>JAMPIV010006784.1:0-260531 GCA_024509875.1 Oreohelix idahoensis | reverse complement strand
ATTTGCGAACATATAAAACTAGGCGAGCATCATACTGAGTAGCAGTGGTGACGGGTGTGATAGGCGACGACACTGCATTTGCTGATTGTTGGGACACTGAGGACATTGACGAATGCGATGATGGTTTTACTGTGGTGAGGGTTTGTATGGCTGGAACATCTGTTGGTTTTGAGGCAGGTATATGTTTCGCCTTGATTTTTCTTCTGACCTGGTTGTGCTGAACGTTAGCACTGGTTACAATGGGCACAGTAATTTGCACACTGTTGTTTTTGACTAGTTGAGATAAGGCTAACACTTCTCGGCTTGGTTTTGGAACATGATTGCGTTTCTTCAGAATCTTTCGTCTGATATAGTTGTGCTGTATACGCGGAATTTTGTTGCTAGGGATTGAGTCATCAGATTCTGTTTTATAGGCGCGTTTGACGCTGGAGCTGACTGGTACAAATAATGTACTATCCGCATCACTGGTTTCAATGGAACTAGCTGTATCAATGTCTGTTTCTTGTTGGTATAATTCTACCATTTTTCTGTCATTATGTTCGTTGGGTCTGACAAAGCTATGCTGTCTTGTTCTGTTTCGTCTCCATAAAGATCGCTGGTATATGGTTCAACAATCTGCTTGGGTATAGTTTCTTCAGGATCTGATTGTTTTGAACGAGCAATCTTGTTCTTGTGGTATAGCAGTGTTTGGTTTTCACTAGTGTTAAAACTAGAACTGCCTGAACTGGGGGTGTGATAGGTATCAGCTGACGATTTATCACTGTGGGAGTAAGTTTGAGTGTGGATATAAGGTGTTTTCATGTTGTCATCGTGTGACGTCTGTGGCATGATTTCTTCATTTCTAATGCGCAGGTCTCTGTCTTGTAGTCTATTACGTAATTCAAGTGGTGGGATATCTTCTTCGCTTTCGGACGAGTCTCGTTGTTGTCTTGCTCGATGTAGTGCATCGGTGGGTGGTCTGGGTATGTGGTCGTCTTGGTAAAATTCAGAGTCTGTCGTCTCTGACTCTGATATGTCAGACGAATCTGTGCTGGATGGATTATAATTTAGGGTGGCTTTTCTGACTGGTCTTGTATTTGTCGTCAGAGGCGGAATGGGTCGGTGATTATCGATTTTTATCTGTTTTACGTGAGCTTTTGTTTGGTGTTGTTTCTCTTCATTCCAAATAATGAAGTTTACAGGCGTAGTTTGTTTCATGATTTTGTAGCCATCTAACCATCGGTCATCGAATTTTGAACTGCGTACATGTTTCTTGTAGTATACTCTGTCTCCTATTTTGTACGTTGGTAGCTTGGCTGATTTATCATGTTGTTTCTGTTTCTTGTGAAATGCCTTCTGCGTATTTCGTTGTGCAATCTGGTGAGCTTTATACTTTTCTTGAAGGATTATTTCGATGGGGTCTTCTCCCATGTATTTTCTTTGTGGGCGAAGTAGGTTGTCTAACGGAAAGTTTGGTTCTCTTCCGTATAGCATGAGAAAGGGTGACATTCCTGTGGTATCGTTCACGTTTACTCGGATGGCTTCAAGAGCTTGGTTAATGTATAGGTCCCAGTATTGGTGGTTCCCCTTGATATATTTGCTAATAATATCATGTAGGGTGGCGTGCATGCGTTCATTTCTGCCATTTGCATTTGGGCAATAATAAGTGGTTGTAGTATGCTCAATATTCTGCTGGTGTAAGGTGGCTTTAAATGGGTTACCTATAAACTGTTTACCGTTGTCTGAAATGATTCGTTTTGGACAGCCATGCCTGGGAATGAATTCTTGTAAAAAAATTTGCGTGATGGACTGCGATGTGGCATCACTGAGTGGGTAACTTTCTGGCCAAACAGAGTATTGGTCAACTATGTGCAGGAGGTATTTGTTGCCTGATTGGGTGAGTGGGTAAGGACCTGATAAGTCAATGCTCACTGTTTGCATGGGATAATGGGAAGGTTGCATTTCTTGAAGGGGAATTAAATGTGGCTTCATGTTTCTCAATTTACATGTTCTACAGGTGGCTACATATTCTGTAATGTCCTTGTAGAAAGTTTGCCAATAATACCTTTTCTTTATGACATCAATTGTTTTGTCTCTCCCATGTGCCCGTTGTTATCATGAAACTGTAGCAATACTTCTGGGACTAGATGTGTTGGAATGACTTTTCTTAGTGTCCCTTCTTGTTTCTGATCAATATAGTATAGAGTTCCATCCGTTGGGTGTACTGTAAAATCTTTACTTTTTGTTGGGTTTTCTTTCACGTATGTGAGCAGCTTGACAATTTCTGCATCTTTCGCTTGTTCTACTCTCATGTCAAACATCTCTTGGCTTTCTTCTTCTACTTGAGTGGCAGAATCTGAGGTACTTCTTCGACTTGATGAAGTAATTTCATTAATTTCTTTAGCATTATCGTCAATCTCTGAGGATGTGCCATCATTTTTGACTCTATTTGTTTTCACTTCAGTTTCATCATCATATTTAATCCTGGATAAGAGGTCTGCACAGGTGTTCATTTCGCCTGGGATATGTTCGATAGTGGTGTCGTAGGACTGTAAATTCATTGCCCATGTCTGTAACTTCTTTGGCTGTTCTTGTGTTTTGGTGAGCCAGTTAACCAAAGGTTGATGATCAGTTCTTATAATGAGTTTAGTTCCTCTGACGTAAAAGTCAAACTTTTGTACTGCATAGTGAATAGCATATGCTTCTTTCTCAGTGGTGGTCCACCGTTTTTGTGACTTTGACAATGCGTGGGATAGGAATGCAATGGGTTTCTCATTTGGAATGTTTGGTAGGATGGGTGTTTCATCTTCTAGTACAGGTTGGACCAAACAAGCACCAATTGCGTTATCTGAGGCATCGGCGTATAGTATCATGGGCTGAGAAATATCTGGATGTCCAAGCAGTGGGATGGTGGTTAGGGCATTTTTAAGATACTCAAAGGATCTCTGGCAGTCTTCTGTCCATTTGAAACGTGCATACTTGCGGGTAAGGGCTATCAAAGGCTCTGCTGCTCTGGAGAAATTGATGATGTGGCGCCTATAGTACCCTATTGTACCAATAAACGAGCGTGTTTGTCTCACCATCTTGGGGCTAGGCATTTCTCTTATGGCTTTGACTTTATCTTCATCAGGTCTGACGCCATGTCTATTGATGACAAAGCCTAAATATTTTGTTTCTGTCTTTAGCAACTCACACTTCGACAGTTTTAACTTTATTTGGTGATGCCTGAGTCTATCAAACACTGTTTCAACCTTGCGGAGGTGGTCTTCCATCGTGCCTGCGGTATGTATCAGGATATCGTCTATGTATGCCAGGGCAAATGGATGTAGACCCTTTAACACTTCATCCATGAGTGACATATATGTTGCTGGAGATCCTTTTAGACCAAATGGCATAACATTCCAAAAAAAGCTTCCCATATGTGAACAGAATGTGGATTTCTGTTTTGCCTCAGGTGTCATGGGGATGCACCAAAAGCCTGACCTTGCATCAAGTGTGGTAAAGTATGTAGACTTTCCTAACGTCGCAAGTAGATCGTCTATCCTGGGGAGGGGGGTAGGAAATGACTTTTGTGATTTTGTTAAGGGCACGGTAGTCGCAGCAAAAGCGACTGGAGCCGTCTTTCTTTGTTACGATCACTATGGGTGAGGACCATTGGGAACGGGATCTTTCAAAGATTCCTGTCTGTAGCATTTCATTTATAGACCTTTCCACGAGTTCTCTGTTTTTCAAGGGCGTATGATAGGGTTTCATATGTATTGGCTCCTCTGTGGTTGTTTGAATGTCCATTTTGACAGTGTTAGTTCTGCCTAATTCCATGTCATTGAGTGCGAATACATCCTGGTGCTTTTCTACAAACGTTTTCAAACGTTGCTTATTATCTTCTGTGGCATTCAGGGTTGCAAGTAACTGAGCTATTCTCTCTCTGTATTTATGATCTGCTATGATATCTCTGGTCTGTCTTGATGCCTCCGTTTCATTCCCATAATTTTGGGACATTTTTTCTTGCATCTTGTGAAAATCTCTGCTCCTGGTATGTGGCTTTCTTTTGCGTAGTTCTTTGCCGTTCATTGGGCTGTGCTTGGTACTGTCTCCTCTGCCATGTACTGTGTGCATTTCCATTTGTCACTGCATTTACTGTATATTCATTTCTTATTATATTTCTGGGGTAGTCGTTGTTGTGCCATTGTTTCTGATTATTTATGCCGTAACTGCGCTTATCTGCGTACGTTACTGTATTTCTTCTGTTTGTGCTATAGGGCTGTCTTCTTTCCCTGGGCGAAAATTTTTCATTCTTTCTGTTTCCAACTTTGCTGCTATAGTATCCTCCTGTGGTATAGTCATATAAGAATTCTTCCTTTTCTTCGGAAATTTCAATTGGTTTTGGGACTTTATCATATCCACCTGTTTTTGAGTTATATTGATACTCCATGGGGCATGTATCACTGTCTTGTCGCTTTGGATATCCTCCTGGCAAGACAATTTCTGTTTCTCTGTTACTCTGTGATATACAGCACTTCATCTTTTTTTTCTCTTGGTGTGCTGGGGCGCAAGAATGAGTAATTATAGTCATTTTCATACTGTGGCCTTTCTCTTCTTATGTATGGACTGGTTCGTTTCTGCCATCTGGGTAGGGTATGCTGTGGTGTAACATAGCTGTGACTGATGTTGCTGCCTTTTTCTGCATAAGCCTTATAACTGTTTACTTTCCATGTACTATGGTTATTTGTACTGCGATTTCGTGCATTATGTCCAGTGGGAGTGGTTGAGACAATTTGTGGATGGTCTCTATTGGTTTTGGTTTGTCTTATTGTTGACGTATCCACTTGCGCTACAACTGTGCCTCTTTTTATAGTGGTAGTTTTTCCTGACATATTCAATATCATGATGGGGAAATCTCTGGACTTCGAGACTTCAGCGATTCCCTCTGTAATTTGCAACAATGGGTCATCAATAATGCTTTCTTCTGCTAGGGGCTGTACTTGAATTGATTGCCCTGGTGTTATGTACTCAGAATTTTTTACTCTGCCTTTTGCTATGACCAGGGAGTTTGGAGCCACCGTTATGGGAGCTGTCAGCCTTACCAAAGACGCAATGTGGATATCGTCCTGGAGATCTATGTATGTATTGTTGACTTTGATTTTCTGGAGGTCATAGTATATTCGAACTTTGTGTTTGTTAAAAAAATCTCTCCCTAGGATAAAATTTCTAGACCTGTCCTTTGTAATAATAAATGGGTGTTCAAAGTTTGTTTCGCTTAAGGAAAATTTTAGCCATGCTGTCCCAACTGAATTTAGTCTTTGTCCCGTGACTGAAGCTAGGTGTGTTTTGGACGGTTGAAATCGTACTAAGTGTTGGATCTTCTTGAACAGCTGGAACCTAATAAGGCTGATGGATGCTCCTGTATCTACCAGTGCCCTATATTGTTGGCCCTGTATAGACATGATGCAGGAACTGGGGTCCGGATGTATTTTAGTTCCATCATGCAGCATTTCTTCATATTGTATTTTACTGGATGGGCCCACTTGACAGTTTCTGTTCTGTGTTGTTTCTTTTGTTTTGGACCAGTTTCTGTGATTGTTGCCCTCACTAACGGTCCTGTTTAGTGAGTGGCGCGGCCGTTTCCCTGACGCATGAGGGGTTGAGGTGCGCCTCTGGTATACTGATTTCTGGTGTAATCACGTGGGGGTGGTGCGGGTTGTTGTGGTTGGTAACCTCCTCTTCTGAATGGTGCATGATTGTAATTTGCTCTACAGGACTTGTAACCATGTCCGAGCCTACCGCATGTGAAGCATCCGTTTGTACTGACATTATTGACGTCGTTTTGCCTCTGTGTGGGGGGTCTATAATTGCGGGGTCTATCATCACGTTGTCGTGGGCGAGTCCATTGCCTCCTGGTATGGTCAACTTCCATAGGCTCATGCTCATCATAGTCCCTATATTCTGGTCGGGGTTCCCTACCTGCTCTTTGTTGGAACCTTCGGTGAAGATTTTCCTCCTGTATTGCTGCTTGGATTGTTTCAGCAATAGTCTTGGTGTCTTTTCTAATAAGATGCCTTCTGATATTTTCCGCTCTAAGGCCATCGGCAAATATCCCCACTAACTGTATTTCTACATCAGGTGTGGTAGGGATTTCTCCGCAAAATGCCTCTTCTGCCATATTGAGGAATCGATCTCCAAAAAGTTGTACCGATTCATCTCTTTCCTGTTTCATGCTTCTAAGGAGTGACCAAGCATGCATTTTGTCTATGATTTCCCCATATCTCTGGGTGAGCTCTTTTTTTAGGGACTCGTAGGTTTCTGTGGGGTACTGCTGGGACCTCCTTCTTAAAAAATCAGTCACGTACGAATCAGAACCCAACAGAGCGATTTTCTTTTTCTCTTCATCTGTTGTTGCCTCTGCTAGTGCCGCAAATTTTTCCATGTCGGACAACCATCTTCTGAATTTTTTCTTGTTGCCATCGAACGGCTGAACAATGGATCTAACTTGTGTGAATTTCGCGTAGTTGTCATTTTTCTGTAGGGTTTCAGTAATTTGCCGTAGCGCTATTATTGTTGGTCCTTCCATATTTTGTCTGTCCTGGGGCTGCAGTGGTTGTGTATTTACGGGTTGGTTCTGTGGTTGTTGTTGTTGTTGTTCCACACCCAGCTGTTGAAAATTTTGTAGTAAATCGTCCATGGTCTATGATCGCTAGTTATTCGCTTTATCAAAGAGATCCTGGTCACGGCACCATATAACCAACATGTAACCGGGGCATGTGTTCCTTAGGACTGGAACGGCACCATATTACCTTCATATGGCAGTGCCGGTATATGCAGTATTTTCAATTTACTTTACAGAGAGCAGATGTTTAACTGGCCTAATCACCAGAGATGTAGATTTCTCTCTTAATTTTGTGTTACCAGGTTCGATTTTCTTCTCTTAGGTGTTGATGCAGCGAATTTAATTGAAATAGACAGATTTCTTATCTAGATCTCAAAACTGTAGTAATTCACCTTCTCAACAGAATTCGATTTCATGCAAAACTTTTAATATCTTTCAGCATGAAACTTAAAATTTCAACAACGTCTGGAATTTAGAACATTTTTACAATAATAAGCATAATAAAGTTTTATCATCTCATCAGATGCTTTCATCGATGCAAAAATCCCTTTTTTTGCATCTTTGTCTCGTAGGCCTACTCAATTGTCAAATATGGCGAACCTTCTCATTCCTCCGTGTTCCTTCCTTTAAGTTACAGTCTTATTTTAGGTTCGACTACATTTACCCATCTCCTCAGATTTGTCCTTGATTTCTTTATTGTCATAAGCATTCCTGGAGTTAAATGCTTTCCAACACAAGAATAGTCTACTCTACCTGATTTGAGGTGTAAGACATTGTTTTTTCAAATTGACTCAAATCCTCGAGCCTAGTTCTGCTGCGACTAGGGTTGGGAGCTCTATTCAGAATACATGTTTAACTATTGTCACTACTTACGCCAGTGAGAAAATATATAACACTCAATGTCCTGAATTACACATTTTATAATAAATGTTGTAGTTTGATTCCTCAAAACTAAGAAATATGTAGAGCTAGATCAGATACGACCTCTTGAGTTGCGCTCTTTCATTCTACTGCCAAAATGGCGTCCTGTTCCACTTTCCCCGGGGTAAATCTGAGCTATCCGATTGGTCAGGGGAGATCACCCAATTATTAGAAATGGCGTGTGGAAGCGACTCTTTGTCCTAAATATGTGACACTATTTATTATTTTCTGTTTCTCATAAAATATAAAATTATGGGGTGTGCTTCCTCTGTCCTGTAAGAATATAGTCTGTTTCCAAAGGAACAACTATGTACACGGCCACATTATGTTGAACTATGAGTTTGAAGGTTATTGTTGTGTTGAACGTGATGTCTTCTGATCTCCATACATGTTACAGTTTCCAGAAAACGTCTCTTGTCTTCTGTGTTCTTATGTTAATATCACTTGTTCATTAACTATGTTAACATTGCTACGGCGAAGTTCCATAAACACTATGCATATTACCACGATGATGGTCCACCAACACCGTCAACATTATCACAACAATGTTCGATAAACAATGTCAACATTGGCATGCTGATGTTCCACAAAGTCTTTCTACAATACCACAACGATGTTCCATAAACTCTGTCAACATTACCACGACGAAGTTCCACAAACTCCATCAACATTACAACAACGATGTTCCATAAACTCTGTCTAAAATACCACAACGATGTTCCATAAACTCCTTCAACATTACCACAACGATGTTCCATAAACCTTGTCAACATTACCACAACGATGTTCCATAAACTCCATCAACATTACAACAACGATGTTCCATAAACTATGTCAACATTACCACAACGATGTTCCATAAACTCTGTCAACATTACCATAACGATGTTCCATAAACTCTGTCAACATTATCACAACGATGTTCCATAAACTCTGTCAACATTACCACAACGATGTTCCATAAACTCTGTCAACATTACCACAACGATGTTCCATAAACTCTGTCAACATTATCATAACGATGTTCCATAAACTCTGTCAACATTACCACAACGATGTTCCATAAACTTCCATAAACTCCATCAACATTACCACAACGATGTTCCATAAACTCCGTCAACATTACCACAACGATGTTCCATAAACTCTGTCAACATTACCACTACGATGTTCCATAAACTCTGTCAACATTACCACGAAGATGTATCTACGATGTTCTATGGAAAGGTCATCATTTTTATTAGCGCTCCTTGCGAAGAGTAGCGCCAACAAAACAACTGACCCATTTTCATGAAGCCTGTGACATACATTAACAAGAAAGCGTGGCGGTAACTTCTATAGAAATGTGTTTTATATGAGGCCACCCACATGCACAATCTCATATTAGTCGCCTGTTACATCTTGCATGGGAGTACAGTAACCCTATACCTTCTCTGTCTCTTTAGAAACCCATAGTGAAGAGTTACTAAGGATATGTGTAATGCCCAGATCCCCTTTTGTGTCTGCGGTACTTTGTGCTGGTCAAAGAAAAAAAAAACACACTTTCCAACGTACATAGAAATACTAGAAAGAAAAAAAAAACTCAGCAGTATACACATTTATGATCATAAGTAGTAATTAAATCCCTTTCATATTTCATAATATTAAACAATGCACAATGGTAAAATCTTTAGAAAAGTCATTTTTTCTATAATATTCCTTAACCAATAAATGTTACGGTATTGCCTCCCCTTCTTTGCAGTAGTGGTCCAACAGTGGCCAAAACTCAATAGTATCTACTATTGGTCTTCAAAATGTCTACTTGTCACAAAACGTAGTTGTGCATGTACTTTTGTGCCGCTCTCTCACCCCTTCACCCACTCCGGTAGTATCACATCTTTCTTCATTTTGCTCACCGAGCGCTTATTTTGAGGCATATTTTGTTTTGCTAATATTTTGCTCTGACCGCACCCAACTTATTTACGTTACGCCAGGTGAATGTAACAATACCTGGTTGATTACACAAATCAGCAAGTTATACGGTTATCACTTGAGTCGACTAGCCATCTTTGACGATTCTCGTAGACATAATATGGTCTCGTACGAGTGATGAGTAGGAAGCAGACATTTTGCTTATTACACGTGTTCTTGCGGGTCGTTACTTTTAATAATATTTCCCTTTATCACTCCGTGTTTCAGTCTCCTCAGATTCCGGATTCCTAATTAAAATGATAGTTTTCCTGGGCTGTTTAAGTTTGTCAAAAGTCCACCTGATAAATCGAATTCTGAATTCTAACTTCTGGCAAGGCTGGTTGTGTCGTCTTGGCAAGCGATCTTCACAGTGAATTACACTTGAAAAAAAGCCAGGTTATATTCATTGTTGTTCCCTGCATTTGTTTTGTGACGATGGTAAGAAAAGCCAATCGTTTTCAAATTCAATACTCAGGAGGATATTTGTTTCTCTTCTTTTGACATACTAGTTGGTGGTACCAGTTGAGGGTACTATCTCTGGAACAAGTGAGAGTATAAGTGGCCTAAAGTCAACGCTTGACATCATCATCAGAGTCGTCTTAGAGACGCGGGACCAACTTCGTAGACACTCCCTGACGCTTCTGGGAAAGTGCTGCGCCTTACAACCTTAACCTTGCCATCTTGCTTCACATGTGACTGGACATAAGGGAGGTTTTGTTTCTCTTATTTTCATAGTTTCATGTTCTCTACTTAATTCTCATTTTCTTTCCCTCTTGTCTCTTGTTTGTTTGTCCCTGACGAAGGCCTTGTGGCCGCAACGTAGGTTTTTCTTGTCCTTTCTCCTTGTAAGACGTGTTACTATTTGTGTGTGTACTTTTTTTTGTTTTTTTCCCCATTCAACTGTCTTACAACCTTAACCAGTGACGAGCGTGATCAGTGATCCAGTCTACGAAAAACCAAAACATCAGCAGGAACTGAAACCTCATTGGCAGCTAAGTAGACAATAAATGCTGCCAAGCTACTTCAAATGATATTCCCCCAAACATCAGTGATGATGAGAATTTTCTGTTAAATAATTATTCAGGTTTTAATATAACTTTTAAAACCTAATTGATTATTAAATTTGATATCTGTATATTGATATATATTATCTTATTTATTATTAGAAATCCCCATTACAGTGGTGAAACCAGTGGAGTGATATCCACAGTTAATTTTGGTTCTGACACTGCTCTCTTTGGTAGTTTGATTGTTGGCATTATTGTTTTCTTATTGTTTCCTTTGACTGCCTTAAGTGACTGACAAAACTCCTTCCAGTTAGTTTCTTTGGCTTTAAATATTATTCTGTTAGATTCATTCCTAATATGTCTATACTCATCATATTTTTGTGAGGACTTTTTTCTTCTCTCATGAATTTCTACACAGATTTTATTCCACCAGGCAACTGGTTCTTTATTTCACTGAAATTTTCTTTTCCTATTAATGTTATTTATCCGTTTTAGGTACTGTGGCAAATTTTTATTTCGTATATATTTTATTGAAGAACAACCTGATGACTTGGAAACCCACTGGCTTAAATTCAAGGACACCATAAAGACAGCTGCTGCAGAAGCATGTGATGAAGTCCGACTTGGGAACAAGAGAAAGAGGACACCTTGGTGGACAGAGGAATTCTAACAGAAAATAAGAGAGAAGAAAATGGCATGGAAACAATACTTAGGAGCTAAAAACACAGCAGGACAAATAGAGAAATATAGAGAACAGGTGTTACTCAGAGCAGAAGCAAAGAACAAGGTGATAGCAGCAAAACAGAAGTCCCGGGAAGAATTTGGAGAAAAGCTAGAAAGAAGATGCGCAAGAAAACCAGAAATTGTTCTATAAGACCATAAAGAACATGATGAAGGAAAAACAATGCCCTCTCAAATTTATAAAGGACAAGCAAGTCAAATTGCTTACTGCCCGAAACAAGTAATGGAAAGATGGAAAGAATATTTCTCAGAACTCCTTGATGATGAGCGAGGTCAATCATCAGAAATGATAACCACTAGCACAGAAGAGGAAACCAATGGTGATGAAGATGACATAAAGATGGAAGAACTGAAGGCAGCATTTGAAAAAATCAAGATGGGCAAACCAGCAGGACATGATGGTATAACACTAGAAATTGTTAAGTACATGGGATCATCAGGCGACCTATTACTCTTATTACTCTACAGGCATCGTGGTGCAACAAGACCATACCAAAGGACTGGGAGATTGCCATCATAACACCAATTTTTAAAAAGGGTGACAATCGACAGTGTGGAAACCATAGAGGCATATCCCTGGTAAAATCTACTCTAGAATCCTAGAGCAGAGACTCTAGCTGAGCCACAATTGGATGAGGTCCAGTGCGGATTATGAGCAAACCGAAGTACTCAAGACCTAATCTTCACACTCAGTTAAGTGAAAAGGCCGTTGAGTATAAGAGTGAGATCCATCTTTGTTTCATAGATCTGGAAAAGGCGTTTGACAGGGTCCCCTGGAGCAAACTTTGGGACTGTTTGGCAAGGAATAACATTCCAGCACCTCTGATTCATGCTATACAGAGCTTCTGCAAGTCTTGCAGAAATTATGTGAGGACAGCAAACCATGAGTCAGAAGAGATCAGGACCACCACTGGGGTAAGACAAGGTGATATCCTGTCACCTTATCTTTTCATACTCCTCATGGATGATGTTATCAATGCATGTAAGGAGAGAACAAGCTAGTATTCAGTGGGGTACTGGAAGATGAGACAAGTATGTATTTCTGAGCTGGCATTTTGCTGATGATGTTGCCCCGATTGCTAAATCAGAGGCACATCTCCAATCCAACCTGTAAGTCTGCAAGAAAGAGCAGGAGAAGAGAGAGATGGTCATAAACAGCTCTAAAACAAAATCCATCGTTGTTAAGGTTCAAAAGGGAGGTGATACGTACTATGCTGATTATACAGTGTGAATTCAGGGTTGTGGCACTTGTCGGCTTGTTTAATTGTGAGTTGTTTAAACATTTATATGTTAGAAAACAGAGTGTACAGAAAGCGTGTGAGCGCTAGTCATTTAGTTATTCTGTACTGGTTTCGGCCGGCTGTGAATAGCTCACGGCTAGTCCGTGAACTGCCGAGTCCGGTGACTGTTTGGCGGGAGATGTGTGTTCCCGTGGCAGTCGGAGGGGAGTCAGCCGTGTGTCTTGTGTGTGTTCCCAAGGGTAGTGTACGGGAACGATGTTTGGCCATTTTTCGAGGTGTACCATTATTTGCCTATTTTAGGTGTGATTATCTGCAGATAAGAGAAGATAAGGTGTACTTTATGTTAAGGATATGTTCTGGGGCCTTGGTGTCTACAGGCCGATGTTTTGAATCATATTTACCTCCCTGATAGATTTCTATTGTGCAGGAACGGCGCTAGGAGAAGGTAAGGCCATTGTTCCTTATGGAGGGAAAGTTTTCTTTTGAATGTACTTTATTTAAAGAGATTATAAGGCCAGGATTTGTCTAGGCCAGATTACTTGTAGACTGCAGAGCGGACAGTCTTTTGAGTATATATATATATATTTAAGCCTGTGTGGCGTTTTTTGTAACTGCAGTATCAGCAGTCGTTCTGGTGGAACATTAGAATTGCAAGTATATGTATAGATTTAAGCCTGTGTGGCGTTTTGTAACTGCAGTATCAGCAGTCGTTCTGGTGGATTTACTGATGTAACATTAGAACTGCGATGTAAACAGGGTTTGCATCATACTGAACAGCTGTGACATTCTGCGCAATTGATTATTATTGATTTTGTGTATCCTGTTGTAGCTGTGTAGTGTATCGTACCGGATTGATGTTGCTGTGTGTTGCTGTCATTTTCGACGGAGTCATCTGTCAAGTTATTTGCTTATGTTTGTATCATAAGTATAATTGTGTCTTTACCTGCGATGTCAGGTTGATTAGGGGTTGTCTTCCCTTGTTTATTCATTCATTGTGTTTGACCTTTAGGGTCAGAGGTTGACAGTTCGGCGTAGGCCTATGGGAAGGTTTTTTTAAGCGGGAGTGAGATATACTTCCGGGAAGCCGGGAGGTCCTGTTTTTTCTGAAGGGACCAAGAGTCCATTGTTTTTCGGGGAGAATCTTCGAAGTAACTGCTATGGCAGTTTTCCCCAGTGAATCTCTGTGCGTCGGGATGACGACAGAATTCCTTGTGTAGTTCTGAGGATTCATTTACCAGGTAATACCGACCTTTATGCATTATTACGCTTTTCGGTGGCAGAACATGTAAAGGATTACCTAGGGTGAACAGCAGTTCACGGATCCGCCATTTCAGAACTTATATATTTGTGCTCGAGGTAGCCATCCAAGACTGTTAGTCTTATATTGTCCAGAAATCCAGTGACGAAGATATATGTGGGAGCCGCAGATTGGCGGAACTTCTACCTACAATAAGTATTACTGCAGGGTTGATGATAACCTATTTAACAGAAGTACACGGCCGACGTTAGGACGAGGCCTGTGCTTCCGGCTATTATACTACAGCCTGTTATGTGCAATTGGCAGGGAGTGCCAAGTTGCACCTGTGTGTCAAGGTAACTAAGGCATCTGACGCGTTTAGTCAGAGACGCCAAGGGCGACGCTACGAACTGTCATTATTGAAGAACTTTGCTATTGACCATGCACGTCTATTCTGATGTTTACCTTTTTGAATGCCAAATGTATACCTATCGATGTCAGGTCAGCATGACCTTGTTACACTGACTGTTCCTGTTGATATTATGTGTGTTCCCGTCAATAAATGTCTTGAAACATGCCTGCAGTGTCAAAGCATCCTTGATTACTGCATGTGAGAGTATGGGTTGCAGGATCTACATCTATACGAGCCTAAACACATTCGCGTCTTCATTCGCACCCACACTCAACTCATCATACGCTCGCACTACACATCTAACAACATGTATACTGTCTTGGGCCAGTGATCACCTCAACAAGAAGAAAAAAAGACAGTTACATTTCTGGTGGACCAGTTACGTGGGCTCTTATGATACATTTCTTGTCGCCAATGTGGCCTAGAAACTTACATTTCTGATGGACCAGATCTGTGGGTTTAAAAAGAACAGAGCGAGCATTTGACATTATTGTTGACATTTATGGATCCAGAAATTTACATTCCTGGTTGGCTGTTACATGTATGATGTCTCCAGTTTTGTCGAGAAAGTTACAAGAAGGACAAGTACACATTACACTTCTGATCTGTGGGTCTAAGCTACACACGGGACAGCCGTAACACACAACGCTAATTCTACACTTGCAAGTTTTGGCTACAACAGGACAGATATAGGTCATCAACGGTTGACACAAATAAACAGTACGAGCATTTATATTATAATGCTACATAAAGCATAACAAGACAAGTACTGAAGTGAACTACTAGGCATTTGCTACGTGGACCATAACTGCATAGAAGGCGGGTTCCTATTGTAAACAGTACTGCGGGTTGTGACACGTTTCATTCAACAACAGACTTTTCTAGGTCAGAGCATTCAAGCTACATTGTTGGAGGTCAAGTGTCTGTAAACAGTACGTGAAATTGTAAACATTCAATGTGCAAGCCCTAATTTGAGAAGGTCATAGTAACTTTGGTTCGTGAATACCACTTTATGTTACAGTGGATTTGACGTTCAGTGCGCGTTTGACATTTCGTTTCTGTGTTCGCAAGGAGCAAGAAATTTATTTTAGTTTCAGCTGTGACTGAACTTGTTCTGCAACACATTGAAATTGATTGCTATATGTTTATGTCACTTCTACTGTTTTTGGTGTATTTTTCTGCGGGTTTTTCGGTTGGTGGGTCTTACGGTAAATATGCCACTTGATCGAGGCTTACTGTAAGCGGTCTGTAGGTGCAAATTTTCTTAATTTGGAAATTTGCTAGTGACAATTGGTCGCTATTGATGTTAGCTGTGATGTAATTGTACTTAACGTTGTTTTTGTAATATTTTGTCTGTTTTTCAGTTTTGATTGTCGATTTGTTTTGTTTGTATTCTGTAGGTCTCTCCTTTCTTGTGTATTTCTCTACACATTTTTGGTTAAAACAGTGTTGCCATTTGTATTGTTTTGTATTTTTGTCTTTGTATTTTTTTTTTTGGTTGTACTACATTACTGTCATGCACAGTCTACATACACATACTTGGTCATGTTTTGATATTATTGATAAGGTAGACTCTTCATATAGAGTTTGTTAAAATATTTTTATATAAGATATTTATACAAGTTCTTTATAAAAAAGACTTGTGCCCATAGTGAGTGGGATATAAGGGAATTTTTTTTCCACAGGTACTCAAGTGATTTTTTGGGTACATTATAAACAAGAGGAACATACAAAGTCTTTGTCTAAGACTAAGACAGTAAAATAAAGTGAAGTGAGTATACAAGTCTAGCATTTCAGACTTGTCTCCCATTGAAGTGGGATAAGGTAATTTATTTAATTTTTTTTTCAGGTTTCTGATCTCATTAGACAGAATGTCTACATTGGATTTCTTCATCCAGCAAGGGTTGACCCTTGGTAAGTCTGGTAAAGAATTGGAAGAATATTCATCTGCTCAATTCGCCATTGCATTAAAGTCAGAAGAAAAGAAACAAAAAGAGGAAATTAAATTGAAAGCAGAAGCTGAACTAAAGAAGCTAGAAGCTGAGAATAGAAGATTAGAACTTGAAGAAAGAAGGTATCAAAGAGAGGCTGAGGAGAGAAAAGCTCAAGCTGCTGCTGAGGAGAGGAAAGCTCAAGCTGCAGCTGATGAAAGAAAATTCCAGATGGAAATGGAAGACAAAAAAATTCAAGCTCAAGCTGCTGCAGAGGAAAAAAAACTTCAAGCTGCTGCAGAGGAAAAAAAACTTCAAGCTGCTGCTGAGGCTGAAATTAGAAAAATGGAACATGAGGAAAGAAAACAGAAGATGGAACTTGATGAAAAACTCGCAATTTTGGAGTTAGAGAAATTGAAATTGGCGAGTACGGGTGCTCAGCAAACAACTTCGAGTACGACAAAGGAGTTTGTTAGTAGGATTAAATTGCCTCATTTCAATCCTTTAAAGGATGACGTAGCAGATTATCTAGATAGATTCCAATTTTTGTGCGATACGCATAACATAAAAAAGGAAAAATATGTTGAACAACTGATGCCATTTTTTACAGGTGACACAGTGACTACTCTTATGACAATAGACGAACATGAGAGGACTAATTATGATGTTGTCAGGGCAGCATTGCTAAAAAAATACCAATTAAAACAAGAAGACTATCGTCTTCGTTTTAGGACAATGTTGCCAGAAAATGGAGTAGATTTCTCTGATTTTGTTACAAAGATACGTCGTACATTTACACGATGGGTTGAGTTGTCTCAGATTGAGAAAACATATGAAGGTCTAATGGACTTATTATTGCGAGATAAGGTTTTGTCATCTGTTAATGATTCTTTTCTTGCATTCCTTCATGAGCGTAAGCCTAAAAACTTAAAAGAAATGGAGGAATACTGTTGTCAGTATGCCACAGCACATCCCCATGCTACAGTTAGCAATTCTAAAGTGAAAGAAGGGTTGCCAGCTGCTTCGGCAACACCATATGGCCCTAATTTCAGAAAAAAATTTCAGGGTGCTCAACAAAATTGGAATAGGGGAAGTAATCAAAATTACACTCAGAAGCGGAGTAATCCAACACATGATGGTTCTTCGTCTATGCAGTGGAGACAAGATGGTAGTTCTCGTAATTTTAGTGGTAATAATTTGAGACACTTTCGTAAAGGCTATCCAAATAATAACTATTCAAATTTTCGAGGTAATCATTCTCGACGTCAAGATTATGACGATGGTGAATTTAGAAACCGGGATTCAAACCGGAATGATGATTACAATAGGCAATATGATAACAATTACAGGGGAAATGATAGTCGAAATAATTACAGGGGAAATGATAATCGAGGTAGACCTAGGTTTAACAAAAAAAGACCTTACCAACAGGCAAACTCTGCGCAACAAGAGTTTGATGGAGCCTGTAATACAGTAAATGATAGTGGTAACTCTAGGGCTATCACTGGTTGTGCTTTCGATTTTGGGAGAGCAACTGAATGCCCCCAATGCTTAACATTGTTTGACTCATCAACTGTATCTACGCTAAGTTGTGGTCACCCTCTACCTGCTCTACCTGCTACAGTTGCGCATGATGGGAGAGGATCTCTCATCTTAGATAAAGGTCTAATAAATGATAGGCTAGTCTCAGTACTTTTCGATTCGGGATGTACTACCGTCGGGGTTAAGGAGTCTCTGATAGATCCTTGCTGTGCCACTGGAAAAACAATCAAATGTGTTACATTTGGTGGTACTATGGAAAGCTATCCTACTGCTATTATTAGGATTGACACTCCTTTCTTCACAGGAGATGTCCATGCATGTCTTCTTCCTAATCCTATTGCGGATCTTAAAATCGGTCGTATTCATGGGGTTAAGGAATGCACCCCGCAACAAATTTCTAGTTGGGAAAAAAAAAACATTCAAACGGTCAATGCAGTGGTGACAAGAGCTCAAGCTCTTAATCCCCCAACTTCATCTGATAATAGTAATGAAGTTGATAGCCAAGACGAGCACTTGGTGATTTCCCATGACTCGTTTGTTAAACGTCAAGAAGAGGATCCTTCTTTGAAGAAATACTTCCTTCTTGCAAAGAAAGGGGATCCCAATCAAAATACGAATCACAAATCGTATATCACTATGAAGAATGGTATATTGGTACGAATGGTACAACACTCGGACAAGTCTATGCACTCGCAAATTCTTGTGCCTAAGTGTATGAGAGCCTTAATTCTTCGGCATGCACACGATTCTCAGTGTGCGGGACACATGGGTTTTTCCAGAACTAAAACTAGAGTCCTTGCGTCATTCTTTTGGCCATTCGTGAATAAAGACATCCGAATTTATTGCCGATCTTGCAAAATTTGTCAAGAGGTCAAGTCTAGGGGTCCGAGACATGCTGCTCCTATTCAGGCTGCAGATATTCCGATTCGGCCGTTTCAGAAAATGGCTATAGACATCATTGGTCCGTTCAAAATTAAGTCAGCCAGAGGACACCAATTTATCCTCACTTGCGTGGACATGTGCACGCGTTGGCCAGAGGCTATTCCTCTGAAGAGCATATCAACTGTCGATATCGCTGATGCTCTTTGGCTCGTATTTTCTCGTCTGGGATTCCCCGGAGAAATACTGTCGGATCACGGCACTCAGTTAATTTCGGACGTTATGTCTCAGGTAATGGCTACGCTAGACATTAAAAGGTCTCTCAGTAGTATTTATCATCCAATGTCCAATGGATTGGTAGAACGTCTTAACAGGACACTAAAGAACTTACTTGGCAAGATAACGGAGGATCATCCTGAAGATTGGGACAGGGTTTTACCTGCAGTCCTCTTTGCCTATAGAGAGGTTCCCAACGAGCATACAGGGTTTTCTCCTTTCGAACTTGTCTTTGGCGCGCAACCGCGCGGGCCAATGTCCTTGTTACACGATTTGATAACTTCCGATAATATTGACGATGATACACAATCGTCATATGAATATGTTATAGCTCTTAGAGAAAAGATTATCGAATCGTGCAGGTTAGCAACTTCATCTTCCGAATTTGCGAAAGAAAAAGCTAGGCGATTTGCTAATAAGAAAAGACGCCTACGTCAACTTTGTCCTGGAGACAAAGCATATGTCTTACTGCCCTCAAGAGAGAATAGACTTCTCATTTCTTGGAAGGGTCCATACACTATAGTCTCGAAAATTTCTGATGTCGACTATATTGTCGATGTGGATGGAAGGCATAAAACCTTCCATATAAATATGCTAACAGAGTTTATTGAACGTCCAGACTATTTACAGCCTATTTTCCAGGCGACGGACGACTCTCCAGTTCAACATGGTCACATCTCATCCCTGTCCGTTATACAGGATGAGGAAACTATTTTTTCTGACGTGAACTTACCTCTTCCTACGATTCCACTTACTTCAACGGAATCGTGGAGAGACGTTACAGTCTCTTCCAACTTGTCTTTTGAGGAACAACGTCAAGTATCCTCTACGTTACAATCATATCAGGATGTCCTTACCGACATTCCTGGACACACAGATGTCATAGAACATGACATCATACTTACTGATCGTAATCCGATCAGAGTAAGACCAAACCCAATACCTATTCATTTTCAAGCACAAGTCGAGAAAGAATTGGATGAAATGATTCAACTACAAATAATTGAACCATCCACTTCAGCTTATTCTTCGTCGATAGTTATTGTTCGAAGCAAGTCCCATTGACGGAACACGCCAAACCTCTCACTGCTTTTTCGACACCTAGGGGTCTGTTTCAATGGAATTTTATGCCTTTCGGGCTTATGAACGCCCCAGCGACTTTCGTGCGCATGATGCGACGAATTCTATCAGATCGTGCAGATGTCATTGCATATTTAGACGACATCTGTCTTTTCAGCGATACTTGGGAAGAACACTATGTGGGTCTGAAGGAATTGCTATCTACTCTACGTGAGCATAGTTTGACTGCTAAACCCTCTAAAGCTTTTGTTGGGTTTAGTGAAATTTCCTTCCTAGGTCATCGAGTTGGTCATGGTCTGTTGAAGACAGAGGACCAAAACATTTCAAAGATATTAAATATCTCGGTTCCGAAGACAAAAAAGCAAGTGCGTAGTCTCTTGGGATTGATACAATTCTATGGAAGATTCATTGAGAATCTGTCCTCCATTATGGCACCACTTTCAACGTTATTGAAAAAAGGTTCTCCTAATATGGTGCGTTGGTCCCAAGAATGCCAATCTTCATTGGATCAGGTTAAGAATTTGTTCTCATCTCATCCTATCTTAAGACTACCGACGATTGATAAGACTTTTGTCCTTCGTAGTGATGCCTCTTCCACTGGCATTGGAGCGGCACTAATGCAGGAATATTCAGGAACTCTGCATCCTGTAATGTATATTTCTAGGAAGCTGAATGCGGCAGAAAGGAATTACTCGGTTTTGGACCGTGAATTGTTGGCTATGGTTTGGTCCATTCTTAAGCTACAAAGGTTCCTTCTGGGCGCGCATTTCTTTATGGAAACCGACCAAAAAGCTCTGACGGCTATGCAAAGTAAGGATTTGAAGAGCTCGAGATCTACTCGTTATGCTATTGCTCTTCAGCCTTTCCATTTCACGGTGCGAGCTATCCGTGGTTCGGATAATGTGATGGCGGACATATTGTCTAGATGCCCACATGATTCCAGTTAAATCTTGTGTCCTAGTTTTTCCTGATATATTTTCAGACTTAGGTCTGTCCTTAATATCATAATATGTTGTAATACAAATGTATTTGGATGATGTTTAGATAATTTAACAAATTTCATTTTGTCCATCCATCAGTGATATGTTGCTAAAATAGCATTGACATTTGTATATTGCTATGATTATATTATTTAGTAATGTTTGATATATGATTGGTATTGCCAGCAACTTAGGTTTCTTGAATGGTATCCCTTAGTTTGTTTGGTTTAAAGGAAATATTTTCTCCTATGTTGAGAGATGATTTGTACCCTCTTCTATTGTACCTGATATTAGGTTCATTGTTTGCATGAGCACAGAAGTGATACTGGTGCTATCTTGCTCATGAACATATTAAAAAAAAAAATTGCATTTTTTTTTTTACAAGGGGGTGGTAGTAATGTTGCTGTCATTTTCGACGGAGTCATCTGTCAAGTTATTTGCTTATGTTTGTATCATAAGTATAATTGTGTCTTTACCTGCGATGTCAGGTTGATTAGGGGTTGTCTTCCCTTGTTTATTCATTCATTGTGTTTGACCTTTAGGGTCAGAGGTTGACAGTTCGGCGTAGGCCTATGGGAAGGTTTTTTAAGCGGGAGTGAGATATACTTCCGGGAAGCCGGGAGGTCCTGTTTTTCTGAAGGGACCAAGAGTCCATTGTTTTTCGGGGAGAATCTTCGAAGTAACTGCTATGGCAGTTTTCCCCAGTGAATCTCTGTGCGTCGGGATGACGACAGAATTCCTTGTGTAGTTCTGAGGATTCATTTACCAGGTAATACCGACCTTTATGCATTATTACGCTTTTCGGTGGCAGAACATGTAAAGGATTACCTAGGGTGAACAGCAGTTCACGGATCCGCCATTTCAGAACTTATATATTTGTGCTCGAGGTAGCCATCCAAGACTGTTAGTCTTATATTGTCCAGAAATCCAGTGACGAAGATATATTGTGGGAGCCGCAGATTGGCGGAACTTCTACCTACAATAAGTATTACTGCAGGGTTGATGATAACCTATTTAACAGAAGTACACGGCCGACGTTAGGACGAGGCCTGTGCTTCCGGCTATTATACTACAGCCTGTTATGTGCAATTGGCAGGGAGTGCCAAGTTGCACCTGTGTGTCAAGGTAACTAAGGCATCTGACGCGTTTAGTCAGAGACGCCAAGGGCGACGCTACGAACTGTCATTATTGAAGAACTTTGCTATTGACCATGCACGTCTATTCTGATGTTTACCTTTTTGAATGCCAAATGTATACCTATCGATGTCAGGTCAGCATGACCTTGTTACACTGACTGTTCCTGTTGATATTATGTGTGTTCCCGTCAATAAATGTCTTGAAACATGCCTGCAGTGTCAAAGCATCCTTGATTACTGCATGTGAGAGTATGGGTTGCAGGATCTACATCTATACGAGCCTAAACACATTCGCGTCTTCATTCGCACCCACACTCAACTCATCATACGCTCGCACTACACATCTAACAACATGTATACTGTCTTGGGCCAGTGATCACATCAACAAGAGAAAAAAGACAGTTACACTGTGTGAATAAATTATGTGCTGTCAATTGGAAATGAACACTAGTCTGATTCGTTGATCTATGCTTGACAGTACAGGGTGAGTGACTGTACACTTCATACCACTCACTACAGACTTTATACACAGGGACAATACAGAGCTAACCTATTTATCATCTGCTCTGTGTGGGCGCATGTACTACAACAGTCTAATCACTTCAAGAGAGATATACTTTACCAAATATACATTAACAGTACCAATTACCCTGGGAATGACTTTATCAGGATTGTTAACAGTGAGTCATTATCAATCGTGATATCACGAGAAGAAAGAAGACATCAGATTAAGCAGAGAGAACAAGTCCTGGAGCATGTCGACCACTTTAAATATCTCGGAGCTATTACAGACCAAAAAGGAGGCATCAAAGAAGAGTTGGCCTCTCGAAAAGCAGCAGCTGGGAGACTTTTTCAATACATAAATAGTGGATTCCTCAGCAAAAGAGAAGTTGGTAAGAAGACGAAGATGGCTGTGTACCGCTCCACCTATGTCCCATTCATTAAGTATGGATGCAAGTCATGAGCAAGTACTACAACCCACAAATGCCAGATTCAAACATCAGAAATGAGGTATCTGAGGAAGGTGGTTGAAGTAACAAGAAGAGACATGGTCCGCAACCAGACGATACGTCAAGGCCTTAAAAACTCAACCCCTGCAGACCCAAGTAGAACAGTCCCAATTGAGATGATTTGGTCATGTCTGCAGAATGGGAGAAGATCGGCTACCATGGAAAGCATGGGAAACTAAGAGCCAGGGATCCAAACTTCCAAAGTCCGCTGGGGGGACACCATTAGACAATCTATGAAGGACCAAGGACTAGAATGGTACAAAGCCAGGAGGAAGAAAGCCGATAGAATAGTATGGCGCGATCTCTTACAAACGTCTTCACCTCACAGTAGAAGAAGAACGATTAAGTAAGTAAGTAAGTGAGAACTTGAAGAGCGCACGAGAGGTCAAAATATATTTGATACCTTGATTGCCTACTTTCAAAAAATGTGATCTCTTCTGGAAGTCATGTGTGGGTGTTTTGAGGGGGGACACCCCGAGACCAGGGAGAGTATGACATCTTTAGGACCACTGGTCCTGAAAAAGATGTTTATATAAATTATTTTCTCTCAACTGAGAATCGAACCCGATACCTCTAGAACTCGAGGCGGATGCCATAATTCTTAGCCATTGCGACCCCCCATTTTGTCGGTTTTAACTTTGACCTTATCCCAAAGCCATCTTCTTCTCTCAAAACGTTCTTGACTTTTACCTTATCCAAAGCCATCTTCAGCTCTCAGAACGTTCTTGACTTTTACCTTATTCCAAAGCCATCTCCAGCTCTCAGAACGTTCTTGACTTTTACCTTATCCCAAAGCCATCTCCAGCTCTCAGAACGTTCTTGACTTTTACCTTATCCCAAAGCCATCTCCAGCTCTCAGAACGTTCTTGACTTTTACCTTATCCCAAAGCCATCTCCTGCTCTTAGAACGTTCTCGATTGTATGTCTGTTTCATCAGTCTTTTCATCAAACGAGTCACTCTGAACCAGCACGGACCCTAAAGAGATGAAGTCGGAGTCTAAACCAACGTGACCTTGTCGAAGCACGATGCCACCTTTGTCACATATTAGGGAACATGTTGAAGTGAGATGGTTGATAGGAATACACAAACAAAACAATAAAAACACTAACTAATAAAAAAGATGCTTGCTGTAAAGCTATTGGAAAATATTAGACGGGCAAGTATATTACTGCTGTTTTATGAGTGGTTAAATATTTAAACATCAATTAAAAGTAGTAAAATTAAATCCACCTATTTTAGGAAAAGAATAAGTATGTCATTGAATGATAGATACGCCGATGATGGATGAGCTTGAACGTGTTTGGTAAATAGGTGAAATCAATGTAAAATCACTGAAATGACCATGAAAGGCTGGATTGTGCATGGTACCGTTATATTCAGTAAATAAGAATTTAAAAATTAGTCCATGACTACTTCTTCATGCGTCAAATACGCGGCTGATACGATAGTCTCTGCTAAGGTGGAGACATTTCACGTCCTGAGGTTAGGGGTATATAATAAGAACAGCAACAGTTAGAACGGCTAACGTCAATATTAAACGAATATCAAAGTCCTCGTTGACGCGCGTATCATTTAAAATAATATTTCTTTAATACACGTATACACAAACAGCTTTGGATTTATAATGATCCTTCATGAGTCAAACTTAGTCATATTCATAGCGTAAATTCTATATCCATACGCAGGCCTCCAATATTATAAAGTTCAGACCGCGTTATCCTATTCACAATCTTTGTTCAAGTTACATATATATTATCTATAACTCATTTCCATCCTCCTATAACTATATGATTCATAGTATCAGTCCATTAGGACATATTACACTAATCCAGATACAGGATGCTATAAATCCAGTCACACGAGTCCTGAAACTTCAGAGACAGCCGTCTTCTCAACCAATTCTAAAAACAATGTTCAAGTTACTAATTGTCACGGACTGCCTCCCCTAGCTTTGCAGTAGTGATCCACTAGTGGTCACAACTCAAGCGTATCTAAAAGTAGGTCGTCCAAGGTATCTACCTTCGCGCAAGATTACTCTTGTCAAAGATGTAGATAGAAGATGAACGGCGTTTCTACCTTTAGGGGAGCCTTCACAAGATATTCCCAGAAGTCAAGAACAAACGCTGCTTAACGCCTTTTGTGAACGGTTTATGCAAAGGTTCTGGTCCGTTCAAGCCGCCAGTTGGAGTAATCCAACGAATGCCCTCTTATAAGTAATGTATATATATATATATATATATATATATATATATATATATATATATATATATATATATATATATATATATATTTGACATTCAAAAATCCGGCAACCTCCGGACCTGAGGAGTGCCGGATTGTTGAAAATGCCGGATTTTTTATAGTTATATATGCTGTATAAATTTAAAAGAAAATGACTATCTGTGCAGTCCTTTAAAGAAAGAAAATTAAATGTTTACGTTTTACCCCACTTCTTTTATTTGCTGAATCCATAATAGGGCTATACAGCAGCAAATAAATGATAAAATGAGAAGGAATGAGCAGGAATGCCTGTTAACACGTGCAAGCAAGACCCAACAGCTGCATCAAAACATAAACGGCTCCAGAAAACAGTGGCGCGCAAACGCGGTAAATTAAAAAATGCGCTCTGAAATCCATGCCGGAAATCTGAAGGAACCGGATTATCGATGGCCGGATTTTTGAATGTCAACTGTATATATATATATATATATATATATATATATATATATATATACATACATACACACACACATATATATATATATATATATATATATATATATATATATATATATATATGTTACGGTATATGATATTAACGCCGTCTGCTAAAGGTTATCAGACGTGCAATTGTAAAAGGTTAAGGCATTTAATATATTGCGATAGATGTTTCAATTACTGAACGCTCCATACACGATCGATCATGACGTGTATAGCGTTGTTTAGGACACAGTCGGTAACTAAGAAACGCTACCCTTTGTTACTTGACCGCCAAGCTGAATAGCTGCGTTTTTCTAACCTTCCAATTCAACGGCATGATATAGCCATTTATATATGCATTTTTTGATGGACCAGGGTCAGTCCTAGAACTCTATATGAGAGGGAAATTTATGGAGGTTAGTATTTAACTAGAATTCTCAGAAGGAGAAGAATAATCGTCAAATTCATATGAAATATTCAGACTCGCAGTCTCACTGTCGGCAGGTAGCCATGTCTAGCTGCGCGTGCATATAGCTGTGATGTTCTGACGACAATACTGCATTGTATCCTTAAACGGAAATTGACACATAAACCAGCAGTCTACGTTATTGATTAATTTATGCATGACTTATATGGACTTATGCTCTACTACTATTGAAATGATCATCCTGTGTGTACAACTGTGAATTAAATGTACGGACGCAATGAAATGACTTATCAAATCAATCGTATTCCAAGGTTCAATTATTGTTCGGAATCTTCCACCCCCGCATTCGCTTAATCTTCCATCGAAGGCACGATGCACTATCTCTGAACAAACAAAACTAACATATCAATGAAAAAACAATGGCCAGAAATTTATAATTGTTTATTCATATCACATGGAACATTGTTCAGAGCAAAAAAGCCACCCATGTAACAGTGGTGCCCGGTGTGTGGGGACGAAAAACAACCAAAAACCAAAAATTTTTTCATGACTTTCGAATGAAATATTTACGATCAAGTTTCGATCACATGACCATTACGAAGCTGACGTGACGCACGTGATCATGAATGGCAACATGACGTCACTGTTACATTGTCGCAGTGAAGAAGACATCTTTTCAACGCCTCTCTAGTTCGCTTCAAATTTATCAAGATGCACAAGATGGACTACCGTTGCCTGCCCATCAGGAGCAGACAGTCAAAGGCACAGGCCTAGCCGTCGACGACAACTAGCATCAAGTGAAGCAACGGAAAAGATAAGTCTAGGTGTTTAACTGTTGTTATTGCAAACAGTGCTACTAAGTCCATGCCCTCTGCCTACATCGGCATGTTTTTACCTATGTTTAATGTACTTTTTGTTGTCTTAATGTGTTGTTAATTCGTGGGCCGGTTGGAGGGAACTGAAATCTCTGGGGAATGTCGCGAACAGCTGACCACCTAGATTTCAGTCGTTCTTAGGGAACTTAAACGATTGCATTTTTGGAAGCCCCATTGAGGTTTGCCATTGGACGACCTGTCCAAATCTGCTACCGTTTGACGATTTGTGTTAGCTGTACCGTTCCGTAGATAACTGGCGTATTTTATTCGTACTCAGTTAACAATTTTCTTTAGTTTTGTATCATGTTTGTTAACTATTTCGTCCAGTCTCCTCTTACTATCATTTATTTGATGATTGTTAAATTTTCGTCCGTTATGAGTCCTGTGATGTCATCATTTTTTGCAGTCATTTTTTTTGGTGTACTTTGAATATTAAGTTGACCTCGGGTCAGACCTTGACCCTTCATTTGGCTTGTGACATTTCCGCTTGTTTTATTTAGTTCATAAATTCATTTTTAATTGTGAAAATGTCTTGTTTGCGTCTTAACATTGTTTGTACCCTTTAGTTGCATCATTGTTTTGTTTGTCCTCATGATATATATTAATACTACATTAATAATATGATATTATATGCAATAATACCCTTGTAATTTAATTTAATTAATTTTTTTTCTGATATTTAAGGTTAATATGGGACATTGCATAATTATGCAGTGATAGTCCAAGAAAGTAGCACTACAATTTATAATAGATGCCTAGGGCATAATAATATAATATATATATTGACAAAATAAAATAATCTTATAGCTACCTTTGAGGTAATAGACCCATTGTATATTATTTAATATACTTTTCTGGTACTAAGAGAGTGACTTAGTACATTGAACAATATAATTACTAGGAATCATACCCAACATTATTGGATATTGAGATTAATTGTGTGAAGTAATTACATAATATTTAACAGATATCATAACTATTTATGATATAGTTATTATTTAGATACAATATTGTTACAAAATATTGTCTATTAGTTGAACTTAGACATTAGAGTTCAGTACTATTGTGATTATTTATATTGAATATTTCTAAGTTGAGTAAGTATAATAATTACTCTGAAGCTACTATTGACTATTTTAATCAGTAATTAGCAATAATTACTTACAGATAAAAGTCAAAATGCTTACTATAGACCATTTCGTTAAAATTGGTCGGGAATATGGTTATAAATCTCAAGAACTTCGTCAGTTTGCTGAGGCAGAACTGGAAAAACATGAAAGAAAAGAAGCAGAGAAAAAAGCTGCATTAAAGAAAGAGGAAGAGGAACAAAAGGCTGCATTAAAGAAAGAGGAAGCAGAACGTGAGATGAAGCAAATTGACAAGGAAAATAGAGTGAGAGAGATTGCTCAACGTGAAAGAGAAGAGCAAAGAGCAATCGCCAGACAGGAAGAAGAGAATAAATTGAAACGAGAGGAAATTATTTTACAACAAGAAATGGAATTGGCGCGTATTAAATTGGAGACAGCAAGATTACAAGCACAAAGTGCTGATGCAAACCAGAATAATAACGCACAAAATGGATCATCATCCAGCCAAACTAAACATTTCTACAACTTTAAATTACCCACTCTCAACTTGAACGTGGACGACCTTTCATCGTTCCTGCCACGTTTTGAACAGACTTGCAAAACAAACCATTTGCCTGAAGAGTCATGGGTACTCAAGTTAAATGAATTCTTGGTTGGAGAACCATTGACGGCTTCTCAAAATGCTGACCCATCAATAGCAAATAACTACGGTGCTATTAAGTCCTTGCTTTTACGAAGGTTTCACCTGGACGAGGAACACTGTAGGTTGAAATTTAAGGGAATTTTACCTGAATCTCCAAAAGATTTTGCAGGATTCATTGCGAATATACGCAATACATTTAATAGATGGGTTGAACTGGCAGAAGTCAACAAATCATACGACAAATTAGTTGATTTACTACTGCGGGATAAGGTATTATCTTCGGTTAGCCAGCCATTTTTTGCATATTTGCAGGAGCGTAAACCAGGTACTATGGACGAGTTAGAAAAAATTTCTTTAAACTACTGTTCGGCACATCCGAATGCAACCATTTCTAACTCCTCATTAAGAGAACCTCTACCTGTGGCGTCTAATATGGCCTACAATCATAATAACAAACAAAGACATCACAGTGTAGACAGAAGCAGGTTCCAAAGAAATCACAATGTTCACTTTCAGAAGGGATATAATAATGATTTCAACAATAAAAATGAGTTCAACAGAGGTAGATCACGAGATAGAAATTATTCACCTCAAACAAACTACCACAATGGTCAACATAACACTCATTATAATCGATCACATACTCCCAATAATAATAATAACTGGAATGGTAATAATCATGGCTCGAGACATCGAGATAATAGTTACTATAGAGGACGACGAGATAATTCTAACAATTATACTCGGAATCGATCTCATTCTCGGGGATCATCTCATTACAACCATAATACAGGGGCGGCAGTTACAAATAATACTACCCCTATAGCTCAGGTCCCACTTGACAAAAATACAACACAGTCTTCTGCTGCATGTTTTGCTATTAATTATAATGTGGCAAATAGTTGCCAACAATGCAATCTTATTTTTCAGAAGGCGAAAGAAACAGTGCTTAACTGCGGACATATTACACCAGAGGTAGGTCTTGCAGTCAACGATGGAACAGGCCTACTAATTTTTAACAGGGGATTAGTTAATGGATCCGTCGTCTCAGTGCTGAGGGATTCAGGATCCACAACGATTGGTGTACGACAGTCGCTGGTACATCCTAGCTGTGCAACGGGGGAATATGTCCGTTGCATGACTTTTGGGGGAACTATTGAGTTTTACCCCACAGCTATTATTCATGTTAACACACCTTTTTTCACAGGGAACGTAAAAGTATGTATGCTAAAAAAGCCTATAGCTGATCTGATGGTTGGTCGTATACACGGCAGTAAAGATTGTACTCCAGATGAGATTATAGAATGGGAGAAACATAACCTATGCACTGGAAACGCCGTGACGACTAGAGCGCAGACTCAACTCATGGAGAAAGTTGATGATAATAAAATGGATGCAGACAACCAAGAGGAATTTGTAGTCAATTCACCTATTGACAGGGAAACATTTGCAACCAAACAAAAAGAGGATAAATCTTTAAAAAAATTTTTTAAGCTGGTTGATAAAGTTGACAATCTATCCTCAGGTAATAATAACAAACATTGTTTTGTTATTAAAAATGACATATTGATTAGATGTTTTAATGACAAATCACAAATGAAACAACAAGTTATGGTCCCATATACTTTTAGACGGTACATTCTTCAACATGCACATGACTCACATTGTGCTGGACATATGGGATATACTCGAACACGATCTCGAGTACTGTCTTCATTCTTTTGGCCAGGAGTGTCAAGAGATATTTCGCAGTATGTACGTTCCTGTACTACATGCCAAGAAGTGAAAGCACGTGGAGCTTTTCACACGGCGCCTATTCAGGCTTGCGATATCTCAGTAAGACCTTTTGACAAGATGGCAATAGATATTATTGGTCCATTGCTACCATCGGCCAGAGGACATAGATTCGTCCTTACGTGCATTGATTTGTGCACACGATGGCCAGAAGCTATCCCATTAAAGACCACCACTACCACAGATGTAGCTGATGCACTACATCTCATCTTTTCTAGAATAGGGTTTCCTAGAAAACTTTTATCAGACCATGGGTCACAGTTTATATCTGACACCATGAAGGAAGTCATGAAAACTTGGAACATTGATAGGAATTTAAGTAGTATTTATCATCCGATGAGTAATGGTGCGGTTGAAAGACTTAACCGTACACTTAAACAACTACTACATAAGGTTACTGCTAAGCACCCTCATGACTGGGACAGAGCACTCCCAGCTGTTCTATTTGCTTATCGGGAGGTACCGCATGAACAAACTGGCTTCTCTCCCTTTGAATTAGTTTTTGGTGCTCCCCCAAGAGGTCCTATGGGACTAATAAAAGACTTATTAATTGACGCGGAGATGACTCAGGACACTCAGTCATCTTACGAGTACGTGATTAATCTTCGAAAGAACATTATTGAGTCTTGCCAGTTGGCAACAGCTTCTTCTGAGGCTGCAAAAGCTAAGGCTCGATCTCTACAAAATAGGTCTCGACGATTACGCCAATTATTCCCAGGCGACGAGGCTTATGTGTTACTTCCTCACAATAACAATAAATTATTGATATCTTGGAATGGTCCTTACAAAGTCATTGATAAAATTTCCGACGTTGATTACGTCTTAGATATCAAGGGACACAAAAAGATATTTCATATTAACATGCTCAAGCAATTTCATACACGTCCTGAACACTTACAGTCAATTTTTCATGAACTAGATGACAACACAGTATCTACTTGTTATTATTCTAACTTATCTGTCATCCAGGAAGAAGAATCTTCTTTTCCTGAGGTACAGTTACCGTTACCGGTACCAGTAGTTCAACCTACTGAATCTTGGCGGGATGTAACCATCTCTTCAACGGTTACACCGCAACAGCGTCTACAGATTGCTAATCTATTACAATCTTATCCAGATGTGTTGACCGACGTCCCGGGTCGCACATCGGCTATCAGTCATGACATTACTCTCAATGATGATACACCTATTCGTGTACATCCCTATTCTGTTCCTTTACATTTCCTTGCTAAAACTACTAAGCTACCTTCATTCGCCTGATGCGACAAATTTTATCAGGTAGACCAGACAAAGAATTATCATCTAACTGCTAAACCTACAAAAGTGCAAATCGCGTGTAATGAGATAACCTTTTTGGGACATATCATTGGATCGGGATATATCCGAACGTTACCTATTACAGTCTCCAAAATTCTAAACATAGCAGTTCCTCAGACGAAGAAACAGGTCAGGAGTTTGTTAGGACTTGTTCAATATTACAGTAGATTCATACCAAACTTGTCATCCATCACGGCTGTATTGTCTTCATTGTTAAAGAAAGACATGCCGGTGAAGGTGACATGGACTGGTACATGCAATGAAACTTTCAACAAAATTATAAATTTGTTCTCGCATGAACCAATTTTAAGACTTCCCGATGCTTCCAAAAGATTTTTCTTACGAACAGATGCTAGTAACTACGGTATTGGTGCATGCCTGCTCCAGAACCATGATGGCATTCTACATCCTACCTTATACATTTCAAGAAAGCTAAAGCCTGCAGAAACAAAGTATTCAACAGTCGACAAGGAACTTTTATCTGTGATATGGGCAATAACTAAACTCGAAAAATTCCTGCTTGGTGCTCCCTTCACCATACAGACGGACCAACGTGCTGTAGCATCCTTGCGTCGATGTAATCATAAAAGCCAGAAACTCGCCAGATATTCAATCATCCTACAGCCATTTGAGTTTTCCATTGAACATATTCCTGGCACTGAAAACATTGTGGCTGATGCGTTGTCACGTAATCCTATTGACGACGAATAATCAACATTAACATTCCTAAAACATATCAACTATAAAGGAACTAACCTTGCCTTCAATTTAAACTTTATAAACACTATATGCATCACAGAATTGAACTAAAAGACAATCAAGGTATACATATTGTTATTGGAACTTCGTCTAACGTCCATACACGATATATGAATATTCGTTGAACAATCATGGAACAATATCCGACGACAAGTCGAACTTATTATCCTATGTGCACTTAATTCTTAGATGCTGGGATAAATGACATTTCTTTCCAACGTAAACGTTTGAACATTTTTGCCTAAAAGAATTCATCAGGATCAAGACTACGGATGGATCATCATATCCTATACTAATTAATTAGTTAACTTCTTAATTGAATTATTATCAATAAAATGAAATGTGAGAAAAAAATGAAATGAAAGAACAAAAAAAGAAAACGAAATATAAAAAGAAGAAATTATGAAAAGAGAAAATAAATCTCACACAAGTATTAGATTAATAATTTTTTTTAATGTACCTATACATTATTTAGTTAGTTAAATTAGATAGTTATTATTCACTAACACTTAACACACACAATTAAGTTAAACTTATATTCGAATTTCTTTCTATTTCTTCTCACTTATTTTGTTTTTTTTTCTTCTCTCATAACATCGCGTTACATTAGAATCTTAATAATTTATCTCTTAGTTTAATTCATTAATTTAATTTTAATTAGTCAAATTAATTCCTATATGACATACTAATACGACAGACCTTACTTTCATTTAATTCTATCATTCACTATTAACATTGGACATTTTATTTAGTTGATATAATAATATGTATAATTGATATATCATGTGATTAATGTTAGATGACTATGACAAATAGTTGGTTGACATGACCGCGACACGGTTCTACTCAGAACATCGTCGGCCATATGTCACAATTGTGTTAAATTTTTTTTTGAAAAATTGTTAAGTCGGATAGATCTTGAAAAAAAATCTATCGATTTTTTTTCCCCGGGTGTACAGGGAATTGTTACGGTATATGATAGTAACGCCGTCTGCTAAAGGTTATCAGACGTGCAATTGTAAAAGGTTAAGGCATTTAATATATTGCGATAGATGTTTCAATTACTGAACGCTCCATACACGATCGATCATGACGTGTATAGCGTTGTTTAGGACACAGTCGGTAACTAAGAAACGCTACCCTTTGTTACTTGACCGCCAAGCTGAATAGCTGCGTTTTTCTAACCTTCCAATTCAACGGCATGATATAGCCATTTATATATGCATTTTTTGATGGACCAGGGTCAGTCCTAGAACTCTATATGAGAGGGAAATTTATGGAGGTTAGTATTTAACTAGAATTCTCAGAAGGAGAAGAATAATCGTCAAATTCATATGAAATATTCAGACTCGCAGTCTCACTGTCGGCAGGTAGCCATGTCTAGCTGCGCGTGCATATAGCTGTGATGTTCTGACGACAATACTGCATTGTATCCTTAAACGGACATTGACACATAAACCAGCAGTCTACGTTATTGATTAATTTATGCATGACTTATATGGACTTATGCTCTACTACTATTGAAATGATCATCCTGTGTGTACAACTGTGAATTAAATGTACGGACTCAATGAAATGACTTATCAAATCAATCGTATTCCAAGGTTCAATTATTGTTCGGAATCTTTCACCCCCGCATTCGCTTAATCTTCCATCGAAGGCACGATGCACATCTCTGAACAAACAAAACTAACATATCAATGAAAAAACAATGGCCAGAAATTTATAATTGTTTATTCATATCACATGGAACATTGTTCAGAGCAAAAAAGCCACCCATGTAACAATATATATATATATATATATATATATATATATATATATATATATATATATATATATATATATATATATATATATATATATATATATATATATATATATATATATATATATATATATATATATATATATATATATATATATATATATATATATATGAGTTTCAAATATTTTCTCTCATACGTTTGCTTTCATACTTCTAATGACTGAATAAACAATTATTTGTTTAGTTTAAAATAACATACAACAAATTTAATAATTAATTAGTCTTTAACATGGGAAAATAAATACGGACAATTGGGTCAAAATTGAAATTAAAGTTTCCTTACTGATGTTTAGAATGGGCTTTGGAATGTCTTTGATTTTTGCTGTAGCCTGTTACACAGATACTTAGCTCCAGATGAGTCCTGCAGCTGTGGTTTCCGTAACTCCATTTTGGTGATGAGTACACTTCTCCACATAACTCGTCCACTGTAGGCGGTTAGTGTTGATACTCTTCTCTCACACATGTGGCGTAGGAACCTCAGTACTTAATTCTGATGGCTTATAACCACGAACTCAAATAATGGCTATACACAATCTCCTGCACAGATTAGAAAGGACACACATCCCTTTAGTTAGATGCTGTTCCAATCACTTTGGTCTGAGAAATTAGAGTTAATTCCTCTGACGGCTGGTGTCTCTGCGAAATCACTTGCTGGGAAAACGTGAGTTAAAATCCTCTTGTGACTGGTGAATCTGATTCCCAGGTTTCCAGTCTTGTTATATTAAAGTCCTGGTCCCTTAAGTTTTCAGTCTTGCATTTAAATGTGCGGGCTTAATCTTATGTTTTCAGAGGTTCCGAAATACGCTGAAATGTCACTTATAAGTATGGAATACTAAGTCCAATATCTCATTGGCTTCTTGGGAGTTGTTCGCAGTACAATGCGAAGCTGTCTATGTGTTCTAGGATTTCACTTCATTATATTGTGCAGTTTCAAGTTCAAATCCAGCTGGGCTTCCGCTGAATGTTCCAATCAAATTCATTGCAGATTCTGAGCGAACCAATCGCTCTGTAGCATTTAGAGGGGTCGGTTTGTTTATCATTACTCACCCCCCGCGTATTTTAAAAAATATTAAATTTAATATACACGAGTGACCTCATATTGTTACATAAGACTTCCGGCCGCACCTCTGTCTCTCAAAATATTGTGACCGTTTTTTCCTGACGTAATGCCTTCCGCCCAGATGTCTACCCCGACAGATTATTTAATTATCGTCTTTATCTGCGTGCTTCCGCCAGAGAGATGTCTGGTCAGACAGTGTAGTTTTCTGTCATCAAAACAAGCTTTTGTCAACACGAGCAGCAGTTTCTCACTGGGGTCAAATGTTGGACCGACACGTTTCCACTGGAGGTCAGACGGATTCAAAGAGATAAGCTGGTGACCGGTCTGATGACTGGGAATTGTTACAATAATACCACAGTTCAGCTGGCGGAACGTGAATACGTCTGAAGAGTGGTAAACAATAATTTACGAATTACTCCCGTAGCAAATACTGCCATAGGGGAATGGCGTGTTAGAGACTTCACCATGCTATGCCCAGCATACAGAGTAAAATAGTGAAAATAACGAATAAAAAAGCATGATTTATGCCAAATAAAACGATGAGTGAGAAAATTCAAGAAAAAGAAAGGATACTGCCGGAGGGCTGAAGGTGTGAGAGATCACACAAAAGAGCATGTTCAGACGTTTTGTAACACTAATACAAACACGCTCACAATTCAAATTCAGTCTTGTCTTTGTGTGGAGCATATGATCTCAAAAGAAATCGATCTATATGGTATGCAAAAAGACTCTCAACAGCGGCCAAATCCTTTTCATTATTGGGATCGGAACTGGTTATTAATTATAAATTTATCACACGACATTTATTAAGATTTTAGATGATGGAACTCTAATATATAATGTTCACTTAGAACACCACTGTTGCGTTCCTCTGAAAATTAATTTCCTTCCTGTACAACGTACCTTCAAGGATAAAACTAGCAGTAGAAAATGAAACATATGTACAACAATCAGACCACCTGGTTGTCTATAGAGGGAGCAGACTGCTACTGTAAGATCTTGTAAGAATTATTCACCATGCATTTTTTTTTAAAAATGCCTGACACAATGTGAACTGTCCCCTTGTCTATGTTCCGGCGCAAGGTTTAGGCAGCAAAGTACGTTCGTATAGACAAACCAACAAGATGAAAAAAAAAGTAACGTATATTTGCAAGTAACACAGTTGTGTTAGCAAGAACTAGCGAGGCAAGTAAAGCAGTATACGGTCATGTACATGGCTTGGAGACTAAAAACTAAGAAAACAAAAACTTTGACAATTAATCAAAGCAGATGGGAAACCAACTCACAATGTAAGAAGATACGTACTAAACCAAACCAAAGTCATAAATTGAACACATACATATATGGTGTCTTTAGATGTTTAACATCCACCGTATGCCGAGTTCATAGGCTCTTCTATGGTAAACTTCACCACAATACACACTGATACTTGTATATGACGTCAGCACAACAGACTGGCACAGGAACATGCAGAAGTCATTGAATAACGCGCTGTGTACAACAGTACCACAATGTATATGACGAAACAATTCATAAAATAGTACATATACAGTAACAATAATCTTCTCTGGTCGATCAAACATAAACCAGAAACTATGGTTGGTGTATCTGTCACGGATTGCCTCCCCTGCTTTGCAGTAGTGGTCCAACAATGACCAAAACTCAAGAGTATCTAAACTGGGTAGTCAAAGGTGTTTACATTCGCACAAGATTGCTCTTGGCAGAGAAGTAGATAGAAGTGTAAAGGTGCTTCTATCCGAAGAGAGTCTTCACAAAATAATTCAGAAGTCAAGAACCATGCGGCATAAGGGCTGAGCAATTGTTGACTTATATTTGTCCGTCGCCTTTTGAGAAGGATTTAAGCAATGGTTTTTAGCCCGTTCAAGCCACCAGCTGAGTTAATTCATCGAATTTTCTCTTATAATGGTATAGCTCTGATTAGAGGTAAATAAATGTCCAGATGTATAAATGTATATTAAATATACTGGCTCATACGTGTGCTTTCAAACATGTAAAAAATGAATAACAACTATTGTTTAGTTTTAAAACAACAGGTAACAAATTTAATAATCAATTAATCTTTAACAGTTTAAATAAAGAGGGAATGATGAATTTTGCTGTAAATACCGGAGATGTAGGATGTTCCCGTGGGTACCACGATGATTAACATTCAAGAGGTTTACTTCTGGCTCAAACGATGGGAAGACGTTCTTCAGTACGGTACGTGGAAAGCTGTACACATTGCTACGCGAGCTATTCAATCGTTCGCCAACGAGATAAGGGCGAGAGAAAAACTGTCGCACCGAGAACCAAAACCAGTGTACAGTAAACCCCCGGACATGTGACCGCCCAATGCTGGATATTGTACAAATATCTTAGGATAGGGGGTATGTGACGATACGGTTGTGTGATCTCACGTCCACACCGGCAGTATCACTTCTTTCTTCATTTTCCTCATTCATCGCTTTTATTTGGCAAAATGTTATCACTTTTCATTCAATGTTTTACTCTCTTTAACGGATCTAATATGGTGAAATCTCTAACACTCTACTCCCCTACAGAAGTATCTGCTTTAAGACTACCTTTACCGTTCACATCTGTGCTTTACTGCACGCAGACTGTTTACATTTCACCATGTGAACTGTGGAATTATCTCGAGTCAATTAGACCGGTCATCGGTAATACGTTTATCTCTTTGAGTCGCCTAGCCAACCTTTGATAAAAGACGACCATCGTTTGACAGCCATATTATTTGTCTGAGTGGCCGGCGATTCTTTTGTTTGACTGTCTGAAGAAGGCACGAAAACATCGGCGATAATGAGAAAATCCTTTCATGGGACCATACCGGTGTAAAATTATCACATATAATCTGTCTGGAGAGATAATCTTGGCAGGAAAGCATCTGGGCAGGTAATCAGTTCACAGATGGTGGTTATGAGTTTTGTGCACAATGCCGGTGGAAATGTTACCGCATTGTTAGATAGAGGTCACGCGTTGAATATTAAAATTAATAATTACGTGAGGGATATTTTTAAAATAACACCTCTACCCATCAAGTGCAAAAGAGATTGGTTTGAAGTAAGAGTCCTAATATACGATGATTTTCATTGGATCAGTCATATGAATTACAAACTGTGATTTGACTGGAAACTGAAAATAGTAATGTAGCGAAATCGGAGTCACAGATCAGACTGCATCGCATCGTCAAATGAGCAACTTTCATGCCAGAAAGAGAAGGATACGATTTAGAATTCCATTACTAAAAGTGTCAGATCGAGTATTGGGCAACTTTGAAATTTATAAGTAAACCCGCATTCTGAACACAAGGCTGTAAACTTAAATGGACGAGGACTTTAAATACAAAGACAGGAAACCTTAGGAATTGGATCACCCGTTATAAGAGAAACTTTCCCCAGACCTAAGTGATTCGCATATTCACCCGTCATAAGAGGGATTCAAAATTTCCAGACCAAGTGATTCGAAATCATATTATAACCTAAATTGTATACGACCATCCTAAACTGTGCGAGGAGAGCTGTATAAACCCAATTTGAGTAAGTGTAACCATTTATTTTACAAATGTGAATTTGACATGTTTCTTGCTTAGTTTATATTTATAAGGCTGGCAACCTCAACATATGAAAAGAGTATATTCATGAACCACTACTGCAAACGCTGGTGATTTCTTCTTGCTAGTCGTGCGGGAAAACCTGACAGCAGAAGTGACCCCAGACTCCGACTGTAGCAGTAATGAGTGATGATTACATCACAGTTGCCTAAGGTGTTTTTCATATCATCTTGTGAGATTTATTAACCTTTTTTAATTGTAATTCAGGCAAAAATCATTATTCGCACTGTCCATGCACATGTTCCTAGTTAATAGCCAGAGGAACCCTAGTGAATCTTAATCATGTTCCCAGTGTTACCCTTTGTACACAAAGATTTACTCTTCTGAGAGATTAACACTGGTGAGTGAAAAAGGACATTTAGACAAAGCACCTGTTAGTTTGCAGCCAACAAATGTACTTAGCAGAGGCATTTGTTTTTCCTACTTTTTTCTAAAGTTCGAATTACAAGACTGTTCAAGGTTACAAGCTATCAGACTGTTCAGGCTACTAAGCTGCTAGACTGAAGTTATTACGCCACTCAGGTGAGAGAAGTACCCTCATCACCAGAACAAAGGGACGAAAACCAACGCGGCAGGACTCACTTACAGCTAAGTTTTTATTTAAAACAAGAACCAGCAAATTGACAACAATTTCCTTAAACTACCACCTACGTCTCATTGAGGATAAATATATATCCATTAACATTTCCCCAATCTTTCCATATTTACTTTAACCTGTTAAAGACTAATTCACTATTAAATTTCATACCTGTTGTTTTAAAACTAAACAATAACAGTTGATTTAGTTTATATGCATGAAAGGAAACGTATGAGCAAGACTCTTGATTATATATATATATATATATATATATATATATATATATATATATATATATATATATATATATATATATATATATATATATATATACATCTAGACATATATTTAATTATAAACAGAGCTATACAGAGGGAATTCGTTGGATTACACCAACTGGGGGCTTGGACGGGCCTAAAGTATTGCTTAAATCCTCCACAAAAGGCGTCGGACAGATTTAAGTTAACAATTGTTCAGCCCTATGCAACATTATTCTTGACTTCTGAATTATCGTGTAAAAAGCCTCTTAAAGGTAGAAGCCTCATTAACCTTCTATCTACATCTCTGCCAAGAGTAATCTTGTGCGAAGAAAAACACCTTTGACTACCCAGTTTAAATACTCTTGAGTTTTGGCCACTGGTGGACTACTACTGCGAAGTAGGGGAGGCAAATGTTGACTTAGTATGTGATTCGCCGCCTCTTATGAAGATGTCTGCAATGATTTATTAGCTCATTCAAGCCCACACCCTGATTTACACAGTGACATTCTACTTATTATGGTATAGCTCTGTTTAAGGTGTATTTATAAAATTGACTGAGACATACACATGTAGTACATTCAAAAATGGTTAAATCAACGTTAAATTAGTGTGTGTATATATATATATATATATATATATATATATATATATATATATATATATATATATATATATATATATAATCTGTAAATATCCTTCCAAAGGTACGACCACACCACAATGGCTGACATAAGAAAATCAACACCTTCTACAGGTACTTCCCTTTAATCATATGCACAAAACAATAAGGCTTCACACGCCCAATACGCATGAAAGACAATACAGGAATGCCAAAGTAACTTGCGTCAAGAACTTAATATATCAGTGTCATACATAACAGTATATCTTACATTGAAAAAAAACACTCAAATGACTATTGCTCACCTGAGCAACAAACTGAGACAAAGAAATAGGCCTCCTCAAATCGTTGTCTACTTATAAATCACGGCCTGAAGATAATATCCACTGGACACTACACTAATCTAGAATTACACATACATATCCCCTAGGACCGAAATGGCAAGCCCTCAACACATATTCCATAGAAGGAAATTCACAGCAAAATTGCTGGCAAAGGGAAAAATATATCCGTCCAACTCGGACTCTGGCTAGAATCTAACTGACCACTTTCCCGCCTGATTTTCCGGCTTCCGCTAGTCATATGACTCAGTGGTTTAGTTATCCCAGTGTTGCCGAAACTCAGTGTTGCCAACCTCAGTGTTGCCAGTCTGATTTTTCGTACAAACGATGCACTGCGAAACTGCGCCGTGACATCCATCCACCCCCCTCCCCCTTTTAAGAAAGAAAACTAGTTTTCTTCCACCGGAAGAAGCTTCGCCCGACCCCCTTCGGACTTTGGACGACCATATGCCATAAACAGCATCTCCTCATCTGAACCGAGAGAAAGCCATAGTTCTATCCTACCATTGTCGATACTGCATTCTCCAACCATCCACAACCCCTCCCCCCATGAGTATGACGTAGGTTATCCAAGGTTCTGGCAATCGTGAAAAATGAAAACGACTGTCCACCCCTGGTCTACCAAAACACAGTGCATGGTACATTCATAGTAACCTTTACATAGGTATACATAACACAATAATCAATAACTTGGACACCCAGTCCTTTTCACAAAATTCAAGCATATAGTAAATTCACTTCTATAGTTAATTGCCTTTATGGCCCCATAATACATAAATTCAAAGCCCAACGTAGTAAAGCATAAACATGATCTTTAAAAGTTTACACACATCTCTGAAATAAACAGGCCCCTATGTCCACCGAGGAAGCATCGGTGTGTAAGACTAGTGGTTTATGTAGGTCTGGCAACCTCAAAATAAGTTCACCTGAAAATACTTCTTTTATTCTACAGAGAGCTTCTAGACATTTATCCGACCACCTTATCTTATTAGGTTGCCCTTTCTTTGTAAGCTATGTTAGTGGCTCAGCCACAGTCGAGAAATTAGGTATACATTTATTGTAAAAGTTAATGAGTCCCACTAAACTCTTCACTTGTCTCTTAGTTTTCGGCACCTGCAACTCCAAGATTTTGGTCACCGTGTTTCCTTCTGGTCTGATAACATTATGGCTAACAACATGAAACAGGAAGCTCAGTTCTGCGTACCCGATAGGTACTTTGCTCGGACGAGCAGTAAGCCCTTGTGTCTTTAAGCATTTTAAGACAGCGAACACTCCCTCTATGTGCTGGTCCCACGTGTCATAAAACACGCAGATGTCATCAATGTACGTAATTACATCGTTCCTATGACCTAACACTTTCCTCATCATTCTGACAAATGCTGCGGGTGCATTCACTATCCCAAAACACATGTAATTAAATTGAAAAAGACACCTTGGTGTTGCAAACGCCGTGAGAGGTTTTGCCTTTTCAGATAATGGCACCAGAAACTAACCCCTTGACAGATCAACACGTCCACCCATGAATCGGATGGAGGTCACCGGCAAGTGATAGATGCAGATTAACATCATCACCGCTGCCTCCGGACTTATCGACTATTACCAACGCCACCGACTCTGATCCACGCTTTACCACGGCATCTACCACGACTGACAACTCCGCCGGCCGTTCCACGTATGGCTTTAACATGTTCATGTGGAACACCTTTTTCCTATTTCTAACCTTGATAAGGTAGTCCCCGTCAGTTACCTTTTAAGGACTTGAAACGAACCTTGCCAGGAGATACTCAACCTGTCCTGCTTTGCAGGGAGGAGAAGCTGCACTGGTTCCTTTGTCTGGAGTGAAATCAATCTAGTACCCCGGTTCGCGTATCGTCGATGCTGAATACCTGCTTGAGATAGCGACTCACGTGCTAACGCACACGATCTGACTATACGTTCTCGCAAGCCAACGACATAAGCATACGCCGATACCGATGATTCTCCCGTATGCTTCCCGATCATGCAAATCCTTCAGGACATGCATTGGGCTCCAGGGGTTAGCACCATAAAGCAGTTCAAACGGAGAGAACGCTGTACTCTGGTGAGAGGCCTCTGTACGCGAAAAGTATCGCCGACAAATACCTGTCCCAATCCTGTGGGCACTCGGCGGACACATTCGCCAACATCTGCTTCATCGAGCCATTAAGGCGCTCTCACACTCCGTTCGCCTGAGGATGGTAAGGAAAGGTGAACGTCTGGGCAATCCCCAGCAATTTCGTGACTTCCGCCATTTCTTTGGAGATAAACTGTATTCTCCTATCTGAAAGAATGCACTCCGGGAACCCGGATCGGCTGTATAACAGCTGCAGCGCCTCTGCTACAGCTTGCAAGGTGATCGATCGCATTAGGACCGCCTCCGGCCATCTGCTACATAGATCTACTATGGTGAGGATAAATGAAACCCTCTATCAGATGCTCACGGTAACGGACCTATTATGTCGAACGCAAACTTCTGGAAGGGGCGTAAGGCCAGGTCCACTGTCTGTTCCGGGGCCTTTCCCCTTATATGCCGACATAATCGACAGTATATCGTGATATCCTTATTAGACCCTGGCCAATAAACCTGCAAGAGCACCGTATTACGAGTCCTCGCAACACCCATATGTCCCGCGAAAAGGAGAGTCATGAGCAATCCCCAGTATCTTCGGTCTCAACGTTCCAGTTACCACTATCTGGCGCATCAATTGCTTTTGCATAACGAAGCACCGCGTTAAAATCTGGTTCACGTACTCGAACCAGTAACGGGATGTTTTCGTCAGCCTTACGTTTACCGTCTCTGCCAACGCGAGCAATTTCTGCAACGACCGATCCGATCTTTGGAGTTTTACAAAGTCGATAACCACTGCGCCCCGAATTTCCGGAATCACCTCCACCGGGAACGAAGTACTAGTGGCATCACTGGACTCCTGCATCTCGTCTGCCTTCGCTTGTGCCCTCGTGAGCACCAAATTGGCGACTAGTTGCCTGCCCATTTGCCACTCTTGTATCTCGTCCCGTGTGCAATCACGCAAGCCCCGGACGTTACCGATAATCAGATCGGCCACCGGCGCCTCGAGGACACATGCGCGTACTGTCCCTGACAAGAATAGAATCTCAATTTCCACAATGGTTATCGTGTAATGCTACACATTACCCCCGAACGTCATACACCTTATTGTCCTAGCCGTCATGCATGTCTCATCAATGCCGGAGCGGAAATACCCCTATGGTAGTACATCCCGAGTACCTAAGCACGGATACCTGCTTCAACTGTACAAACCCTATACAGATCGAGATTCCCACACTCGTCTAGGGAAGACAGGCAGGGTAAAGTATGACCGCATATCAGCAATGATTTGCCATCAGGTTCAAATAATTGTCTGCAACCCTCGCACTCCTCATTGTTAACGGTGTCTAACATACATGCCGCATTGACCCTCTCTGCGTTTTTGCTGCACGTCCTGGCTATATGACCTCTGCCACCACACTAGTTTCAAACAATATCCTTCTTCTCCTTCTTAGGACTATGGTTCGGTAAGCAGCGCCCATCGGAATCAGACCCACGAAATTAGAGAAGTATGGAAAAAGCTTAAGGCAATCAAAGGGAACAATAAGAAAACAATAATGCCAACAATCAAACTACCAAAGAGAGAGAAACAGATAAAGATAAAGATAATGCCCTTGCTGAGTATTTCTATAAAGTCAGTGCAAAAAGTAGTCTTGGACAGGAAGAAAATGAGAGAAGAGAAAGACTTAGGATACAGTTTTCAAAGCAACTACCAGGCCAAATAGATGAAACAAACTATTTAGATGCTGATATAACAGAGGAAGAAGTAACTTGTGCAATAAAAGAGAAATCTAATACTGGCTCAGGGCATGATATACTTAGTTATGAAATCCTTAAGAAAGTACCCAAAAAATATAAACATAATAACTTCCCTTTATAACAAAATATGGAGCTTAGGAAAGATACCAAAAGCATGGAAAGCAGCTATGACAGTACCCATCCTAAAACCCAATAAGGAAGCTCATGATGTAAGTTCATATAGGCCTATCTCCTTAACATCACAACTAGATAAAATACTGAAAACTGTTGTTAACAAAAGAGTTAAATTCTACCTGGAAACAAATCAGTTATATAGCCCAAACCAGTCAGGGTTCAGAGCAGACAGAAGCACAGTAGACCAGCTTGTAAGATTAGAACACGACGTAAAGCTAGGGTTCAAGAGGAAAGAAAAAACAGTGGCGGTCTTTTTGGATGTCGCCAGATCATATGATGAATGCTGGAGGAATGGAGTTGTTTAAAAAATGAAAACAATTGGCATTACTTGTAAAACCTATAGGTTTCTAGAAAGCTTTTTACAGGACAGGTATTTTGCTGTACAGGTGAACAATGATAAGTCAGAAATATATGAACAACAGAATGGGATTCCTCGCGGATCAGTGATTTCACCTTCAATTTTCCCTATAGCTGTAAATGATTTAGCAGATGAGTTTAACGACATTAAGAATGCAATATCACAATTTGCAGATGACTGTGATATTTGGCGATCTGGAAAAAAACTTGGACCATGTTTACCAAAAACTTCAAAAACAAATAGGCAAAGTTTCAGAGTGGATGAAAAGTTAAGGCTTCCATGTTAGTATAAACAAAACTGTAGGTATGATATTCAGCAAAGGAAATTAAAAAAAAAAATAACAAAATCAATATAACCATTAAAGGACAGAAAATATGAACCTACTAAACAACAAGATTTCTGGACATAACTTTAGATAAACAACTAAATTGGAATAAACATATACATATATAGTAGAAAGCTGTAGAGGACCCATAAATATACTAAGGATAGTAAAAGGTAATGGAATTGGGGGGGGAGGGGGCAGCAATAAAATAATGCTTATGTTCTACAAGTCTTTTAGCGGGGGAAAACTGGATTATGCCAGCATAGTCTATGACTCAGCTGCAGCTTCTAACAAAGGAAAACTAGACAGAATTAAAAATGCAGCCATGAGAACCATTAAAGGTGCATTTATATCAACACCAGTATGTTGAGGACTGACACTAGAGTATGTTGAGGGACTGAACTCCAGTATGTTGAAATTCTATATACTTCTGATTACCAAGATGTTGCATGCGTATTCTGATATTAGAAGTCAAAGTCCTCCGGGTTCATTCCATTCATTTTTCTGGGATTTCGTTATGCACTACGCTCGTATCGATATTGTCCCTTGTAACCCGTGTAATATGTTGGTACTTGAACATGCTTCATATTTAAAGATATGAATATTGACTGACCTGATTTTTCTCTTGCATTATTAATATTAGCAGTGTGAAGCAACGTGTTTATGCATTAAATGTCACTGGTCATTATTGTTGAATAAAACAGTATATAACTGAACTCAGAATACGTCATTGAATAAGACCAGGATTCGACGACTCAAACATTTAATTACTATTCTCATTTCCATGAGAAGTCACAACTACGTAACGACATAGTTCACAATCACAGTTAATGTACGTGTCGCAAGTGTTCTTATTCTTCATTAAAATCACATGTTCAATAATATACAGTTCTGCTTAGAGGTCAGTTCTTTTTTCCAGTCAACATCCTTTGGCATGGTTCATATGCTAACTAGACTTACTCCTACTGCTAGTTTTATAATATCCTTTTTACACTAGACTTACTCCTGCTGATTGTTGTATAATATTCCTTTGTACTAGACTTACTCCTGCTTCTAGCTTCATAATATTCCTTCTACTAGACTTACTCCTGCTGCTAGTATCATTATGTTCATTTACACTAGACTTACTCCTGCCGCTAGTTTCTAATGTTCATTTGGCATACATTTGGCTAATCAGCCATATATATTCAAACTGCGTTACGAACGACACGACTTACGTTTGCTCCATGAATACACTGCTAAGTTGGCTTACCAGCCACACATATAAATTCAGTGACTATGCCACACTTTCCAAAGTGGTTATACCACACATGCCATAGTGGCTAAGCCACACATTCCATAGTGGTTAGGCCACACATTCCAAACGCTGCCGTTGGGGCCGAAGCCCACAAGTCGAATGACGTTTCCAAGTCATACGCGTCATGCATAGAGATATGCAGACCATGCCGTTAATATATACATATTCATTTGAGGTGTTCCGTGGTGCAATCATTTGAGTCGGATTCAAACCCAAATGCTTGCAAACATGTAACAATCCTCAACATCATCCCCCTCGCTCCCAAACGTGACACTCGTGGCACGCATGAGAGGGGTGGAGAAGACGTACGCTTCTACCATATGAGTATTAATAATATATATATTTATAATTATAAGAATCAATGAATACTCACAATAAGTCTTAGAATACCAACTATTAGCAATCTACAAAATGTTATCTAAAGAGTTACTTCATTTTTTTTCCTCAGAGAAGTTGCGCGATAATAAATCCGCTAAGTTGTTGTCTGATCCAGCAATAGGTAGAATCGTAAATGAGAATTCCTGGAGCAGCAAGTACCATCTGCGAATTCCCGAATTACGCATAGTTCTGGATGTAATGTAAGTAAGAAGGCTGTGGTCTGTCTGGATGTAGAAGTGCGTGCCGATGAGGTATCTTGACAGCTTCTCGAGGCACCAGACCACGGACAGGAACTCACGTTCACCTGTCGCATACTTCTGTTCAGCTGATGTCAATTTGCGTGATACGAAGAAACAAGGATGGAGTGTTTTCTTGTAGCATTGTAACAAACAGCCACCGATTCCATAACTTGATGCGTCTGTTTGAAGTATGAATGGAATACGTAGATTTGGTAACAACAAAATAGGTGTCTTAGAAAATAATTTCTTAATATTTACCAAAGCGCTCTCGCAATCTGGTTCCCAATGTATCTTATTCGGACTACCTTTGGCCAACAGTGCGGACAAAGGAGCAGATATTTGTGCGAAATGAGGGATGAATTTATGGTAATAGTTAATTAAGCCTAAAATGCTTCTAACCTGTTTCTTAGTCGACGGGATAGAAATATCTAGAATTCTCTTGACTGTATTGTCATCAGGATATAGTTGGTGGTTGCCTATGCGGTGACCAAGAAAAGAAATTTACTGACAACCTATTTGGACCTTTGAAGGTCGCACAGTCAAACGGTGTTTGGGTAACGTATGCAGAAGAGAAGTTAAACCAGCAATGTGATCTTCCCACGAGTCATGAAATAAGTAGATGTTATCGATATACGTGATGACATCTTTCCGATTGCCAAGAAAACGGCGCATCATGCGCACACAAGTCGCAGGCGCATTTACTAGACCAAAACACATGTAATTCCATTGGAAAAGACCAAATGGAGTTGTAAACGCTGTGAATGGTTTGGCATGTTCAGCAAGTGGAATTTGCCAATAGCCTTTAGAAAGATCTAATTTACTAAAGAAAGTAGCGTTAGATACTTGCGATAGAAGATCATCCAATAGATGCATAGGTTCGCCGTCTGTAACTGTAATGCTGTTCAGTCGCCTAAAGTCAATGCATATACGTAAGGAATCATCCTTTTTCTTGACAATCACCATTGGGAATGCGTATGGTGATTCTGAAGGAGATATAACCCCTAAGCGTATCATCTCTTTTAGTTCTTTCTCCACCCTATCTTTGTGATGTAAAGATATAGGATAGGGTCCAAGTTTAATAGGTTGATAGTCAGTAAGGATAATGTCATGGGAGATAAGTGATGTCCGACCTGGAAGATCTGTAAGAACATCATCAAAAGAAATAAGAATGTCCAGAACCTGACATTTTTGTATAGAAGACAATGAAGAGGAAGTAGTCACGTCCTTCCAAGAATCCAATGATTGTAAAGAAGGCAATTGAAAGTGTAAAGGAATAGATGACGTAGTATCGTCCCCATGAACCACTGCAAAAGAAGCAGCATGATGTGAAGAATCACTAATAGAGTTAATGACGGGAATTAAGTCTTGTGATCTTTCTACTGCTAATTTTAGCATGTTGATATGAAAAGTTTTGATTTTACCTCTGATATTCACAGAATAGTCAACATCTGTGACCTGTTTAATGATGTCAAATGGACCTTGCCATGATATTAGTAATTTATTGTTATTATGAGGTAATAATAACCAAACTTTTCCACCTGGTTTAAAGAATCTTAAAGTTCTTTTTTGATTATGCAATAACCTTGATCTTTGATTAGCAGATTTGATACTATTAGATGCATAAGTGCACGCATCAATGATTCGCTGTCGGAGATCAATAACCAACTCATAGCTGTTTCGAGTGGGTGCATCAACTGATGCTCCCACGAACAAATCCTTAAGTATCATCATTGGTCCGTGGGGATTCGAACCATATACTAACTCGAATGGGGAAAACCCGGTACTTTCTTGAGGCACCTCTCGAAATGCAAATAAGGCCGCCGGAAGGAGACGGTCCCATTCACGCGGGCCCTCCTCAGTGATCTTAGACAGTATCTGTTTTAGCGTCCCATTATAGCGCTCACAAACACCGTTCGATTGTGGCCTATACGCACTACAAAACGTATGGTGAACAGATAACATGGACTCTAGATCCCTCATAATATTGGACGTAAATTGTGATCCTCGATCTGACAAAATGTCCTCTGGAAAACCGATACGACAGAATATTGAAAAAAATGCATCAGATACAGGTGCAGTCGTGATGGTTTTCAAAGGTATGGCTTCTGGCCAACGTGTGCAAAGATCTATGCAAGTTAAAATATAAAGAAATCCATTATTTGAAGGAATTGACAAAGGACCCACTATATCCACTGCGATTTTTTTGAATGGTCTTTCAGGCACGTCCGTAATTTGTAAGGGTGCCGTATGAAATCTGCCCTTACGTGCTATACCTTGGCATGTTGTACAAGATCTACAGTACAAATTTGTATCTTTGTTTACCCCAGGCCAATAAAATTGTGACGTAATACGAAACAATGTTCTTTTGATCCCCATATGACCTGCCATATGGGAGTCATGACCTGTTTGTAGGACCAATGGTCTGTATTCTTTCGGAACTACTACTTGATGTATGATTGATTTGCCATTATCAAAGTATCTAGTAAGTATAAATTTTTTATTTTAAACCAATGTTTAGCCGATCCTGTGTGTTTAGTGACTTTTGGATCTGCTATGCTAAATAAACATTGCAACGTTGGATCACTTTTCTGCATTTCTGCAAAAACAGATGGTGTTACAGTACCAACCTGAGACATAATTGTATCTATAATTGAAGTAGGTGGTGTAGCCATGTCCGTAGCTAACTGTTGTGTTCTAGTTATAACAGCATTCGCCACCTGTGGGTGAGATTCAACCCACATTGCAATCTCCTCAGGATTGCAATCTTTAACTCCTGGTATGTTTCCTACAATTATTTCCGCTATAGGCGCTCTCAACCCGCAGGCATAGACAGTGCCTGTGTAAAAAGGCGTATCAATGTATACTCGTGCCACCGGCAAACTTTCTATATTCCTTCCAAAAGTGACACATTTAACAGATTTGCCTGTAATTGCAGAGGGCTCGATAAGCGAGTGCTTTATCCCGACCGTTGAGCATCCGCTATCCCTTAACACTTGTACTGTCTTCCCATACAAGATTCCTGGATGAAATGTGAGATAACCCATATTCACACACGCAGACATTGTAGGCATAATATGACCACAGTTAAGTGTCATTGTAGACTTAGATATGTGTTGTTATTGACACTCATAACAAGTATCATTCATTACCATACATGCATTAGCATGATCATTACAATCATTATTTTTATCCTTCTTGACAGTGCAGTTTTTTGCATGTCTATGTTTACATTTCTCCCTAGAAGAAAATCTGACATGACCTTTATTTTTACTGACAGACTTTTTCTTACTATAATAAAAATCAGAGGAATCATCATTCCTGGAATCTCTGCCATATGATGATTGTTGTTTATAGTAAACTTTATGATGTGAATCATCATAATCCCTGCCTTTGTGATACCCACGATCATGAGGTGATTACCCTCTATAACCTCGTCGATACAAATTTGAAGGAGAGCGATGACGACGAAAGTTGTAAAAGCCTCTATCAGAATGATAACAATCTGAACGATAACGTCCATCAACGCTCTTAGATCGAGGTCTGTGATCATAAGATCTGTGATTGTGGTGTGCTGAGCACGCAGGCAAAGGATCTCGAATAGACGATTTATGAATATCTTTATTCGGATGTGCGGTTACGAATTGTCTTCCTAATTTCTCATATTCATCGATAGAATTTGGATGTCTCTCCTGCAAAAATGATTCTAATTCACTACTGCATGCAGCTAAAACCTTATCTCGTAGCATGAGATCCATGAGACATACGTAAGTTTTATTAATGCCAGAGAGATCAATCCATCTGCTAAAAAAGTGTTTAATCGATGCAATGAATTCGCCAAAATCAGCATCTTTACTTGGCTTAGCCGTATGAAAACGATCACGGAATCCAGACTTAGTTAACGGGAAACGTCTGAGTAGTACCTCTTTTAAAAAGTTAGTTGCTTATCCTTTACAGGACGTGGCAATCAACCCCAGCTTTTATTGGCTGTTTGTGATTTTTCTAGGCAATTTTTTTCATTCAGTAGTTTGCCATTGCTTTCTGAACGGTACGGCGCTTATACCATTGTTAAAAATCCACACAAAGCGATCTGCTACCAAACCGCCTGCAGCAGATTTCGAACCTGGTATATCTGGATTAAGAAACTGCGATCATATCCATTAGGCCACAGACGCCTCTTTTACGACGTCGAAATCGTTTCTACTTTTTTCATCTAGACTCATGAAACATTGGAGTGAGTCGCCAGTCAAAAAATCAAGTAAAAGACTGCTCCATCTTTCTTTCATCATCATCAGTTGCCATCTCCACAACGAAGGTTGGCTGTAATGGATCTCCAACGTCTTCTGTCTCTTGTCTTGGTGGTGCACTCTGATAGACTCTTTCCTGTCCATCTTTTGATGTTATCTTCCAACTTATAGCGCTGTCTTCCCCTTGCACGTTTGCCTTCAACTCTCCCTTCTGTTATGGTCTTCTGAAAGGTGTTATGCCTTTTTATGTGGCCAAAGTATTTTAGCTGCCGAACTTTGACCTCCCTCATTAGTTCTCTTTTCATACCTAGATTTTCTAGGACCTCCTTATTTGTTTTCATCTCTTTCCATGATATACGCCCCATTCTTCTATATATCCACATTTCAAGAGCCTCAATTCTTTCTTCCAAATGCTTATTCATCGTCCATGTTTCTGCACCATACAGAAATGCAGAATATATATAACACTTTATGATTCTCAGTTTTAATTTGTGAGATAACTGTTTGGATGTCAGTATATGTTTTATGTTGTTGAATGTAGTTTTGGCCATTCCTATTCTCTTCTTGATTTCTGTTTCACATCTGCCATCTTCTGTTATTATATGACCAAGATATACGTAGCTCTTGACTTGTTCCAGGATTTTCCCATTTACGCTTATCTTTAATGTGGGTTTATCGTCTGTTTTGCTAATTATCTTTCTTTAGGTATATTTAAAGCGGTAACTTTCATGATGATCCTAGACAAAAAACAATCAATACAGTCGCGAGTCTGATCAAAATGAGGCATTTTCAGCTTCGGATAGAAAATATTTGTACCAGCTGAAGTCTTAGCCTGTTCAGACTGCACTTTAGCCAATTCTAACACCTTTTCTTTTTCTGCATCAAGTCTTAATGCTTCAAGCTCCATGGCATTTCTATGAGCTTGATCTAGTTGAAAAAGTTCCATTCTTCTTAACTCCATTTTCTCCTTCTCTAATTTTCTTTCTTTATCATTTTGCTATCTGTCTTTATCTTTTAGCTCTCTGTCTTTATCTTGTTGAGCCAATTCTTTTTTCCTTAAATTCTCTTTCTTGGGCTAATTCCAACCTCCTAAGTTCTTCTGCCCGTTTAACAACCTCGCGCTGTTCTATTCTTTCAAGACGCGATAAATGTTCCTCATATTTAGTCTCTGCATAACTCTCAAGTTCAGATCCTGATTTTCCCAAACTTTTACCAATGTTGATAAAGTCCTCTAGTGTAGACATGTTTATAGGTTTATGAATACCTTTCAATAATATTTACTCAGCACTAGGATATAGAACTCAATATGTACATATGTTAATCAATAACAAACAAGATAGGAGTACAGGTGACAAAGGACAATGAAAAAACAATCAAATGAACTACAATGAAATGATATCTTCAGTTATCCGACACAAATTTATATTATAAAGTAAACAAGGTAGACTCATACATGGTAATCAGCAGACAAGAAAGTAAAGAAATAACATTACAAAAAATTAACGAGACAAGTCGTCTTAAACTAACATGTAGACAGAGAAATTTCAGATAACACACGAAAACAATTGTAAACAATACTGAAATTAGGCTATGCAAATAAAAATGACGTAGTTACATGACGTAACCACTACGTACACAAAAATATGGTTGCATTGCGAACTGAAGCTTCAGTTAATTTATATCCTAAGTAAAAAGTTAGATCTTCAGTCAGCTAATATAAGCATGAAAACCTAATAGACGATAACATTCTCTGAATTTTTTCCTGAGAAAATTCCAGCCAATATTAAACCCTTTCCATCCTTCCCGACGAATATACGAATAAATATGAATGGGGAACACACAAATGATAAGTAGGAAAGCAAGCAAAGTGACGATAAACTGCAGACCAAAGCTAGTTCAAAGACAGTATGAAAGTGTTCAAGCGCTTCGATAACATTAAGAACTTATCTTATTATCTGTCCTGCTATCCTGAGAAATACATGATTGCATGTAAATCCAAGTCTTAGTTCCACACAAGTTCAGTCAGCAGCTGATGTCCATTGATAGGAGACCTTGACCCTGGTAGGACGACCGTTTGAAAGTATTATACCTGTCTTCGAACGTTGATTACCGATCTGCGTTGCAGCTTTTGATGCTGTTGATGAAGATACACTTCCTCCACTGGTTCAGCTTCTGGAATTTGATGAAGATCGTTCTATCAAAATTGTTCAGTCTCTTGTAGTAGATGAAGACAGGATTCTCTCAGAAAGTGTTGTCTGCTAGTGATGACGGCATCGATACAGTGACGTCACATACTGACATGTGCGGTAGAGTTGCCAGCTTGTCTTGAATAAATATTCACGGCTCAAACGTCTATCGTCAGTTCGATTCTCTTTCGATACTAGACAGGGGGTGGTAGCATCTAGGAAATCCGAACACTTCTGACACCAGTATGTTGAAGACTGACACTAGAGTATGTTGAGGGACTGAACTCCAGTATGTTGAAATTCTATATACTTCTGATTACCAAGATGTTGCATGCGTATTCTGATATTAGAAGTCAAAGTCCTCCGGGTTCATTCCATTCATTTTTCTGGGATTTCGTTATGCACTACGCTCGTATCGATATTGTCCCTTGTAACCCGTGTAATATGTAGTTCCTTTTTTCAGCCAACATCCTTTGGCATGGTTCATATGCTAACTAGACTTACTCCTACTGCTAGTTTTATAATATCCTTTGTACACTAGACTTACTTCTGCTGCTAGTCGTATAATATTCCTTTGTACTAGACTTACTCCTGCTGCTAGTATCATAATGTTCATTTACACTAGACTTACTCCTGCCGCTAGTTTCTAATGTTCATTTGGCATACAACGCCAGGCTAATCAGCCATATATATTCAAACTGCGTTACGAACGACACGACTTACGTTTGCTCCATGAATACACTGCTAAGTTAGCTTACCAGCCACACATATAAATTCAGTGACTATGCCACACTTTCCAAAGTGGTTATACCACACATACCATAGTGGCTAAGCCACACATTCCATAGTGGCTAGGCCACACATTCCAAACGCTGCCGTTGGGGCCGAAGCCCACAAGTCGAATGACGTTTCCAAGTCATACGCGTCATGCATAGAGATATGCAGACCATGTCGTTAACATATACATATTCATTTGAGGTGTTAAATGGTGCAATCATTTGAGTCGGATCCAAACCCAAATGCTTGCAAACATGTAACAATCCTCAACATAAGTAAAAGTAAAAGGTAATGGAATTGGGGGGGGGGGGAGCAATAAAATAATGCGTATGTTCTACAAGTCTTTTAACAGGGGAAAACTGGATTATGCCAGCATAGTCTATGACTCAGCTGCAGCTTCTAATAAAGCAAAACTAGACAGAATTAAACATGCAGCCATGAGAACCATTACAGGTGCATTCATATCAACACCAGTAGAAGCACTAGAAGTAGCTCTTGGTATACCGCCCCTTGATCTAAGACGGAAAGAACTAATATTGTATTATTGGAGTAAAGTAGCACAAGAAGTGACTCACACAGCACATAAAGTATTTGTCAAAAACCAACCAAGTGTATGGGACGTCCCCTTAAATAAAGATAGATATCCAACAGGGTGGAGAACTATAGAAGATCTAACGCAGTTCAAGGAACTGTCAAACACAATTAAAAATAGTAATAAATATAGAAGCAATATACCACCCTGGGAATTAAAAACACCAATCATAGACTACTCACTTACTGAAAAGATCAAACAAAACTTAGAAGATAAGGAAGCCAAAATGATAAGTAGAAAGTTCATAGATCAACTAACAAAACAAAGTCTGGCCATCTACACTGATGGATCCAAGGGTGATAGTGGGCAACTAGGTGCAAGAGTAGTAATACCATAGTGGGAAATTAAAAAGAGCTACAGTGTAACTGAAGGGGCTTCGATTTTTACCGCAGAGATGGTAGCAATTCTGAAAGGTTTAAAAATAATCGACGATAACCCACCAGAAGCTGTTACGATATTTACAGACTCACTATCATCACTACCAGCACTAGAACACCAAGGCAAATGTAGCTGGCCTAGGGAGAAATTCTAGCAATTAATACATCACTAGAGAACAGAGGATGTAGTGTGAGGCTAGTGTGGGTTTCAGCACACATAGGTATAGCTGGTAACGTGTTGGCAGACCAGAATGCCAAGAATGGTAGAATAAGTAAAATTAATATAAGAGCAGGACCGAGAAGGCGGAGATCAAGAGCCAAGTGAAGATAACTATCAACGAGGAATGGAAGACGACATGGAAGAACAGTAGAAAAGGAAGACACACGTTCAAACTGATGAAAGAACCAACAAGGACGTGCCAGGTCAGAGAAGAATTAACGATACCATCGAACAAAAAACTGTGGCGTCCCCGTCTCGGTGCAGCATACTTTATGATAGAGGAACCACACTGCTAATACAAATTAAAAGTAAGTGTAAAGAACAATAGTTATCTATAAACAATACAAAAGAGAAAATAAAATGACAAATACTAGTATAAATTAAAATTAAACTGCAAAGGCCAATAGTTATTTAAATTGAATACAAAATTAGTAAATAAAATGACACTAAATACCACAATTATAACTAATTGTCAGGTTGAACAGGGTAGACCAAGATGGAAAGAGAAGAGGCAATAACGGACAGATGTTAAATGCCCGCTCTCCACCCATCACCTCTTCAAAACAACAACAACAACTGATTGGAAGGCTTCCCAGTTTGCTTTTTTTTATATTTGAAAGTCGGTTTCTCTGGTTCTGGGTTTGGAATGACGTTTTCATGCATGGTTATTACAATAGGCAGATGATCTGAATTTGTGTATTGTAACACTTCCGAATTCACATTCGCTAGGTTGTTAGTTTCTATACTTATCTCTATTGCTACTAGCTTGTTGTTGCAGTTCCATCACTTAGTATTAGCAGGTCATTATTTTCAATAAAGTCAAGTAGGCGATTTCCTGTATTGCCTGCATGTCGTCCACCCCAAGCATAATGATGGGAATTAAAATCGCCTTCTATGACTGTTTTGGGGCCTATTCTGGTGCTTATGGCTAATATTTCTTCATCTTTAATTGTACCATTTGTATCGTATACATTTAAGATTGTTAGATTGTTTGGTTCAGCTGCTATGGTGACCAGGATACCTTCTATGTTGGTTGTATCAAATACTTCCCAGTCTATAATTTTAAATTTTTGGTTAACTAAGACTGCAACACCCCATCCTCTACCTTCTTTCCTATCGTGCCTAAGTATTTTAAAGCCATTACAACTATATCTACTATTTGGGTTTAAAAGTGTCTTTTGAAAAGCATATATAGTGTTAGTTCCTCCTGTCTCTGCTAGTAGAGGTGCAAAATTCTTTTTGATTCCCCTACAATTCCACTGAAAAATTCTACATCTTTTCTTATCCATTGTTTATATTAACTAGTATCCCTTTTGTTTTGTGTTAGAACTATCAGTTTACTCTTAGTTTGTGTAGGCCCTATCAGTTGCTTGAGGCATAAACCTACTCTTCGTGGTGATTTTTTAATGAAGACTTTTTTTCAATACTTGGGTTTGTGACGGTTCTTCTGTTCTTTCCTCTATCAAAACTCTCTCTATGTGCTTGATGGTTTTTGTTACCCATTCTTTCCATTTGGCTTCTTGGTTTTGTTTGCCACTTTCCTTTTCTATCGCTTCTCTGTCTATGTTAATCTCCTGTCTCTGATTTTCTATCCTTTTTTGAGTGTAATTTCATTTTCCTCTTTCAGTTCAGATAATTTAACTAGTATCACTTCATTTTCTTCTTTCAGTGCTGACAATTTAACTACACCCTGGGCAATTTTGTGCTGTAAGGCTTTCATTTCTTTGAGCAATTACTCTACTTTTCAGCGCACTCACATTTTCCTATGATGTAGCCTAATTGTCTGACTGGTTCTTATTTTTGTTAATAACTTCCTGCTCTTTTTCTTTTGACAGTTGAGTTTTAATTATCCTAATCTCTTCTTTTACAGATTTCATTTCTGCTGCAACTTTAGTGTCTGTGTTGGTGGCTTTTCCTTTCATATCTTGGATCACTATTTTGAATGGTGTACTTGTTATAATCGATACTTTTAGTGCTTGTTTGGTTTGCTGGTACACTGAAGAGACATGAAGCCTGGCACTGTGGTTTCCCTTGCAGTTGCTACACAACTTAAAAGAAAAATAAATACTAGTACAAATTAAAACCAAGTGTAAAGGGCAATAGTTATCTATAAACAATACAAAAGAGAAAATAAAATACAAATACTAATACAAATTAAAATTTAACTTCAAAAGCCCATAGTTATTTAAATTGAATACAAAATTAGTAAATAAAATGACACTAAATACCACAATTATAACCAATTGTCAGGTTGAACAGCGTAGACCAAGGCTAACATTCGCCTTTTTGTAATCGGCATCAGCCTTTGCCTTTTCACACTATGCAGCGGGGTGCATACCGGAACAATAACTGCATATTGTCTTGGCTTTGCAGCTGTTTCGGCCATGTCAAATTTCATGCAGTTGGAGCACAGCAATACTGGTGGAATGTAAGCTTCTGTGTTCTTTCGTAAATAGTACTGTCTTGAGGGGTTCCCTCCCTTCTGTCGTTATTACTACCACTGGGGTTACTACACTCCCTTTCACTGTTATTCGATCTCCGTGTACCAGTTAAAATATGGGTTCTGCTTGGCCAGTTTGTTTAAAACTTCCTCACCTGACAGGGTTGGGTTTATACCTTTCACCACATATCTTCTAGTTTCTTTTGAAATTTCTTTTGCATTTTGATGTTGTGGGCAGTTTGATCAATTTTGGTTTTTCCTGCAGTTCTTGTAGTAAAGTTTTTTGTGTTTCATTTCATGTTAGCATTACTCCACTTTTTTTGTTTTTGTATTTTGGCAATGGTTTTTTTATCAATTACTTTTTCCAGGATGACCAGGATTTTGTCGTCCGGGAGAGATCTAAGCCTGGTTTCTGTTCCAGCTACTTGTGTAATTTCAACTTTGTTTAGGGTTTCGTTTCGGTCGGAGTCTTGTTTGTTTTCTCCTCTGGTTTCCTGACTTTTTTGGTTGTGTTTTCTGGTTGTCCTGATTTTCATCTTCCCTGAGTCCTATCTTTTTGTTAGCTGTCATGGTTCCTGTGTTTTCGCCTTTATTGTTTATGCTTATTGTTGTTTTTACTTATTGTCTCTAACTTGTCCTTATTTCTGTGTCTCTGACTTCAGGGTTAGTGGTCCTGTTTTATTTTTCTGTCAGGTTTTGTGTTTTGTAATTTTCAGGTTTCTTGGCCCACGCGTTTCCTCCCCCGGACTGTGCCCTGGTTATCTGTGGCATTGTCTCTGTCTTTTAATTTGCTACTACTCTTTTTATTATGTGCTTTATTTTGTATGAACTTTAATGTTTATCCTTTGTCTCACTGCTTTAATATAAAGTTATTACTGCTTAGTGGAGAGCATTGTCCTTCTCTGTTTCTCCTCCCACGACGAATAGGTTGCCTTCTTTACTTATCGAGCGAGTTTAGGTACGCTTATTAATTGTATTCAGAGGTCGTAATTACCTATTCACCAATCATAAATTGGCGCGTCAATTAGTGGCCATTACCCTGGGAGTATTTCTTACTCTGAATCAATCATCATCATCAGCTGCCATCTCCACAACGAATGTTGGCTGTAATGGATCTCCAACGTCTTATGTCCCTTGTCTTGAGAGTTCACTCTGATAGACCCATTCATGTCCACCTTTTGATGTTATCTTCCCACTTATTAGCGCTGTCTTCTCCTTGTAGGCTTGCCTTCACCTCGCTCTTCTATGAGTATTATGGTCTTCTACAAGGTGTTATGCCTTTTAAAGTGGCCAACGTATTTTAGCTGCCTAACTTTACTTTCCCACATTAGTTCTCTTTTCATACCTAGATTTTGTAGGACCTCATTTTTTTTCCTTCTCTTTCCATGAGAAGTGCCCAATTCTTGTATACATCCACATCTGAGGAGTCTCAATTCGTTCTTCCAAATGCTTATTCATTTTCCATGTTTCTGCACCATACAGTAGTGCAGAATATATATAACAGTTTATGATTCTCAGTTTTAATTTGTGTCAACTGTTTAGATGTCAGTAAATGTTTCATGTTGTAAATGTAGCTTTGGCCATTCCTATTCTCCTCTTGATTTCTGCTTCACATCTGCCATCTTCTGTTATTATATGACCAAGATATGAGTAGCTCTTGACATGTTCCAGGATTTTCCCATTTACGCCTATCTTTAATGTGGGTTTATCGTCTGTTTTGCTAATTATCACAGTTTTTGTTTTCTCAATATTAATGTCGAGTCCATATTCCTGACTTATACTGTTCATTTGCTTCACTAGTTCTTGTAGATCCCCTTCACTTTCAGCCAACAACACGGTATCATCTGCATATCTAAGGTTGTTCATTGACATTCCACCAATGTTCAGTCCTGGTATTTCCTGTATCTACATGGATTTTTTTTTCTGTGTAAAAATTAAATAGGCAGGGGGACAGCACACAACCTTGTCTACACATTTATTTATGTCTATGTATGGTGAATAATTCCTTCCAGATCTTACTGTAGCAGTTTGCTTCAAATAAAGTTAATGAGCATTCTTATGTCTTGTCCATCAGTACCTATGTCTTCGAGGCATTAAATTATTTTCGCATGATGGACTCTGTCAACAGCCTTTTCGTAGTCAATGAAGCACTTGTACATCCGTTTTTGGACCTCTGTATATTTTTCTGCTAATATTCCTATACAAAATATTGCCTATCTTGTTCTTCTGTTCCGTCTAAAACCAAACTGCCCTTCTTGGACTTCACTGTCTAATTTACTTTTTATTCTTTCCTGCACGATTTTGAGCAGTATTTTAATTGCATGACTCATCAGGCTGATTGTTCTCAAGTCTGAAAATTCTGTTGCATTAAACTTTTTGGGCAATGTTATAAAGACTGATGTCTTCATGTCATGTGGATATATCCTGTTTTGTATATATCGTTGCATAGATATGTGTTTATATAACAAGCTCTCCAAGGCTTCTATCATTTCAATTTTTATGTTGTCCATGCCTGCTGATTTTCCGTTTTGTATCATATGTATTTGATTCTCTACTTTTGATCTGAGAATGTTTGGGCCTTCATTAGAATCTGGTGATAGTTTTTTTTTACCTCTGTTGTCCTCGAATAGTTCTTTTACGTACTCTGCCCATCTGTTTGATATGTCTTTCTAATCAAGTAAGATTACATCATTTTTGTTCTTGATACAGCCTCCTACTTTGGCAAACCGCGACCCATTTGATAATTTCTTTATTTCTTCATGCATATGTCTTGTCATATGCTTTGCTTCCATGTCTTCTACTTCCAAGCATTTTCTTTCTATCCACCGCTCTTTTGCCTGTCAACACAAAGTACGTATGTCATTATCTACTTTTTTATATTCTGGAGTGTTGTTTGCTCTCGTCCTTTCTGAAATTTTTTTTCAAGATGTCCTCTGTCATCCAGCTTTGATTTTTGTTAGGCTCCTTTTTAGGTAAATTTGCATTTGCTGATTAAATACTTGTTTTTAAACATTCCCATTCTGCGGCTATTTTTACTTCTCGGTTTTCTCTTCTGTACTGCTCCATGCTTTCTGTCAGTAACTGTTCATACTTTATTTTGACATCGACAAGATATTTTTGTTTTATATCTGGTTCTTTCAGTGGTGATATTTATATTTGGGATTCCTCCTTTCTTCTGTTTCCCGCTCTATTTAGCTTTATATTTACTTTGGTGACGACCTTTGTCAAGGCACAAGCGAAAAAAACAAAGTTACAACTGATCAGAGCATGTATATTCCGAGTAGCAACATACGGCTGCGAGACATGGACACTCAATAAAACAGTTGCAAAAAGGATTACATCATTGGAAATGAAATGCTACAGAAGAATGTTGAGAAGACCCTAGACAGAAAAAAGACCAACAGAGAAGTACTGCACTCACTAAATGTAGAGGGAAAATGAATCCTAAATACCATCGTAATAAGGAAACTGAAAATTTTCGGTTATATACAAACACATAATAGTCTGGAAAAAATAGTAATGGAAGGCATGGTCCCTTGAAAAAGGGAAAGAGAAAGACCTTGACTACGGTGCATCCAGGACATCACAGAGAATCTGAACTTGTCTTTGGATGATGCAGGTCGACTTGCCCAAAATCGTGATGCGTTCAGAGGAGACAATGTTCTGAAGAGAAAACGTCACATGATAATGATGATAATGACCGGATTGTGATCTCAATTTGTGTCAGCGACAGGATGTGTCTTTGCGCTTGTAACACTGTTCTTAAATCTATGTTTCATCATGATAAAGTCAATTTGATTTCTTGTTACATCTCCTGGGCTTTTCCATGTGTATAATTTCCTTGGGTGGTGTTCAAAAAAGGTGTTACATATGACCAGCTGGTTTTCTTCACAGAACTGGATAAGTCTGTCTCCTCTATCATTTCTTTTCCCTAATCCATACTGTCCTACTATTTTCTTGTATTTTCCTTTTCCTATTTATGCATTCATATCACCCATTACTATCAACACATATGTAGATTTTAGTGGTTTAAGTGTGTGTTGTAGCTCTTCATAGTATTCCCCAATTTCTTCTTCGCTGTGCTCATTACTTGGCGCATAAGTTTGTAAGATTGGTATGTCAAATAGCTTTGCTCTCATGTTCAGTAACATCATTCTTTCATTGTGTGTCCAGTATCCAAATTTGTCTAATTCCTTCTTTATTAACATTCCTACTCCACTTTCGTGTTTGTCTCCTCCTGAGTGTATAAGCGTGTATTGGTCTCTTTTTATGTAGCCTGTATCCAATAATCTTGCCTCTGCAAATCCCAGTATATCAAGTTTCAAATTTGTTGCCTCTAAAGTGAGATTATTTAGCTTTCCTCCTCCGTTTATAGTTCTAACGTTACATGTTCCTATGTTTAGGCTCCTCCAACTAGTTTTTATTTTTTCTTTCAAAAAAATTTGAGGAACACTCGTCGTTATGCACTTTCTTACTCCTTAGAGGAGTTGTCTCTTTCCTGTTGTTATGTACAGTAGATTTCTCCCCAAGGGACCAAGAGTTCTCTGTCGTTTCCTATATTTTTGTTGCGATTCCACTACATTATTTAAGACGTACGTGGGAAGGCCCCAATCTCTACCACGGTGGCTAGCCGTTGTTGTTTTCTATGTTCTACACGCCTTTAGTGCGCCACACACTTTGCTGTTTTACAATGTGAGCCGTTGATCTTTTTAGATTCCTCCGCCTCACTCACCGTCTCAGTCTTTGTGTACTAGGGATGGACATTCCCTGAAGAAGGATTATTCCTACTTCACTCATGTAGTTTAGCCAGTCAGCCAAGACTGTTGTCCTGAATGTGGCCACCGCCGTACCCGGTATTCGTGGAGCCATATATGAGCTAAATAAAGAAAGAGGAACCAAATAGGATCCTGACTACCCATTAACGACATGGCTGTCTCTCACCGTGAGGTACTACCTCTCACTTTCTTCTACATCCCCTGAACCAATTCATATTCTCTAATGTGTACTATACCTCTGGAGTAGGGGTGAGCAAAATAACCCTTTGGGCTTGACATGGTCCGCAGCTTCATTTTAATCATCCTGCCAAAATAAAATTAATCTTTCCAATCAGTGATCAATTTATTATGACGTCAGAGCAAACTGAAGAATAGAATTAATTTTACGTTGGTTTTTACATTTATTTTTATTCGGTAGCCAATCAGGTAATTTTGTTAAAGAGTGTACAGTCATCTTGTTATTTAGAATCCGTGAATGATGTAGATACTTGATGAGAACAAATAATAATGTGAGAATGGGGAAAATCTTTTATCATAACTGTTGGAAAACTGAGTACTGACTTCGCATAATTAGATAAGTGGCTCTGAATTGTTTTCCTATTTGTTTTTTTAATTGAAAGTGGTTTGCAATAGTCACAGATAGCTATCATTAGATTTATTTTTTTTGTGTTGGGCGAAGAACATTACTTGCATGACATAACCAATCTTTTTTATCTCGTACCAGACCGCATGTCAAGGCAGAAATGGAGAAATTCAAAGTCGTTTACATCGAGGCAGCCCGGGAGCTTGGTTTGAGTGGAAAAGGTAGGCGTGGTTATTGCTAGTTAACAAATAGCCGCGCACTGGCGTCCCATTTGAAGAAATGTTTACCAAATTTGAATAGCCTGAACGGCTATAAACCCTCTGTTTAAATGGTCCACGCAATGACATGTCATTGGGCCGAAGGGCTGAAAGCCCAAGTGCCGCTGGTTAAAAAAAAAAAAAAAAAAAAAAAAAAAAAAAAAAAAAATAGCAGAGCGTCTTCTCCATCCACAATCAATATATTTAAATGTCCACGCGACGAATAACAAATCGCCACGTGAAACAGATTTTCTGCTGCGTTTCTGATTTGGTTGTCCTGAAAAGTGCTGGTGCACCTCTGCTATATTGTTGAGCATAAATTAAACTGTGGACAAGCGCGTGTATCCCACTGCCCATCATACGTGCCGAGAAACAGGTGTCTAATGTAAGTGCCAATATGTGTCTAAGCAAGTATTACTCACTCAATAGTGGTAGCTTCAACCCGTCATATTTGACTACGGGGATGATGTACCATTGTAGTGATATCCTTCAGCTTCTTTTTTTTTCCTCCCTTGTGTTCCTTTAGAGTACTCTCAGTAAATATGGCTTTAACATTACCATACAATTTCAGTCAAACGAGTTTAATATATATGAACGATTTCACTTAACTCAAATACTAAGCAGCATTATGCTGTTTTTAAAAAGAATTATATTTTATATCTACATTTCAACGTCCTTTTTCCGACCGTCCTTCAAAGCGTGTCGTCAATATACATTACACAGGGATGATTGTGATAGCAAATCCACAGTTTTTCTGCTTTTTATAATTTTTTTATGTATTGATAAAGTCAATGTGTTTCTTCAAATAGCTAAGTCAGCACGTCTTTTGTTTCAACCACAGTCTGGTAAAGATTAATTAAATGTGGACTTTGAATGAAATATGTGAGCTTGTCAAAGAAATATTTCTGAGAGAATTTACGTTTCTTCAAAACTTATATCCAATTATCATATAAAATAATAAAACATATAACGAAACAGCGTTTATTGTGTTTTCACAATGCTCTGAAAATTAAGAAATAAATTGTCCACGCATACTATTGCATCTTAAAAAAAGTGGATGGTTAATTCACATTACGACACAATGTATTACTAATTTTGCTAAAACCATACAAGTAGTACCTTAAGCTGGTTTTTTCCTACATGTGTTTTCAATTAGTTGAATTTCAGATCATCCAACATGACTATTCTCAGCATATGGCTCCAAATACACTAACAGCCGTTGAGCGGGACCTAGGTTGTGAGCCTCTGACGTTCATGTTGCCAGCACTGAAGATTTTCTTGTCAATGTTACTTTGATTTGATTTTTTTGTTTGGCTTTTCGCACTCTGTGCTTTCTCTTTCCTGCTGGAGTCTACAGCATGACAGTTCTGGTGATGGTATCAGGTGTCACTTCTGAGGATCAGGCCAACCCATTTCCAGCGTCTATTCGCGCATACCTTCTTGGTGGCTCTAAATTAACTGTTATTGGTAAGTGATGGTGTTCTGCCAAAAAACTAGAAGAATTTTCCTTAAGAAGATTATGTGCAAAGAGAACAATTTGGACATCTACTTGTCTGTAACTCTCCAACATTCTGCACCGTACAGAAGTACAGAAATTACACAGCTCATTTATATTTGTAATTTAGTGTTTATACTGTTCTGGGATGATTTCCAGATATTGTTTAGGTTGATGAAGGCATTTCTGACTTTATCTGTTCAGCTACTGCAGTCTTCGCTTGTTCCGCCAACTACTGTTATTATAATTCCAATGTATGTAAATATATTTGTATTTTCTAGCCTCTGGTCCCTTTTTTTTGGGGCGTAGCATTTCTTAATTTACTGTTATGACTTCTATCTTCTTCAAAATAATGTTTAGTCCCACCTGTTGGCTATGTTTATTCTGTCTGTCTAGGCCCATCCAATGTTCTCTAGTGGATTACCCATATAAAAATAGAGTGGTTGATCAGGGGCATGTATGCCGCACTCCTGTTTTCACCTCAAACGTTAGGTTGCTGTGGCAAATACGGCACTTGAAATTAGCATACATGCTTTTAATGATGAACACTATGCATTTAAGGATTTCCTAAGCCTGTTTTGTGGTGAGTATTGGGGCAACTACGACAGCAGTTTTCGCCAGGAATAGCGTTTGAGATAATAGGTAGAAGGTCTCCAGAAATTGGTTCGTTAAGAAAGGATACAGACCTATCAAAGATAAGGACTAGAAGTAGAGAATGTGAATGCTTTCCACTGGACAGGGTTTTCTAGTGAATTATGGAAAGAGTTATGTTTCCCCACGACCGTAGCTTCTGCCCTTAGATCCATAATACCTCATCTGAGTGCAGAAATTTACCTATATGTAAACATTTAACACTGACAGCACAAGTGATACATTAACAGACTAGATAATGATCACACGATTAGTTGATTTATTAATTAAATATCTACACATATAGGGTTAGTAGTGATTAGAACGTGATGATTGTACAAGACGATTCACACAAAACACACAGATGAGATATTGTTATTGTAGTTAATTAACTAGAAGAATGAACTTGTGTCAAGCGAAATGATGATGATGTGATATGATACGTGTTACCAAAATGATGGCTAATCTACACAGTCCATGTGTCTCTAAATGCATCTCTCTGGTAGGATGATTCACATTTATACATAGACCCAAGCTGTTCTAAGTTATTTCGAGTGGGGTATCTTTACGTGCAGAACGTTCTGATGAAAACATGTGTCGTACTAAGAACGTTGATGATATACAATCCTTCACTGTTTGAGTATATCTCTGTAGCATTGATCAACAGTTAACAGCTGTCGTATGAAAACGTCGGTTGTCTAATTTCCGAAGGGTACTGGCTAGGTTGGATATCTTCACGAAATGTTCTTGCTATGTAGACTCATTAATTTGAGTTTGTACTCGTGATTCATGAAATATACTTGGAGTAAGCTGCACTGGATTTGACTATGGTGTCTGCTTCCTAGAATGCGCTTAAGAGTGTGTTGCTCTTTGTATAAATGTGAGATTCAACTTTAGAGCTCTTTAGCTTGATTTCAGATGGTAAGCTTCTGATGGATCTGAACTTGATATTTGGATAAGTGATCAAATGTGAGCTTTAGATTGACTCGAGTGATTTGATCGTGATTTAAATATGTATTGAACGTGTGCGCACGTGACGAAAAATGCTGCGTCCACCTTCTTGATCGTAGGTGCAGAAATATTCCTTTTTAAGTGAGGAACGAAGAATGTCTTATGGCGAATTCTGCTAGACAAATGTCCGTTTCGAAAACTTTTGTCTGGTTTGACGTCAGACACGTAGCGTGTAGACTCAGACTTCTGATGGACTTCTTTTCCCTTCGCGAAATCCTTTAAGAACACAATACACACAGATATGAAATATTTTATAAACACTGAATTAATTGCAGGCTATGATTTAGGGATTTTTCTCTACACCACAATGTTGAAAAAAACTGGACTCCCCTCTCTAACGAACTGCGTGGTACATATATTCCTTAGACGCCCATAAGTTCCCAAATCTTGCCTGTGACGTGAAACTCCACCTTTCCCCAATAGCTAAGAGGTCATCTGGTTGCTCCCCTGTCAGATGTGTTTCACCAGATTTATCACGAGGCAATGGGGACTTCAACAGATAATGCCAGGTGGGGGACTCAATCAAAAGAAATTCTTTTACCACCGATGAAAGAACTAATGTGGTTCTCTATATACCAGTCGGGATTAATCAAAAACGATGAAATTGCAAATGTGGGATGAAAGAGCACAATGATTGATAAAATAAATTAAGAAAGATGTAGGAAAAGGTAGAGCGATAAGGCCTTGGCGCTCGTTTATCACAAAGCCCTCATTATTGTCCATAGGCTGTACCTGTGTATAAGATTTGAAATGCCTTTCCAAAGTCAACAAAATGTATATACACCTACTTCTGCCATTCTAAACACTGCTTTATTATGTTTATGAGAGTGAATATATGCTAACATTTTAACAGTTATTCATCCGTTCAGATCCACTGGCATTGTTTCTGTTTGCCAGATGTGTGCAAATAGTGGTTCTAATAGATATACCGCTAATACAGGATCTGTGTTAAATAGCTCTGCATTTAGGTTGTAATAGTCTGAAGCTTGTCCGCTCTTAAACCCTTTAATAGCTGTAAATTATTTCTTCCCTACGCAGAAATTCTATATTTGTATCTAGAACATTTTTAGCCTCTGAAATAATCAGTTCTGACTCTGGAGGTGTTTTATTTAGTGTTTCTCTAAAATGTTCTGCACACTTTGCTTTTTGGCCATGTTCTGTGGTGACGAGATTTCCACTCTTGTCTCTACCTATTATAATTTTGTTTGCGTCCCGTTTTCTATTGTAGCGAAAGGTTTTTAGGTGTAGTGTCAGTAAAAGGTAAAGGTAAAGGATCCAGTTACACGACCATTGAGGCATATTGGGAATATGGTGTTAGGCACAATTTTCTTGACCATCGGCACACTAGGGTTGATGTGGTCAGCATCACGCTGGCCGCCTTAACCTTCCCAGAAGTTGCTCTGGTACCCCATTGGGGCTGGGTCGACCCAGGAGCCGTTTGTGACCTAAAAAAATCCCACCTCATCTGGGGATCGAACCACAGACCACTGAGCAAGGAAGCCAGTGCACTAACCACTATGCTACTGTGATGGGGCCGAAAAGGAGACGCCCGCCCCCTACCTGTTTTTGGGCAGATTATTTTCGATGTGCGCGAAGCATTCTGGGTTGTGAAAAGTCTGAAGTAGAAGATATGTAATGAGGCCACAATAATGCCTTTAAATTAAGTTGTGGTGTAGAATTGTGTTATATTAAATAGCTGTAGGTTTTATTTGTGTTTTCGCTATTCCTAAGCGATAATCGCGTGTGATATTTAAGTAGCCAAGATTAATACGCCCAGCGCGCAGTAGTTGAGTGATTAGCCTAGTGCCTATAAAAAGAGATAGCGAACTACAAGCGGGCCTATTTTGCCACAGCCGCCAGAGAGAACAGACGATAGAGCCAAGCTGTAAATGCCTTGAGCACGTGAGTTAATTTAAATTAGAATTAGTTTTATTTAATTCGGGAATAATATCGATGTGGCTATTTTAATGTTGAGTGATATAGATAGATGTGTTTCCAAAGGAAATGTCTTTTTAGGACATTATAATTTAGTCTTGAAATGATAGATGAGTGAAAATAATGTTTGATAGGTTTTATTAGGCACGCAAAGCCTAAATCCAGATGTGAGAATTTAGTATCAAGTATTTCATCCATCAGACCGGGCAAATTTAGTAGGAGAGTGTTTTATTCATGAAACTGGACAGAAATGTTATCAGAAACTGCAATTTAGATAATATTAACTAGTTGGGAAGATGGCAACAGGGAGAGCCACGTGGTGATTGTATAAAAGCGGCGCGAGGGGTCTGCGGTAACACTCTTAGTTATCACTTAACTTAATGTTACGCAGTTTTATATTGTGTGAATTGAGACGGGGGTGGGAAGCAGATAAAGATAATGTTCCCCAGTAAAGGAAAGAGAGAGTTTTCTTGGTAAATGTTACGCCATGTGGCACGTTGTGTATTTAGTCCCAGTTTGGCTTAAGTCGAGAATAATTATATTGTATTCTTTATGTAAGAGTAATTTAGTGTATTTCACGTTTATTGATAATTCTACTGTATATTTAATGGGTTACTGTGAGGTGAGAATATGTATTTAGATTTCTGGAGAGCGCGAGGCCACTCCTTTGTTGAGACATGTGTTTCTCTGGTTGCTCCCGGCGGAGCATGGAAACACCAATGCAGCTGGTGTCCATTACAGGCCCACAATAAGCATTTTTATGCTATTGCTGTTGTTGTTTCGGTGACGGTAACGATGTGTTTCATGTGATGAGTTCTCAGTCTCATCAGGGGTCGTATACGACATGCTTGTTACCAGGCACACCAGTCGTCACATAAGACATGCTTCCGAATGCAGTAACGAATATTGAGATGGAGCAGTTGCGGGGTGGTGGTTTATTCTCATTATTGAGAGTTTGTTGTACAGATAGTTGAATATTATTTTATGTCCAGTTGATTATTATTTAATTATTGTAATGTGAAGAATGGTTTGTGAGAGCACGTGGGCTCACTTGGAGATATATATTTCTCTTCTCCGCTCCTATGGGAGCATGAGGCCACCAGTGTGGTTTGCCTTCATATTAAGCATTCAGATGCTCGTGCAGTAGCATCGGGCACATGCTGGGTGTTTTGTTTTGTTTTGTTTTGTTTTGCTATGTTCGCTAGTTTATTTGTTTAATGTTTGCTTTGTCACTGAATGGGTTATAAAAATAAATATAGCCCCTGCCTCTAGAATCAAGAGTTTTATTGTTGTTCGGGTCGGTGCGAGTGTGACAAGAGAGAGATCACATATCACAACATAATCATCATCATCATCTCGCTTACCCTATCACACTACCAAGACTCCTGTAGTGTTAGTAGTAGAGCAGAAATAGTCTTCTGTCTAGAAAGTGTGAAATCCCAGTATTGGAGAAGAACACTGGTGTCACAGGCTAGTCACGGCTGTGGAGGTCTCTACTTCAGATAGTTTTCAAAGTAAAATCAGAGTCTAAGGTGCCACATCCGCTAAGCAATTACCTGTGATAATCAAACAATTCAGAACAAAATTCAACCTCAACAATATAAAATTAATAGGTCAGCTGAATAAAAAATGTATTATTTACATCCATGCTTCTTTCTTTGTGCTGAATGGTGAATGTTGGATAATGGAACTCAATGTATAAGTGTTTTACAAAATTTGGATGATGGTGAATTTCTTAGTAATTAACTTAAAATAAAAGTATGTCATGAGTCTTCCGAGTATTTTGGAAAGTTCTGCAAAAGGTCATTTCACTTTAGTCTCTTAGCTATGCTAATACACTACACTGTTCATCATTAACAGTCATTGATTAGTTCTCACACTTGGTTGCATGAATTGGCTATAGAAATAATTAACATCGAATCTGTGCCAGTTCTCAGTATGAATGTAGTCAATGTTAATTGAAGTCTTGCGTCAGTCCCCCAAACACTGTTGTGGACTAGGGCTGAACTACAGCAGAAAATATCTGATGCTCCTGGGTTTCTTCGGGATGCAATGATTGTTTTGGAGTCTTAGGCTTCTGTTTTGTGATGACACATATGAACCTGCGGACAATGATAGACATGGGGCTAGCTTTTGGTTGTAAAGCCCACAAGTCTAGTTGTGCAAAAGATAAGTGTGTTTCAGATGTGTGTCTGTATATGAATGATGATTTGCTTAGTATGATTAGCGAAAGCGAGACAAAATGGGTGTCTATCTGCAAAACAATTCCTAAAATAACATAATACATAAATATAATACAGTTTATTCATAGGTATGTTGTTATCTTTGCCTTTCACTTATGGAAAGTCAGCTCTGAAAAGTACTGTAACTTTTAGCAAGTTATATTAATCCAGATAAAGACTGTTGACAGGACTCTGCTGAGTCACTGTTGGTTATATTGACGGTTTCCATCTTCAGCAATCATACTATTTAATTCCAATAGTATGCATGGTACATTCACATCCTAACTATTTATATTAACCAACTAAATTCCTTCCTTTAAGGCGATCTTTGTCCTCTCAAGGCTGTGTGTGGTCCCGGTCGCCGGGTCCTCCCAGCGCAGTAGAGGCAGTGAATAGGAACTGTAAAGTTATCTCAAGGGCTTCGTGGGGCAGCTTATAAAGTTTTTGCCAAAATGAGCAGAGATGATCAGGAAAATTATGACATGCTAAAGCAGGCTCTTTTGTTAAGATATGAAAAGAACGCAGAATTTTATAGGAAAAAAATTTAGGAATGCTAAACTACTGTCAGGTGAAACCTATCACCAGTTCTCTGCACGGTTAGAGACATACTTGGAGAAATGGACTTCTCTGGGGAAAACCCAAGATCTTAAGGAAATGGTCCTTATAGAACAATTAAGAGAGTCCATGGCTCCAGACCTGAGAAAGTTTCTCATGGAACAAGGTGCAGAGAGGCTGGGTGAGTTGCTAAATGTTGCAGAAAGGTATCAAGCGGCTCAGGCAGAGGTATCAGGTAATAAAAAGAAACAGGTGGATAATTTTAGGGCACCACAGAACTTTAATAAATTTGATCCTAGAGATCAAAACAAAGGTAAGCACCAATTTGATAGGCCACGGTATGACAATAAAAATAAAACCCCACAATTCGATGAAAGGAAATATGATGAAAGAAAATCTTTCAACCAAGGGAAAAGGTGGTGTAAAAATTGTAAGATGAACAATCATGACACTGACCGTTGCAGAAGGAACCCTATAGTTATGGCCACCCTTCAGGTCAGGTCGACCTCAAGAAAGGAGGAGGATATTCTGTTAGATACCACTCCAGATGAGATGAGGAAGGCACAGGCTGTGGATAAGACCCTCAAGCCTTGTTTCAGGAAATTGTCAACTAGTCATACAACTCCAGGCAAGGGAGATTTTTACATGAAAAACAAATTGATGTATAGGAAGACTGGAGCTAGATCCAAAGGTCAGGGACAGCTGGTACTTCCTAAGATATAGGGCAGACTTAATAAGGAGCCTACATGTGAAACCAGATGGGGACCATGAGAAGATTGGTACCATCATCCAAAAGGTGGCTCACAATTATTATTGGCCCAAGGCAAGATGGGACATTGAGAATTTTGTAGAAAGGTGTAGCATAGCACATGAGGGAACACCCACAAGTGGGAACATTGATCAGGACCTGGACACGCCAAGGGGCAAAATTAGGCCTGACAATAAAAAGAAGTATAAATTTGATAAAGTGGACCAAAGGGAATGGGAAGCCCCTTTTCACGGACAAGCTTCAATTAACTGTTTTACAATGGCCACTATGCAGAGAGTGCAAAAAGATGTCTTACCCCAGGATAAGCCGAAAATCCCTCAATCGGACTTAAACAAACTGGAGGAAGAAGATGTAGAGAGGAAATCTCTCATCAAGAATTTTAAGTGGGGAGAAAGCCCCAAGAGAAAAATTGGTAGCGGTCGTTTTGTGCATGATAATTCTGGGAAGAAAAATCATCACTACAGAGCTTCGGGTGGAAAGGACCTGGCATGTGCCAGGAGAAATAAGTTTCCGAATTTAAAAGTCCATATGTAACTCTGTTAAGAACGTGGACTGACGAAAAAGCAGAGGAAAATATTACATCCTCATACCAATATGTGAATGAGCTGACCACTCGTTTAAAAACTGGCTGGAAACTTGCCAATGAAAATTTGAAACAAGCCAGGAAGAAACATGCTGCCTATTATAACAGGAAAGCTAAAGACAGAGATTTGGCTGTGGGAGAGAAGGTACTGCTTCTTCTCCCCGGTAGTCAGAATAAGTTACAAATTGGATGGCAAGGGCCATATACAGTTCTAGAGAAGGTGTCTAGAACCAATTATAAGATAGATAAGAAGGGGAAAGAAAAAATCTATCATGTGAATCTCCTGAAGAAATATTTGGAAAGAGAACATCAGGAAGAGACACACTTGTTGACCTTGTCCATTGCCATGGAGATGAAAAAGGAACCACTTTCATCATTTGAATATCCATTACACCCCTGTGAGACAGCGGCACAGGTAAAAATCAGTACACATTTAACGAAAACTCAGAAAGAGAGAGTGCAACAGGTTCTAAATAATCATGCAGAGGTGTTAACAGACCGACCAGGGCATACAAACCTATTGGAATATGATATGAAACTGATAGACCCCACACCTGTCTGTATGAAACCCTATTCGATTCCTTTTGCTAAGGAGAAAGCTTTGAAGGAAGAGATAGACTATTTGTTGAAGGAAGGAATTATTTCACACAGTGAATCTTCGTATAGTTCCGGTGTTGTACTCTTAAGGAAACCCTCTGGAGAACATAGATTCTGTATAGATTACAGGAGACTGAATGCTATTACAGAAGGACAGGTGGATCCATTGCCGGATACAAATCAGTTGTTTGCCAGGCTAAATAAAGCTAAATATTTCTCAAAAGTGGATCTGAGTAAAGGATACTATCAGATTCCAGTAAAGCCTGAGGTTAGACCACACCTAGCTTTTAGTACCTCAGAAGGACACTATGAGTTTAATAGATTGCCATTTGGATTGAAGAATGCACCTAGTATCTTCTCTAGAATGATGAGAAAATTATTGGACCCTCTGAATAATCCATGTATCACAAATTTCATGGATGATATCCTCATAGCAACAGAAACATTTGAGGAGCACATTGACTCTCTGAACATGCTATTTAATCGACTTGGGGAAGCGAATTTAACAGCCCGACCAACCAAATGTTGCGTTGGATGTAAAGAATTTAAATTCTTGGGACACACAGTTTATCAGGGAAACATGACCCCTGACCCAAAGAATTTAGAGAAACTAAAGAAAGCCCCGAGACCACAAACCCAGAAAGACGTGAGATCCTTTGTCTCATTATGTGGTTTCTACCAAAAGTATATCAAAAACTTTAATTCCATATGTGCACCGTTAACTGATTTGACACGTAAAGGAAATCCAGATAGAATTACATGGACACCACAATGTGAAATGGCTTACCAAGAATTGAAGGAAAAGCTCACAAGTAAACCTATTTTGAAATTACCTGACTTAAGTCAAGAATTCATAGTAAGGACTGATGCCAGTAATATTGGGTTAGGTGCAACACTGCTACAGAAATCAGATGCATTGGATGGGGAATTAAGCCCAGTGGCATATTGTTACGTGCAGTCTTTGATATCTTACAATATTATACATTGGTATACTTGTTATGTTCGCAAATATTTTGTAAACAAAATAGATACTTTTTAGTGCTTAAGGAAAAGTCATTATTGAGTTACTTCCCTTGAAAGTTGTGTCGTCTCTTTCGATCGAACTCCGCGGATGAATCCAGTTTTACTGCGATTTATTCTTTGTTTGGGTAGAAATAGGTTGTTCTTGCTTCAGAATATCTATGGCCTGAATTTATGTGTATTGTTTGTCTGAGTAGGACGAGTCTGTCTTATATCTGTATATCTTTACATATCTAAGTCGAACTATATGTTCTTTTGTCTCTAGAGAGGTCAAAGGCTATTCGGCGGATGTGTCGCTAGAGAGGTGTGTTTTGGCTTCGCCCTGATGATGGGGGCTGTGTTTTTCTTGTCGGCTTGTCGCCGGAAAAAAGTGATCTCTATATTTATGGGGAAAGTGATAGTCGTCTAGACCTATCGTGTATGCTTTACCCCAGTGTTTATTCTTATTGCCAAGGAATGGCAGAATCATATTTCTGATACCAAGGTAATAAAAGATACTCTTTTGAACTCTCGTACGAAGCCACCATTTTTCGATAGGTATGATTTGTACGTCTGAGAGAATATATTTGACTCGATGAAAACGACTTCGATTCCTAGCAGCACTATATCCTGTAGAATGCAGTCAATTGTTCATGATAAAATCTACAGAGCAATGAAATGTTTAATGAATGACTAACTCTAAGACAGATTCATTATCTGTATCCAAACGTGAGTGACAGCTCACGAGAGAAGCCATCTTGTAACCAAACATGTAGTGACTTTCAAGAAGAGAAAAGGGATGCCCGTATTATCGCTTGATTAGTCCAGAGATCACTGCTACACATGAGAACCCTTTACTAGCGGTTCAATAGGATTATATGGAAAAATATGTGCTGAACATTATGTTAAAGAATCTTCGCTAGACGAGGTTAGGTCTAGAAGCCATCTGGAATATTATTTATAAGCTGACGTGCTCAGTCAGTGAAGTCAGATGATATATATGTATGGGCGATACTGAGTGCTTGGCTACTGACAGTCCATTATACTATTATTCTACATGAGTGCCCATGTAACATTGCAAGACCATTTATCCACTGTACCATGATGTATTATGCCAACCTGTGATTTGTCACTATCTGTGCTGTCGAGTGTGTACGTCCAATTAAACTGTAGTAAAGGTACACAGTCGTTGGTGTCGATGACTTCCAGCCATACATGAGTGTGAGAAAAGAACATTTGTCAACACCACGAACTCTTCTTATCATTCGCATATTATATACTCAATCTATGTCTACACACCACTGCGTAGGTCAAGTTGACATTCCATACTCAGACCACGAGCAACACAACAACACAGTATTTAACTCTGGTGATGTTCGAGTGAGCTTCAGATCTTTCAGCATGTCTCTTGCTCAGGGCAAGGGTCTTGTATTAAGAGGTATTTATCAACTGTCTTCCACCAGTTGTTATCATTTGGTGGACCAGCTTTCTGGGTTTGACCTCGCAGAAATTCAGAAGTCAACAGACTACCGATACCAGACCGTTTCCTGTGGCTGATACGACACACTTGCAGTATTGGTTTGCTCTTTGTCAACACTTCGTCACGTGACCTGTCAAGTGAATGCAGTATGTAGGTCAGCGTTGTTGACATTTTTACATTAGACATTACAGAGTTTCACAGAACAGTTGGATCAATTCTTGTCAATATTAACAGGAAGACAGTATTATTGAACTAAGAAGTCCTATTTTCATCGATGGATCTTCTTGTTTTCTATATATGAACTTTAATATTTAAGGCCAGAATGTTTAATTGAATAAAGTGGCAGTTTGTTTATTTTTATAAGAATAACTTTGCCATTACTGTAAAACTGAGCCTATTTTGCAACACATACTATCATACACATAATTTATATATTTATGTTTACATGTTATTTGTTTGTATAGTATGTTAGTTTCTATGTCAGCGGGTTATGTTTAAGGTTGGGCGGAGTCCTCACAACAGAATATCCCACGTCATAGAGGGTCCGTTGTGGGCGTTTTCTATAGGTGCAATTTTCTTGATTGAAAATTTGCTGCGACAACTGTTGCTTTTGTGTTAGCTGTGAAGACTGTAATTATTGTTATTTTTGTAATATTTCTTTGTTCTTTAGTTTTGTTTTGAGTTGTTTGTAATTTGTTGGTCTACCCTTTTCTATCTTTCAGTTCTATTCACAATTTATATTCATATACTGTGACGTCATTTGTGTTGTTATCCCTTGCAGATTCAGTGATTATTTTCATTGATTTCCCTATTTGATTTATTTTGATTTCTGCAAACGTTTTCGTATTGTCAGTCCTATTTGTACTTTATGTATTCTGTTGGTTGACATATGTTTTATATAGGTATATTTCATAAGACACTATTGCCTGTGCACTGCACTTGGATTATGGTATAAACCAGTACTTGATTATTATTACTGTTATACAAGACCTTATTAAGGCTTGTGACCCACAGATATTGGGATAGTGTACTGATTAATCAAGTCATTAAGAACTTGTGGTATTATTATTGGTTCAAGTGATTAGTATTATTGTTAGACATCATGTCTACATTAGAATACTTCATTACACAAGGGAAATCCCTTGATAAGACTGGTCAACAATTAGAAGAATGGGCAGTTGCTCAATATGACAAAGCATTAGCTGCAGAAGAGAAAAAAGCTGCTGCAGAAGAGAGAAAAGCTCTGGCTGAAGAGAAAAGATTAGAAAGAGAAGCTGAGGCTGCTGCTGAACAAAAGAAATTGCAGATGCAGGTGGAGCAAAGGAGATTTGAAGCTGAACAAAAAAAATTAGAAAGAGAAGCTGCTGCTGAACAAAAAAAGATTAGACAGTGATGCTGAACAAAAAAGATTAGACAGGGAAGCTGAACAAAAAAGATTAGACAGAGAAGCTGAAGAAAAAAAAGCAATAAGAGAACATGAATTTGAGTTAGAGAAATTGAGATTGACAAGTATGAGTAATGTTAATCAGGCATCTAGTGGTAATGGTAAACCTTCTACTTACAAGGTTAAGGTTCCACCGTTCAATCAGTCCAGTGACGATATTACATTCTGGCTGGATAGATTTGAACGTTCTTGTCGTACACATAATGTGGATAAATCACAATACGCTAATCAATTAGCAGAAAACTTGAAAGGTGAATCTTTGACTAGATTATGCCTTGTAGGAGAAGCAGATAAGGATAATTATGAGGTCATTAGGGCGGCTTTGATAAAAAAAATACCAGCTAAGTGAGGAAGGCTATCGCCTTTTGTTTAAGACGATGGTGCCTGAGACAGGTGTAGAATTCTCAGAATTCACTGCAAAGGCACGTCTCACAGTTGATCGTTGGATTGAGCTTTCCAAAACAGAAAAAACGTATGAAGGACTTATGGATTTGTTGCTCAGAGATAAGATTATGTCATGTGTTAACAAACCATTCCTTCAATTTATACATGAGCGTAAACCCAAATCTCTAAAAGAAATGGAAGAATATTGTTCCCAATATGTCACTGCACACCCCGACGTGACTTTTGGCAACACTAAGATTAAGGAGAGTATGCCAGTTGCTTCAGCAACACCATACAATCCCAATTATTCACACAGATTTCAGGGACCTCAAAACAGATTTGATAAAAAAGGTAACCATAATAGTTATCAAAACCAAGGTAACCAATCATTTCAGGGTTCTTCTTCAAAGAACTGGAGACGAGCTGATAGCTCTCGACACAGGGGTGGTCATAATTATAGGAATTTCCGTAGAGGAAGTAATTATAGAAACTATCCGGGTTATCCGTCTTGGAGTCAACAAGATCATAATTACAGAGATACTCATTATAATGAATATGATAATGGTAACCAAGGGAACTATGACTCAAACCCAAATAGGGGTTACAATAGAGGTAACAATAACTACAGAGGTGATAATAACCGAGGTAGATCTCAAAACAAAAGACATAAACCACATTTTCAGGCAAACTCTGCACAACAAGAGTCCCATGAAGCCTATAAACAGAGTAAAGATAATAATGATGCTAGTAATATGGCATGTGCCGCTTTTGATTTTGGGAGAGCATCTCAGTGCCCCCAATGCAAAACATTATTTGAGCCAACCACAGTGTCTACTTTAAGCTGTGGCCATCCTCTTCCTGCTCTTCCGGCATCAGTCGCGCATGATGGAAGAGGTTCTCTTGTCTTACATAAGGGTTTAGTGAATAACAATCCAGTCTCTGTGCTATTTGATTCTGGATGCACCACAATTGATGTTAGGCAGTCACTCGTAGATCCTTCCCGTGCCACTGGACAAGTAGTCAAATGTGTAACATTTGGCGGCACATTAGAGAAATACTCTACTGCTATCATTAGGATTGCTACTCCTTTCTTTACAGGAGATGTACACGCATGTCTTCTTCCGAATCCGATCGCTGACCTCATCATCGGTCGCATTCATGGAGTCAAAGAATGCACTCCGCAACAAATTTCCGCGTGGGAAAGGCAAAACATGCAGATTGCTAACGCTGTAGTCACTAGAGCTCAGGCTCTTAATATGCCTAAAACTTCATCTACTGAAGATAATGAAGTGCATAACCAAGATGATCCCTTGGTAATTTCTCGTGACTCGTTTATAAAACAGCAAGAAGATGATCCCACTCTGAAGAAATTCTTCATTCTTGCAACTAAAGGTGATCCGAATAAAGACACAAGTCGTAAATCGTGGATTACAAAGAAGAATTGCGTACTTGTACGTATGGTTCAAGACTCCATTACGTCAAGTCATTCTCAAATCCTGGTTCCCAAGAATTTGAGAGTTAAAATTTTGCAGCACGCTCACGACTCTCAGTGTGCTGGACACATGGGTTTTTCCCGTACTAAGTCAAGAGTCCTTGCGGCTTTATTTTGGCCATTGGTAAACAAGGACATACGGATTTATTGTCGATCTTGTAAAGTATGTCAGGAAGTTAAATCCAAAGGTCCACGGCATGCTGCACCCATTCAGGCGGCGGACATTCCTATTCGGCCGTTTCAAAAAATGGCCATAGACATTATTGGTCCATTTAAGATCAAGTCTGCCAGAGGACATCAGTTTATCTTGACGTGTGTTGATATGTGCACACGTTGGCCAGAGGCTATTCCTCTGAAGAGCATTACTACTGCTGATATTGCAGATGCTCTTTGGCTTATATTTTCTCGTCCGGGGTTCCCCGGAGAGATATTGTCAGACCATGGCACCCAACTAATATCAGAAACCATGTCTCAAGTAATGTCTACTCTGCAGATAGATAGATCTTTAAGTAGTATCTACCATCCAATGTCTAATGGTATGGTCGAACGCCTTAATAGAACACTTAAAAACTTACTAGGGAAGATAACTGAGGATCATCCTCACGACTGGGACAGAGTTTTACCTGCGGCCCTCTTCGCTTACAGAGAGGTACCCAATGAACATACAGGATTTTCTCCCTTTGAACTCGTCTTTGGCGCGCGTCCGCGTGGCCCTATGTCGTTGTGTCACGATCTCATAACATCTGACAATATTGACGATGACACAAAGTCATCCTACGAATATGTCATCGCGTTGAGACAAAAAATTATCGAAGCATGCAAATTAGCAACTTCTTCTTCTGAATTTGCGAAACAGAAGGCAAGGCAATTTGCCAATAAGAAGAGATGCTTACGACAACTTTGTCCTGGTGACAAAGCATTTGTATTACTACCTTGTAGGGAAAACAGTCTACTTATTTCTTGGAAAGGTCCGTACGATATAATATCGAAAATTTCCGATGTCGACTATATTGTCGATATTGATGGGAAGCATAAAACCTTCCACATCAATATGCTTACGGAATTCCATGAACGTCCGGATTATTTGCAACCCATTTTCCAAGCAACTGACAATTCTCCAGTACAACATGGTCATTACTCATCACTGTCCGTGATACAGGACGAGGAAACAAGTTTTTCAGAAGTAAATCTTCCTCTTCCAATGATCCCACTTCATTCTAGTGAATCATGGAAGAATGTTACTGTCTCTCCTGATTTGTCTCTAGGAGGACAGCGACAAGTTTCAACTATGTTGCAAACATTTCAGGATGTACTCACTGACATCCCTGGACAAACGAATGTCATTGAACATGACATTGTTCTAACTGACCATACTCCTATTAGGGTTAGACCTTATCCTATACCTATACATTTTCAAGCACAGGTCGAGAAAGAGTTGGATGAGATGATAGATTTGAAAATAATCGAACCATCCACCTCTGCATATTCTTCGCCGATGGTTATTGTTCGTAAAAAAGACAATAACATACGTCTTTGCGTTGACTATCGAAAATTGAATCAAGTAACGAAGTTCGATGCCGAACCTATGCCTTTACTGGAAGAGCTACTTACTCGACTCTCCAAATCTCATTTTTTCACTAAACTTGATTTGTCTAAAGGATATTGGCAAGTTCCTTTATCTGAACGCGCCAAACCTCTCACGGCTTTTTCAACACCTAGAGGTTTGTTCCAATGGAATTTTATGCCTTTCGGTCTTATGAACGCACCAGCTACATTCGTACGCATGATGCGCCGAATCCTATCTTATCGGTCAGATGTCATTGCATATCTAGACGACATCTGTCTTTTCAGCGATACTTGGGAAGATCACTATTCAGGGTCAGATGAATTGCTGTCTACTTTGCGCGAGCACAACCTGACAGCGAAACCCTCTAAAGCCTATATTGGTTTTAGCGAAATTTCTTTCCTAGGCCACCGAGTTGGTCATGGTTTCCTAAAGACAGAGGACCATAATACTAGTAAGATACTTAACATCTCGATCCCTAAAACTAAAAAACAGGTGAGAAGTCTGTTAGGTCTTATTCAATTTTATGGCAGATTCATTCAGAATCTATCCTCTATCATGGCACCTCTCTCAACACTTCTAAAGAAAGGTTCGCCTAATATGGTCCACTGGTCTCAGGAATGCCAATGCTCTCTGGATAAGATTAAAACATTGTTTTCAACACCACCTATTTTAGTGCTACCTACTAAAGATAAGACATTCGTTCTTCGTAGTGACGCTTCATCCACTGGGATTGGAGCGGCACTAATGCAAGAGTACTCTGGAACTCTGCATCCTGTAATGCATATTTCCAGAAAACTTAATGCGGCAGAAAGGAATTATTCGGTTTTAGACCGTGAGCTATTAGCTATGGTTTGGTCGATCCTCAAACTACAGAGATTCCTTCTAGGCGCACATTTCATAGTAGAAACCGACCAAAAAGCTCTTACTGCTATACAGAGTAAGAATTTGAAGAGCTCGAGGTCTACTCGATATGCAATTGCTCTTCAACCTTTTCATTTCTCTGTGCGAGCTATTCGTGGATCAGATAATGTGATGGCAGACATTCTGTCAAGATGCCCACATGATTCCACATAACTATTAGGGCTTAGACTTCTTGATATGTCTAGTTCTATAGTAGTTCCTTTTCTATATCATGATAGATACACATTTGTAATTTAATAATATAATGATTGTATCACTACATAGCTGTTCATTGATGTTTATTCACCGCTTTTCTTTGATGATTTTTCTTCATAAATCATAAATGTAAGATATCTAATACGAAATTATGGTATGAATTTTTTAGGCATTGTGTAATTGCCAGAATTGTATTATACTTTGATGACACCTTCCTGGAAAAATATACTTGTAGAGAAATAATTTCTCTCAGTTGATGAGACACATTCTCACCAGCCGCTCCATAAGTCGACTTAGCCTCATATTAGGCGTTATATTTATTCCTGATATTTTCATCTGCGCATTATTCATGCGTTGTGAGCCTATTGTACGTTGCTCCTAGATGTATTTAAAAAAAAAAAATGTTCTATTTTTTTTTCCCGGGAGGTGTGGTAAGACTGTTACGTGCAGTCTTTGATATCTTACAATATTATACATTGGTATACTTGTTATGTTCGCAAATATTTTGTAAACAAAATAGATACTTTTTAGTGCTTAAGGAAAAGTCATTATTGAGTTACTTCCCTTGAAAGTTGTGTCGTCTCTTTCGATCGAACTCCGCGGATGAATCCAGTTTTACTGCGATTTATTCTTTGTTTGGGTAGAAATAGGTTGTTCTTGCTTCAGAATATCTATGGCCTGAATTTATGTGTATTGTTTGTCTGAGTAGGACGAGTCTGTCTTATATCTGTATATCTTTACATATCTAAGTCGAACTATATGTTCTTTTGTCTCTAGAGAGGTCAAAGGCTATTCGGCGGATGTTTCGCTAGAGAGGTGTGTTTTGGCTTCGCCCTGATGATGGGCTGTGTTTTTCTATGTCGGCTTGTCGCCGGAAAAAGTGATCTCTATATTTATGGGGAAAGTGATAGTCGTCTAGACCTATCGTGTATGCTTTACCCCAGTGTTCATTCTTATTGCCAAGGAATGGCAGAATCATATTTCTGATACCAAGGTAATAAAAGATACTCTTTTGAACTCTCGTACGAAGCCACCATTTTTTCGATAGGTATGATTTGTACGTCTGAGAGAATATATTTGACTCGATGAAAACGACTTCGATTCCTAGCAGCACTATATCCTGTAGAATGCAGTCAATTGTTCATGATAAAATCTACAGAGCAATGAAATGTTTAATGAATGACTAACTCTAAGACAGATTCATTATCTGTATCCAAACGTGAGTGACAGCTCACGAGAGAAGCCATCTTGTAACCAAACATGTAGTGACTTTCAAGAAGAGAAAAGGGATGCCCGTATTATCGCTTGATTAGTCCAGAGATCACTGCTACACATGAGAACCCTTTACTAGCGGTTCAATAGGATTATATGGAAAAATATGTGCTGAACATTATGTTAAAGAATCTTCGCTAGACGAGGTTAGGTCTAGAAGCCATCTGGAATATTATTTATAAGCTGACGTGCTCAGTCAGTGAAGTCAGATGATATATATGTATGGGCGATACTGAGTGCTTGGCTACTGACAGTCCATTATACTATTATTCTACATGAGTGCCCATGTAACATTGCAAGACCATTTATCCACTGTACCATGATGTATTATGCCAACCTGTGATTTGTCACTATCTGTGCTGTCGAGTGTGTACGTCCAATTAAACTGTAGTAAAGGTACACAGTCGTTGGTGTCGATGACTTCCAGCCATACATGAGTGTGAGAAAAGAACATTTGTCAACACCACGAACTCTTCTTATCATTCGCATATTATATACTCAATCTATGTCTACACACCACTGCGTAGGTCAAGTTGACATTCCATACTCAGACCACGAGCAACACAACAACACAGTATTTAACTCTGGTGATGTTCGAGTGAGCTTCAGATCTTTCAGCATGTCTCTTGCTCAGGGCAAGGGTCTTGTATTAAGAGTTTATCAACTGATGACAACTGTCTTCCACCAGTATTTATCACATATGCTAGCAGAAAGTTGAATAAAGCTGAAACCAATTTTTCAACTAGCGAAAAAGAATGTCTTGCAGTAATATGGGCGATAAAGAAATTCAATATTTATCTGTATGGGAAGGCATTTAAGTTGCAAACGGATCACAAACCTTTGTCGTTTCTAGCACAGGCTAGACATGAGAATTCTAGATACTCCGTTGGTCATTATTGATGCAGCCATTTGAGTTCAGCATAGAGTATATAAGTGGAAAAACAAATCTGGGAGCGGATTTTTTAAGCCGCCATCCGTGTGATGAGAATCACCCAAAACCCCAGGAATAATAATAAATTTCTCTGAAAATGCAAAGCCTAACAAATAAATTTAATAAAAAGAAAGAAGAATGGTAAAGAACAGTGCTGTCACAATGACTGTACGCGAAATCCCCCTTGTTTTCTCCTTCGTCTGCAAATTGTAACGTTTCACGTTGATAGTAAAAGCCTACTGCTTCAATACCCGCTTTCTACGATAAAACATGTGCTGCATTTCTAAGAAAAACCTTGAGATACGCAAGTTGACCTAGATTTAAAATTCCATTCATGTCATTTTATACACTACGTTACCCAAAAACGAAAGACAGATGGACTAAAGATAGAAAGAAAGGGAGAGGCTGAAAGCCGGAACGCAGGCAATACTACCACAGTCTCGCGATACACAATTACTACCATCACGCGTGTAAGGCCACAAGCACTAGCTTTTTTCAAATCGACAGTGATAAAAAACACTACACACACGAGAGTTAGTTTTTAAAAACTCACAAAACGCTTATTAGGAAACATGACATTATACTGGTTTACGTTTGAAAACATTACAGTACCCAGACACCACATCGTATTCGAAGTGAACAGGAGGTAGTAGAAAATGCATATTTTGAACGCAACCACTTAGCCCCATTAAATATATATATTTGGGTTCCTTAGGACTTGCTGACAAAGAATATGTTAAACGTTACGCAAATAGTCTAGGAATTAACAGATTATAGCCAAAAGAAATAGTGAGGGATGTCAGACAACACCAAAATCAGAATCGCTCAGTGGCAGATTTTCACACCACCATTGTACGGGAAATGGGTCTCCGTGTTAAATCCGATTTGATTGGAGCGCAATAAATGTAAGGCTAAACACGATTAGTCGGGCTATAAATACTATCTTTTGTTGTCAGGGGAGACGGAAGGAAGGGTACTTTTTTTGAAAAGCTGTGTAAACATGGCACGATTGGTTAGACCCGCGAATATAGTCAATCAGAGGCGTCAGGTCACCACCACATTTTCAAATAAACTTACTAAAGAACCAGTGCGTTGAGCACCAGTGCATATTTTTCTAAATAAAAGCCTGGGACATCGGCAGATCGAAATTGTGCTATATTCATTGCCAGTCAACGTAACTGTGTATTATTCCATGAATTGTGGTAAGCTTGATATATTCAATATCTTTTTAATGAAAATTGAATGTAAATTGATAATTTATGTCTGTATATATGTGTGGTTCAGTAGCGAACATGAGGTAAAGCCTATATAGTGCTCCAACCTGAACAGAAGGTGTCGGAGGAAAGTAAAACTGCATGGAATTGCCAAACAGTACACTGACACCTATCTTATTGACTAGAAAGAAATAATGCTGGAATTGCAGAGGCGTAGTAACCATTAGGGAGGAATATACTGGTGAAAATTATTTCAGATGAAGCTGACAGTTGGCCTACCGCTCTGAACTCAGTGTTTGTTATGTATTGTGTTCAGTCTAGAAATAGATTATAAATTAGTTATGAAGTAGGAGGTACAACCTTCTTGTTTCAGGGACCGTGGTCCTAAAGTTATTGAGCAGCACCTGGTCTGAGCTTTGCTGAACCTAGAGGTTGACAGCATACTCCTGGGTCCAGATAGTGACCAGTGAGGTGTTTCCAGAACACAGGGAGGCTATCGAGCAGAGGAGTCTTTTCCTGCCGCCATCACGAAAGATAAGCGTCTGTGGCCAGAGGAGCTCAACATTATGCCCCCCCCCTCTCAAAATCTGACTTTATAATAAACCAGAGGGAAAATACAGTGTTTAAATTGATAGGAACTGTGAACTTTTCCCCATACTATTTATAAGATAAACAAACACTTGAAGTCATGATGACAAATAACAACATAGCTTGAAAAAACAAAACCAGTATTACCTCATATTACTACTACACAACAGACACATAGGATAATATTAATAAAATATGTCACTACAAAGTTCATATTGATAAATCCCGTACATATAAATTGTAATTAAAATTGATTGTGATTCCTGGTTCACTTTGTAAGTGAATCAGGACATAAATATTAATGAAAGTACTTAATACATATTGATATTTGAAAATTTACCAGTGACTCATTTAAGATAGTCTTATAGAATGTTACATGTGTGTGAGTGTCACAGTGTTGTCAAGTGTGGTGGAATAAATTAAATTGTTTATCTGTCTGTTGTTGTTGTGACTTACACTTCATCATATACATACCCTAGACATTTAACGTAGTCATCACAATATTCCAGAATAATTCTGACTGAGGCATAATGTGGTAGCAAGTAAGGTTATCTGTAAAACACTACACCTATTAGATACAGATACCTTCACAGCTGATCTCAGTCAGTACACTAAGTCCCCTATAAATATTTATAACATCCCACTTTACCACACTGCCCACCTAAGAAAAAAATTTTATTTTACAAAACATGTGCATTTTACAAAACTGGCAATGTGTTATAGCATAAATCCACCTCTAGACCCTGCATAAATCAGCTAAGGATCTATGTACTTACTGTCGAAATGGCAGTATCTCTCACTCACATTTTGAAACAAAATATATATGAATAATTTCTGCCTTACCATAAATTCAATGAATAAACACAGGTACGTTGATTAGCAGACTTCAGATGTCCTGCTGGTTGGACTGTGATGCCCTTTTGTTTTATTTTATATATTTAATCTAGTAAGGCAAGTCACACTTCACAGAATTACAACGTCCTGTTCTAGGGACTGTATTATGCAAATGGCGAATAGCCTATCTAAGGTTTCCTTAATATAAAATGCGTTGGCCAATGAGATCCAACTACTAAGCTTTTTTAGTTTGAATTTGAAAATATTGGCATTACAATCTAAAAACAGACTTGATTTTTGGACATAACAAGTTTTCTCCTCACTCATTCTTAGATTTCTACTGCTAAAATATATTTAGTGTTAAGCCATCCCATAATTTCTCTCCCCTTGTCTACCCCTCCTCCAATAGAATACATGTACCCTTTTCCTGCCTTTTTCAAGGACGCGTCAAAAAATATCCACGTTAGTGAAAGTAAAGACGAGCATGTGTTGGTCTGTCTGTCATAACCAATACCGTCTTTTGTCCATATCTTCCTTATTATCTGTCGGATTTTCTATTTTCAAGCATATTATTTATCAAGAGACAATAAGCTCTTAAACTAGCTAACTTTTATAAATCCTAAACCTATTAATAAGGAAGTCCATATTTTTTCCAGAGTTAGTTGCAATTTCCAATATCATATAAATTACGCCATTTTTTCTTCACTCCCGCGTTGTCCAAAACTGAAACTACTAGTCTGTTACGTCATAAAATGGACTCTTTTGCAGCGAACGCGCTGTCTTTTTGTTTATATATGTATATATTTTTCTCAGTGTGCCTATAGTCCGAAAAAGTATTGGGTTTTGCGGGGTATTTTTAAATTCTACAAAGCTTGCGACACGTTAACGAACACCTGCCATGGTATCGTCTCGCACTGTCGTCTTGGGTTAGCTAGTCCCAAGAATCTAACGCTTGACAATTTGTGGCATTTTTTCGCTCTCTCTCTCTCTCTCTCTCTCTCTCTCTCTCTCTCTCTCTCACTTGTATGCGTTCGTTTATGCCTCCCCTGTTTTATTCTTACTATCTTTTCGTGGAACAACTAAGCTTGTCTTTTTCAAAATTTTTACCGTAAACCCTTGACGGGCGAGTTATAAAGTCCAATACCACTAACGCGGCAATAAGGTTTCACACTAAGTTCTTATCTCAATGCGATGACTGGCGCGGGGACAGAAGACGCGTTACAACTTTACTATTTCTATTTCTACTCATATTATTTTAACTTTTATACTTATAATTAATAATTTTATCGCTGTATCAATGTACTTTATCACATCCACAATAATTTATCGCCTACTGTGAACACCGTTTACAGTAGTCAGGGCACTGTTTAGACGTAGCCCCAAGCTGTCAAGACCCACTTATGCTGTGGATTTTAACAATACTAATACCGCTATACCTGGCTCGCTCCGCTAGGAGACGACCACAACATAAAATGGCTGACAATAAGTAAGAGTAAAACCTCTATACAAGAGATTCCCTTTTAATGAATAACTTCACACAATAAAGCCACCTACGGCTAGCAATACATATGAAATATATAAATATAAATGCCAATGCAACTTGCCTAACTAACTGCTCAATCTATCAACATCATACCTTCTAGTGCGCGTGATAGAATGAACACTGCCATGACTGTCGCTCACCGGCGAAACACTGAACTATGATAAAGCAATACTTAAACACGAATAACTCATCATCAGCGGCCTTAAGATATGCCACTAGATAATACACCAGCAATCTAGAATTATGCACTCTAATCCACACCGCATGAAGAAATGGCAAGTACAATTACAATCCAATACTGGCATACACATCACAGCACGAATGCTGACAGGGAACATAAAGGCAACCTGCTCCGGACGCTGGCCAGAACTCAACTGCCTTTTTGCGCCTGAGTTTGTACCCACTTCCCGTCCGGTCACCTGACTCAGGGTTGCCAAACCCACAAGGTGGCCAACTGAAATTACGGCGAAAAAGAGCTGTGACATATATATATATATATATATATATATATATATATATATATATATATATATATATATATATATATATATATATATATATATATATATATATATATATATATCTTTTTTTTTTTCCAAAGGTTGTTACAGCCGGGAGTTGTAGTGAGGATAAGCTCTCACTGCAGATAAATGCTTCTATGGCACGTGCCTCAAGCAGCCTCTGACAACCAAGTCCAGCTCCCGGCCTTCACGTGTGGCTCAATTTGAGCCCGGCGGAACTGTTTTCACTGACGGGAGAAGGGGCCAACGCGAGCGACTGGCACCTTAAAACCAGCAGCTTCGGGCAGATAGGGCTCGTGATCCTTGGTTGGTAGCTTATCTAAGAGAAGGAACTCTGAATTCAAAGCACCGCTGCCTTGCGGGAATTTCCATTTATGGAATTGGCTTCGGGAGTAAACCCTGAGGATAAATCCGGAGTCGGAGTCAATAAAGCAGTCTAATGTCGATTCGACATTATTCTGGCAACTCCTGCGACGTGGCTGGTACCAAACTGTATCGGCTACTGCCGTTCATTTGGATCTACCAGCTGAGTGGAGAGGGGGAACATGCTGCATGGGCAACAGCTTGATCTCCATATAACTGGGCCCAAGCTTGCGCCCTGGAGAGGACACTCCAGTTTCACCCTATAGGTGTCGTCAAAACACTGGAAGTAGCAGTTACCGGTTATAAGCATTTTGCCCAATTGGCGTAGGGCATGGCGCCAGGGGCTACTTCCGACAGTGGGAGAGGTTCTAGGATCTCACTGGACAGCTACCGCCCGCTTCAAGCTGGGCAGCCCCCATTCAATAAGGTGTTGTCCCGCGACTGTCTGCTTTCCCCATTGGGTGCATGGGGATTAGGGTCAAACCCGAACTGTGGACAGAAAATTTTGCACCAAGCAATTATCAGAGTAATAGAAATAAGCAAACTTTCAGATTGGGATGCTGGAACGTCCGGACTATGTTGACTGGACTATCCGAAAACCTACAGGACGTAAACGATGTAAGGAAGACAGCCATAATTAATGATGAGCTTAAACGACTTCAGGTGGATATAGTTGCACTTCAGGAAACGCGCCTAGCAGATTCTGGAACGGTGAGCGAGAAGGACTACAAATTTTATTTGCAAGGGAAAGATCTTAATAAAACTAGAGAGCACGGAGTAGGTTTTGCGGTCAAAAAATCGCTAACTAAAATGGTTGATCCAGGCGAGAATGGATCAGAACGCCTGTTAACGCTCCGCCTGCAAACTAGCACAGGTCCCATCACCCTTGTCAGTGTGTATGCTCCAACTCTGTACTCTGCCTCAGAAGCTAAAGATGAGTTTTACGAGAATCTAGCTTCTTCTTCTTCTTCTTCGATCCTTAACCACCGACCGTCAAAGCAGTCAGTGGCCATCACGCCTAGTGGCGTCTTGTAGGGCAACAACAAATTGATTCCACTTTGCACGGTCGGTGGCTATCCTTCGTACAGTGCCCCAACTCTGGTTCATTCTTTGCATCTCAGCCTCCTCAGTCCTCCGCCAAGTTGTTTTTGGTCGGCCTCTCTTTCGCTTTCCTTCAGGGGTCCAAAGCATAGCTGTTTTTGTGATGGCATCGGGGTCTCTTCTGAGGACATGACCAACCCAGCTCCAGCGTCTGCCAGCTATGATGGTATGCATGTCCTCTTGCTTGCTACGAGTAAGCAGATCTTGGTTGGTGATGGTATTCGGCCAAAAGATTCGGATAATTTTTCTTAGGCATGTTGTGTGAAAAGAGGACAATTTTGACATTTCCTTCTCTGTGACTCTCCAGCATTCCGCACCATAGAGAAGCACAGAAAGCACGCAACTCTGGTATAATCTTAATTTTGTGCTTGTGCTGTATTGGGAGGACTTCCAGATGTTATTTAGGCTAAAGAAGGCTGTTCTTTGCCTTATTCATTCTGATGTTGATGTCTTTGCCTGCCCCACCGTCTGGTGTTACTATGCTTCCTAGGTATGTGAAGGTATCTGTCTGTACCAGTTGCTGATTCCTTACTGATATGGGCTCAGGGCTGCTCACATTGAGCGTCATGACCTCAGACTTCTTTAAATTGATGTTCAAGCCCACCTGCTGGCTAAATTTATTAAGTCTATCCGTTTTTTCCTGGATGTGTTGATGTGAATGTGCCAGCAGTGCAATGTCATCTGCATATTCCAGAATCTAGCAGTAGTCATCTAAAGCATACCTAGGCAAGAACAGCTTGTTCTTCTTGGTGACTTTAACGCTAGAGTGGGTGCCGATAATGTTTCATGGCCTTCATGTCTGGGCAGGTTTGGTATTAGCAAGTTGAATGAAAATGGACAACGGCTCTGAGAGCTGTGTGTCCACCATGACCTCTGCGTGACCAACACCTACTTTCAGACAAAACCCCAGCATAAGGTGTCATGGAGACACACACGATCCAAGCACTGGCACCAACTGGACCTGATTCTCGTCAGAAGGCCACTTCTCAGGTCTGTGCTCTCCACGTGCTCGTACCATAGTGCAGACTGTGATACAGATCACTCCTTGGTTTGCTGCAAAATCAGAGCACAACAAAGAAAACTCTATCTCGTCAGACATGAAGGAAAACCACGCATTGATACCAGCAAGATGTCAGACCCTGTCATGATCGCTCAATTTACTGCGACTTTCAAGAAAGTGCTCAGCAGCCCTCAGCATGGTGATACTATTACAAAGAACTGGGAGCATCTACGGAACACCATTCAAAGTACTGCACTTGCCACCTTTGGTAAGATAACAGCAGAGTCAAATGACTGGTTTGATGCTTCATCAGATGCGAAGGCACCTGTCATTGAACCTAAGCACAGTGCTATGAATGAATACAAACGTTCACCGTGTGCTAGAACCCTACAGATCCTGAAGGCTACGAGAAGCACAGTTCAACAAACTGCTCGACGCTGTGCAAATGACTATTGGCTCCAGCTCAGTGAGAGCATCCAGATCGCAGCGCAAACAGGCAACATTAAACAAATGTATGACGGTATAAAGAAAGCACTTGGCCCCCAAAAATGTAAGACGGCACCGCTAAAAACCATCAGCGGAGAGAAGCTAACCGATAAGGGTAAGCAGATGGAGAGGTGGGTCGAGCACTACTCTGAGCTTTATGCTAGAGAAAATACCGTTACGCCTGCAGCCCTTGATGCTGTCAAATGTCTGCCAACTATGGTGGAGCTGGATGCCGAACCAACATTAGAGGAACTCAGCAAGGCCATTGATAGCTTGGCCTCTGGCAAAGCACCAGGCAGTGATGGGATTCCTCCTGATTTAATCAAATGCTGTAAGAGCACGCTATTACATCCCCTGCATAGGATGCTGTGCCAGTGCTGGAAAGAGACGACTATTCCTCAAGACATGCGACATACCAAGATTGTAACACTGTACAAAAATAAAGGAGACAGAAGTGATTGCAATAACTACAGAGGCATCTCTCTTCTTAGTATTGTTGGTAAGGTTTTTGCTAAAGTCGTCTTAATGCGACTACACAAGTTAGCTGAGCGCATATATCCAGAGTCTCAGTGTGGATTCCAAGCTGGTAGATCAACAACAGACATGATCTTCTCTGTCCGCCAGCTTCAGGAAAAATCAAGAGAGCAGAAAAGGCCATTATATATCGCCTTTATAGACCTCACAAAAGCATTTGACCTGGTTAGTAGGGATGGACTCTTCAAAATCCACCTGAAAATAGGCTGCTCTTCTAAAATGCTGGAAATGATAAAGTCATTCCATGACGACATGAAGGGAACAGTCCAATATGCTGGAAGCATGTCGCAGCCCTTTGACATACGAAGTGGCGTTAAACAACGCTGTGTTCTGGCTCCGACCCTTTTCGGGATCTTCTTTGCCTTACTCTTGAAACATGCATTCAGAGATGCAACTGAAGGAATATGCCTTCACACTAGGCCAGATGGCCGTCTGTTTAATCTTTCAAGGCTGAAGGCAAAAACAAAAATCAGAAGGGTCACTATAAGAGACTTGTTGTTCGCTGATGAGGCTGCAGTCGTCACTCAAAGCCAACAGGAGCTTCGGAACTTGATGAATCGCTTCACTAAAGCATGCAAGGACTTTGGCTTCACAATAAGTCTTAAGAAAACGAATGTGCTGAATCAGGATGCTGCTGCTGCACCAGTTATCACTATCGATAACTATGAATTGGCAGTAGTGCACCACTTCACATACCTAGGATCTACCATCAATGACAAACTCTCACTGGATACAGAAATCGACAGCCGCATTGGCCGCATACCAGCAAGTACATAAGTGACTTGGCATCCATAAGTGGAAGGCAAAGGTTATATCGTACCCATGTATCATAAGATGTGATTTATTCATGTACAAGGTATTTTGTTATTTCTGCACAGTGGACAGTATCTTATCATGCTATCTCTGTAACATACTACCATGAATAATTCATTTATATACAAACACTGAAGACATGGTTGCCTCATGAACAGCAGTGGGTGGTGAGAGTGTTGGAACACCATGGCCACCTATTACCTTTCGTTCCAGGTTTTATGATCGAGTTTTATGATCATTTCTGATGGAATTTTAACTAAAGACTTGAGGACCGTTGATCCTGCTAACTGAAGCCTAGAGGTCAACCAATCTTCAACACATTAGTCCCCCGTAGTTATAGGGCGGGCTGAAGGACAGTCTATTGATTCAAGTGTGTCTCAGGAACGTCGAGCAGACATGGTTAATACCAGATGAGTTTATGTATACCCATCTAAAAAATCCTGTGAGCAGTTTCTAAAAGGACTGTCGACGATGATAACAGCTAGAGACTAGATAGCAAGATATATATCAAAAATATACTATGACAGACTGTTCTAAATTCATTGGAAGATTCATCCAAGATTTTTTACTATTATTTACTTTAATTTGTCACTATCAATAATCATACATTTTACCGTCTTCCAACACCCATTTCTCATTACAAGAATATATATATAGATGTAAATAATAAATTATGAAATTGTACTCATTTGACTTGGTAAATTTTTAACTGTTAAATTTAGAATTACTTTTTCTAATTTATTTATATTATCACATAGGGTTACTATAGTGAAAGTGGCACAGTATACTTCTGAAGCCTAAATCTATTGTCAAGCTCAGAGTATTCACAGCCGTAACTCAATTGTGATACAAGTGTACTTCTTGGGCACTGGGACTTCAAACTTTCTGGAGAGAGATTCTACTTCTTCTCTACCACTATCATCACACCAAGAAAACCTTCCGCTACACCATGGGTCGCCTGCTGTACCCTTACATTCCTGGCCGCCAATGCCGCATACAAAAACCGCTTCAATGCCCTGAACAGATGGTTTGCTATCAAATGCTACTCGCTCATTTCTCGCCAGGCTACGGAATCCCTTTCTGAAAATTTTAGTCTGATGTACAAATACATCAACACCTCCATCATCTGGTGTAATAAATCCCCATCCTTTATCGACATTATACCACTTACAAAATCCTTGTCGTAAGTCCTTACTCTCTGTATCATCAACTTTACGTGTATCACCATGATCAATTTTAGTAAATTTTGTGTCAACTTTGACACCTTCATCTGCACTCTTAAGCGCAGATCTACTGTGAGCATGCTGTTTACAAATAGGATGCTGAACAGTACCATGAGTTATATTTGAGCATGCCATGTCGGACAGACCGGAAGATCCAGTCAATCCTTCACCAGCATCAGCATTGACTGTCTTTTGAAAACTGTGTACAGCGATACTTATCAAAATAAATAGAACCAATCTGAACGACATCGGTCACGTTAAGATCACATTGAGCAAACTGGTCTGTACTTTTACGACTCAGATCCTGCAAGTTTGCAATGTGATTAGCAATTATGTTAGGCTTCTCAGGCCCAGATGAAACCTGATCCTGTCGATTATGGGAAACATTTTTTTTCCCGTGAGCATAGGATGATCAGTTAAACAGTTTGCCCCCTCTTTTTACTGTTGCTGGAATGTCGCCAAGATATCCCAGATACGGCAGTATTGTTTTGACTAGAAACACTAGCATCATTGTGATGTCGAGGGAAGTTGTATCTGTCTCGACATGATATCTTTACTTTTTCAGGTTGTGCCGACCTGTTTGTATCACAATTAGTACCCTTGGCATGCTGTACGTTAGGTTTTTCATAACCACCGTGAGAGAATATATTGATGTGTAACACAACATCCATCAAACCATCAACCCTATTACGTAACTTAATAAGTTCATCATTTTTCCGTGAGAGTTCCTTACCTTGTCTGACCTTTACCCTCCTGGGTCCGGCAGTTGCACTGTTTTCTTCATGCATTAAAGTATCAGATGAAACATATTTTTTCTTATAGTCTCTTTCGAGTTGTACATAAGATTGTTCTTTGTTATGGATCGCTATGTCCTGTTCCCGAATAATCGATTCAAGACGCATGACCTCCAACTTCAACTCCTGAAGCTGAGGGACATGTGATTGAGTTTCGTGCAGTATCCTCGTTTCTAATTCTACTTCTCTCATGGCTCTGTTTCTGCTTGCCATTTTTTTCAATCTCTCCTTATGTGCTTCCTCAATATGTGGTTGTAGTCGGGCAACTTGAACCATAAGTCCCTGAATTTGAGCAACCTGTGACTGAATCCGTGATGTCAAAGCTTCCTTTGCTTTAAACAAATTTGCTTTAATGCAAACAATCTTATCTGATAAATCATTACTTTGCATGGTAAGTTTTCTCTGACATGCTGCAACGTTATCTTGCAGGCCCTGAACCTCAGAGTCTAAAGTTTTATTCTTCTCCAAGACAGTATCTAATGACGCCTTAGAAATTGCAAGTTCTACTTTTAATGAACTGAAGTTTGATCTATCAACATCGGCCTGTAAATTTAGTGCCCTCACCTCTTCGTTTAAATCATCAATTAATCTCTCTCCGTTATCAATGACCTCCAATAACTCCTGTTCTCTTCGATACCATTCATCTTCCATAGCAGTATTATGTGATGTATTCTCATCCTCATCCTCCAAACGTACCATTATAAATCTGTGAAGAGCTGGCCCCAGCAAACCACACTCCTTACCTTGCCTGAGAAAAAATCTATGTCAGACATATTGCACTATTATTGGGACTACAAATGGTCCAATAATAATTCAAATATAATATCAATAATATATGAGCAATATTAGCAATTCTTATTTCACCCCTCAAAATCAACCAACTGCATGTAATGATAGATGTTATAATAGGAGCAAAAAAAAAAATATACGAATAAGGTGACAGTATACAATGAAAAGAGCCAAATAAAGATAATACTACTGAAGAACCAAGGTAGAAATGTAGAACAAATGAAAAAAAATAGCTCTATCACACTTATGACCAGACAAGCACGATTTCACAACATATATGACATCTAATAACTGAAGGATAGCAAGAATAGACCAACAATATCACAAACCATAATGCAGAAAAACTAAATAAAATTACAATTAACTTTACAACAATAACAAACTTGCCAAATAACAGTACTTTTACAACTAACAAACAATGGTAATGGTAATCTCAATAGTAGCAGTAAACTCAAAGCTTTGTAATGCCGGCCCCACTATTTGAGAAAATCATAAACCAAACCCTACAGAACGCCCATTAATTCACCGCTCATCCTGAAAAGTATAGATGAATTCATCGGTCCCAATCCAACTACCCACCTATTACACACACATAGAGATAAAAAAATACATGTAACATAAAGAAAGAACTCTCGCAAACTAGATTCTTAGCATCACACGGTGTATGTGTCGATAAATATAATTATTTGTTTGCCATGAAAAAACAATCCTCCTTGATTACGCCTCCTTCACAAGAACAAATGGTCCACACTCCGTTTCGACCAGATCAGGTTTAGTAATGCAGCCAGCCGACACACACCGCTATTTTGAAAAAAAAAATGTTGTACTACTTGAAATAGAAGTCCACGGACTTGAAAAAATACTCCTGACATCAAGGAAACTACAAGATTCGGGATCTCCGCTTTAGCCCCTCATTATACTGTTGGGCGTCGATATAATTATTATATCAGTACACGTTCAAAAAATTGTCCTTAGACTTGAAAAATTCTTGAAACATCAAATGTTCATATCCCGGCTTGGCCCACATTATCTGTTGCGTTGTTATTATATTTTATGATCTGTAACTACTTGAGTACACCTCTGGTTACTCTGGCCAAGGTAGTATAGGGGTATACAGCTGAACAACGCACACAACAACACACCAGATATATCCATATCACCACCAAGGCCGAATGGACAGTTAAACCACGTTTATTACATTGAATACAGCTCCATAGATATCAACTGAAAAATTCATTCTAGTGCATGACATTATATATATATATATATATATATATATATATATATATATATATATATATATATATATATATATATATATATATATATATATATATATATATATATATATATATATATATATATATAAATATATATATATATATATATATATATATATATATATATATATATATCGTCATCAGCACAGTTCTGTAGCGTCAGAAGCTAGTACCCTGTCCTCGACAGTTCTCCTCATCTTTTAATCAATTCAAAGAAATACATACGTCCTTTCTCATGCATGTATCTAGTACCCCTCAAAAAAGATCTTGAAGTACATAAATTGGTATCATGTAGGAAATAATCACATAGTCATATAACTCTTAGGAGCTCCAACAAAAATACGTCCACTCGCCATCAAACACATCATCGCTCTCCTTTCTCCTTCTCTCCCACCAGATCACCTGTTTCACTAGACCCCGCCAAGCATGACGGCTTAATGTCCCTCACTCGTCTTTACCAGTGACACGTGTAAAAATAAACAAACTGGTATATATATATATATATATATATATATATATATATATATATATATATATATATATATATATATATATATATATATATATATATATAATAATGAATAATGGAATATATATATATATATATATATATATATATATATATATATATATATATATATATATATATACACACAGACTTGTAACGCATCGCCGTCGAAGCAAATACCTGTACAATCTCACCTGTATTGTTTTGTCACATGTGTTGCTAGTGACGTATAATGGAAATACAACCTACAGTATCTGACAGCCTTTCGCGACCTCGTTAGCGTTCTATGATTTGCATAAAACCTTGCATTTTTCAGCCTGTCTTACTCACTCTTTAATCCACGCCTCTTTTTCCTTAAACGTAGACAAACGAAGTGGTTTACCAACTTTTGCGACCTGCCAGTCATAGCAGGGAGCGAATCGGGTTTGTTTATCAAGATTGTCACGCGAGCTGATCTGTCAATATTACGATAACTACAGACTGCACGTGGGAAACACGTAAAACTGCTGCAACGGCCTTTGAAGATTCTCAATAAGGTGAGCTAATGCTTTCATGTCGAGTCGCGGGGCAAAATCTCTAGAACCCTGTTAGACGTGAGAATTCTTCTGATGTATAATAGTAACGCTGAGACCGAGCGACCGCAAAAACTTTGTTCTGGGGAAAGCGGGCTTCTGATTCTATGCTATGCACCATAGTGTGAAAAGTAACGGCATCTAGAGATCAGAGAGCCAATAACATATATATACTGTGGTCGTTTAAACCTGCTATCAGTTGCCGCTCAGATATTTTGGAATAGTCTAAGCACACAGTAGCTAGAACATTTTCGCTAAGTATGTTAAATGATTTTTTCATGTGGATTTTCTAGTAATAGAAATTAGCGTTTTCTTGATTAATGTGTTACGTTACCATTATAATTCACTCGGATTTTCCAGCGTTAAAACTAGTGAAATAATAACGAATAGCAGTTCTATACCAGATGTTTCAGTTGTAATGTTAATTTTAACCATCCGCTTCTCACACAAGAAGATACGGTTTAGTTGACTGATTAAGCGCCAAGCGCGACTACAGTGACAGATAGAATTCACGTTATATTTCATTTTGTGTAATTATAGTAAGTAACTGTTTTTTAATAACATACGACGACCAACAGACGCCGACAATGTAATAACAATTAACTTAACAACAGCTGATATTTCGTACGTGCACATATGGACAAGTAAATAATAATACATTGTACGCCGATCGCTAGCGCGTGTCAGGGCGGGAGGGCGCATACATTCACCCGACCTAGACACGCCGTGCTAGCGCAATCTGACGCGCGATAGGATAGGCTAAAACACGGTGGGCTTTTTAACTTTAATCAGGACTGACGGAGTGGATAAGAAATCGTCTTGTCCCCTTCCGTGTATATATGGGAAGAGATATATAATAGTCGCTTTTTTCATGATGTTTCATTTATTCTAAGGAGACCTGATCAAGGGCGACCAGCGGTCTATTTTGGTCCTTTTCTTCATTTAGCGATAGATTAATGTGGTCTTTTTCTTATCTTACGCATCCGCAAGTTCATTTGTGAACAGGACTAGCCAAAAAGACAAATTAACATTTTAAAATGGTAAATTTAACTGGACTTATCTTTACCAGATTTTTTTCACTTTTATCAGCCCACTGGGTTGTGAAAAAAAAACATAACATTTCTACCGACTTTTGACAGTCGTATCCAAGTGGATTTTATCCAGAAGAGTTACCCTGTTTCATAATCGGTACTCACTTAGAACCAGCCGATAGGATTACCCTCATTTAACCATTGTAAGAATTTTTAGCAGCTAGATGTTTCCAAATACTGGAAGTATTTTTCACTGTTTTCTGTGAACACAAGATCTCGGTTATACACTAACTGTACGAGGTGACATTCAGGCATTAAGGAATACACCACCCAAATTCAGCGCCCTCTCATAAAATCTTATCTGTCATCGATGATGGACTGGGGCCAACTTGGATAATACTCCTGACATTTTGTATATTCAGGAACCATTGTAATTCCAAAAGAATATCACCAAAAATAAGGTAAGCGAGATTGAGTGGCCACTAAATGACAGAGAGAGTATGACAGAGAGAGCGTGAATATTTTACACGTATTGCACCAACTTTGATTTGGATTAAAAATTGTTTACTTTACTGGGTAGCATTTAGTAGGAACTTTGTTTTCCTTACAAATTATTCTGAAACAAAGTGCTAACCTTTGACCTTTGGGATTATTAATTTGTTGGATTCTTGTCTCAATAAGGGGAGGGCACATTTATTCTGTTATTTCTTATGTATGTAAATTCTGATTTTAATTGATTTTTCTTTAGATATTTGATTTTGTCAAGTTTAAATGATAATAAACAACAAAAGAAACTTACCTTTGTGTGTTGGTCAGGTCTATACCCAATTAACCATAGTTTTTCACGTTTGTGCGTCTTGTAGTCACACAGGGGTGTGTAAGTGTGCGTGTGCGTGCGTGTGCGTGCGTGTGTGTGTGTGTGTGTGTGTGTGTGGTTAAACTTATATTTTCGTATATGGAGGGAAAGATTGTCTTGTAATACATTACAGTCGTATAGATAGGCTGGACTAGAGAAACTACTCCTTTCAGAGAAAGATCTTCTCCTTAAACTATTCACCCGTGAAATCTATTTCTCATGCGTTTACTTCTCACGTACCATCACCATCAACTCTACTCAGAGGGGGCCATAAATAACTTTCAAACTTAACTAATTTACGACATTGCTCAAGATTTTGTTTTCTGTATTGTACAGAGACACTGGCATAGCTTTCTTCTACCGTCAAAAGACAACAGAAGCTTACAAAGCTCAGCATCCACAGTCAAAGAAATTTTACCATGACAGGATCAAGAGCCTTTGTGTTGAATCTCTGTACGGTTGGCACTTGACTAAATATATTGTCGGATGTCACTTATGCGATCTCTGTAAAATATCTTACTAACTCTTCTAGCTCGCCCTCTTCACTTCTTTCCAGCCCTTGCTCTTTGCTCCATATTGTTTTCAATGAAACTGACTTCTCTAATAATACAACGAAGACCTTCCAACATTTCGACATTCCATCATGAATCTTCATTCGTGCATTGAGGACGTCGCCTATATTTACAATATGTAATAGAACATATTACTGAGCTTCACTGTAAACTGGACTCATTGAGGACGTCGCCTATATTTAAAATATGTAACAGACCATATTACTGAGCTTCACTGTAAACTGGACTCATTGAGGACGTCGCCTATATTTAAAATATGTAACAGACAATATTACTGAGCTTCAATGTAAACTTCTTGGCTCCTTAGCTCTAGACTAACAAAGAATCAACGACTATCACGCCGAGTGGCGTCTTGTAGGGCAGAAACAATCTGTCCTCATTTTGATCGGTCAGTGGTCATCCTTCATGCCGTTGCCCAGCTCTGGTTTTCGCATTGCTCCTCAGCCTCCACTGTTACCCACCAGGTTGTGTATGGTCTACTTTTTTTTTTCGTCGCCCTTCTGGGGTCCATAGCATAGCAGTTCTGGTGATAGTGTGATAGTCCCTTCTGAGGGCATGGCCGACCCTGGAACTGGGTCTGACTTCAATGAATATGTGCATGCCTATCTATCTATCTATATATCTGTGTCTGTCTGTCTGTAGATAGATAGATAGATAGATAGATAGATAGATAGATAGATAGATAGATAGATAGATAGATAGATAGATAGATAGATAGATAGATAGATAGATAGATAGATAGATAGATAGATAGATAGATAGATAGATAGATAGATAGATAGATAGATAGATAGATAGATAGATAGATAGATAGATAGATAGATAGATAGGCCTGCAATATAGTAGAGTGCTGGTGAAGCAGGCGTTATATACTGCAGCATTGGTCTTCGTTATGAGTTTGGAGTTTCCGCAAACACGCGATGTGAGGCGGGCAAAGGTTGCTGCAGCTCTTTCAATACGGCTGTCAATTTCTGTGTCTAGCGAGAGTTTGTCATTAATGGTAGACCCCAGGTATGTGAAGTGGTGCACCACTGCCAATTCATAGTTATCGATAGTGATAACTGGTGCAGTACCCTCATCTTGACTCAGCACATTTGTTTTCTTCAGACTTATTGTGAGGACAAAATCCTTGCATGCTTGGGTGAAGCGATTCATCAAGCTCTGAAGCTCCTGTTGGCTTTGAGTTACGACTGAAGCGTCATCAGCGAACAACAAGTCCCTTATGGTGACCCTTCTGATTTTTGTTTTGTCCTTCAGCCTTTAAAGATTGAACAGACGGCCATCTGACCTAGTGTGAAGACGTATTCTTTCAGTTGCATCTCTGAATGCATGTTTCAGGTGTAAGACAAAGAAGATGCCGAAGAGGGTCGAAGCCACAAATCAGCCTTGTTTAACGCCACTTCGTATGTCAAAGGGTTGTGATGTGCTTCCAGCATATTGGACTGTTCCCTTCGTGTCGTTAAAAAATTACTTTATCATTTCCAGCAATTTAGAAGGGCAGCCTATTTTCAGGAAGATTTTGAAGAGTCCATCCCTACTAAAAAGGTCAAATGCTTTTGTGAGGTCTATAAAAGCGATATGGTTCCAAAGGTTGTTACAGCCGGGAGTTGTAGTGAGGATAAGCTCTCACTGCAGATAAAATACTTCTATGGCACGCGCCTCACGCAGCCTCTGACAACCAAATCCACCCCCCGGCTTTCACGTGTGGCTCAATTTGAGCCCAGCGGAACTGTTTCCACTGACGGGAGAAAAGGCAAAGGCGAGCGAATGGCGCCTTAAAACCAGCAGCTTCGAGCAGATAGGGCTCGTGATCCTTGGTTGGTAGCTTATGTAAGAGAAGGAACTCTGAATTCAAACCACCACTGCCTTGTGGGAATATCCATTTATGGAATTGGCTTCGGGAGTTAACCCTGAGGATAAATTCGGAGTCGGAGTCCCTAAGGCAGTCTAATGTCGATTCGACATTATTCTGGCAACTCCTGCGACGTGGCTGGTACCAAACTGTATCCGCTACTGCCGTTCCTTTGGATCTACCAGCTGTGTGGAGAGGGGGAACATGCTGCATGGGCAACAGCTTGATCTCCATATAACTGTGCCAAAGCTCGCGCCCTGGAGAGGACACTCCAGCTTCACCCTATAGGTGTCGGCAAAACACGGGAAGTAGCAGTTACCGGTTATAAGCATTTTGCCCAATTGGCGTAGGGCATGGCGCCAGGGGCTACTTCCGACAGTGGGAGAGGTTCTAGGATCTCACTGGACAGCTACCGCCCGCTTCAAGCTGGGCAGCCCAAAGTCAATAAAGTGTTGTCCTGCCACTGTCTGCTTTTCCCATTGGGTGCATGGGGATTCGGGTCAAACCCGAACTGTGGACAGAAAATTTTGCGCCAAGCAATTATCAGAATAATAGAAATAAGCAAACTCTCAGATTGGGATGCTGGAACGTCCGGACTATGTTGACTGGACTATCCGAAAACCTACAGGACGTAAACGATGTAAGGAAGACAGCCATAATTAATGATGAGCTTAAACGACTTCAGGTGGATATAGTTTGCACTTCAGGAAACGCGCCTCGCGGGATCTGGAACGGTGAGCGAGAAGGACTTCACATTTTATTGGCAAGGGAAAGATCTTAATAAAACTAGAGAACACGGAGTAGGATTTGCGGTCAAAAAATTGCTAACTAAAATGGTTGAACCAGGCGAGAATGGATCAGAACGCCTGTTAACGCTCCGCCTGCAAACTAGCACAGGTCCCATTTCCCTTGTCAGTAAGTATGCTCCTACTCTGTACTCTGCCTCAGAAGCTAAAGATGAGTTCTACGAGAATCTAGCAGCAGTCATCAAAAGCATACCTAGGCAAGAACAGCTTGTTCTTCTTGGTGACTTTAACGCTAGAGTGGGTGCCGATAATTTTTCATGGCCTTCATGTCTGGGCAGGTTTGGTATTGGCAAGTTGAATGAAAATGGACAACGGCTCTTAGAGTTGTGTGTCTACCATGACCTCTGCGTGACCAACACCTACTTTCAATCAAAGCCCCATCATAAGGTGTCATGGAGACACCCACGATCCAAGCACTGGCACCAACTGGACGGGATTCTCGTCAGAAGGCCACTTCTCAGGTCTGTGCTCTCCACGCGCTCGTACCATAGTGCAGACTGTGATACAGATCACTCCTTGGTTTGCTGCAAAATCAGAGCACAACCAAGAAAGCTCTATCTCGTCAGACATGAAGGGAAACCACGCATTGATACCAGCAAGATTTCAGACCCTGTCATGATCGCTCAATTTACTGCGACCTTCAAGAAAGTGCTCAGCAGCCCTCAGCATGGTGATACTATTACAAAGAACTGGGTGCATCTACGGAACACCATTCAAAGTACTGCACTTGCCACCTTTGGTAAGAAAACGGCAAAGTCAAATGACTCGTTTGATGCTTTATCAGATGTGATGGCACCTGTCATTGAAGCTAAGCGCAGTGCTATGAATTAATACAAACGTTCACAGAGTGCTAGAATCCTACAGATCCTGAAGGCTACGAGAAGCACAGTTCAACAAACTGCTCGACGCTGTGCAAATGACTATTGGCTAAAGCTCAGTGAGAGCATCCAGATCGCAGCGCAAACAGGCAACATTAAAAAAATGTATGACGGTATAAAGAAAGCACTTGGCCCCCAAAAAAGTAGGACGGCACCGCTAAAAACCATCAGCGGAAAGAAGCTAACCGATAAGGGTAAGCAGATGGAGAGGTGGGTCGAGCACTACTCTGAGCTTTACGCTAGAGAAAATACCGTTACGCCTGCAGCCCTTGATGCTGTCACATGTCTGCCAACTACGGAGGAGCTGGATGCCGAACCGACATTAGAGGAACTCAGCAAGGCCATTGATAGCTTGGCCTCTGGCAAAGCACCAGGCAGTGATGGGATTCCTCCTGATTTAATCAAATGCTGTAAGAGCACGCTATTACATCCCCTGCATAGGATGCTGTGCCAGTGCTGGGAAGAGACAACTATTCCTCAAGACATGCGAGATGTCAAGATTGTAAAACTGTATAAAAATAAAGAAGACAGAAGTGATTGCAATAACTACAGAGGCATCTCTCTTCTTAGTATTGTTGGTAAGGTTTTTGCCAAAGTCATCTTAATGCGACTACACAAGTTAGCTGAGCGCATATATCCAGAGTCACAGTGTGGATTCCGAGCTGGTAGATCAACAACAGGCATGATCTTCTCTGTCCGCCAGATTTAGGAAAAATCAAGAGAGCTGAAAAGGCCTTTATATATCGCCTTTATAGACCTCACAAAAGCATTTGACCTGGTTAGTAGGGATGGACTCTTCAAAATCTTCCTGAAAATAGGCTGCCCTTCTAAAATGATGGAAATGATAAAGTCATTCCATGACGACATGAAGGGAACAGTCCAATATGCTGGAAGCACGTCACAGCCCTTTGACATACGAAGTGGCGTTAAACAAGGCTGTGTTCTGGCTCCGACCCTCTTTGGGATCTTCTTTGCCTTACTCTTGAAACATGCATTCAGAGATGCAACTGAAGGAATATGCCTTCACACTAGGTCAGATGGCCGTCTGTTTAATCTTTCAAGGCTGAAGGCAAAAACAAAAATCAGAAGTGTCACTATAAGAGACTTGTTGTTCGCTGATGATGCTGCAGTCATCACTCAAAGCCAACAGGAGCTTCAGAACTTGATGAATCGCTTCACTAAAGCATGCAAGGACTTTGACCACACAATAAGTCTAAAGAAAACGAACGTGCTGAGTCAAGATGCGGGTGCTGCACCAGTTATCACATACCTAGTAGTGCACCACTTCACATACCTAGGGTCTACCGTCAACGACAAACTCTCACTAGATACAGAAATCGAAAGCCGCATTGGCAAAGCTGCAGCTACCTTTGCCCGCCTCACATCGCGTGTTTGGGGAAACTCCAAACTCACAAAGAAGACCAAATATGCGGTATATAATGCCTGCCTCACCAGCACACTCCTATATGGCAGCGAGACCTGGACGACCTATGCTAAGCAAGAAAGAAGGCTCAATACCTTCCATTTACGGTGTCTACGCCGCATCCTCGGCATCTCGTGGAAAGATAAAGTGACAAATGTCGAGGTGTTGTCACGTGCTTTCCTTCAAAGTATGTATACACTGCTTAGACAGCTCAGACTTCGCTGGCTTGGCCATGTTCGCCGCATGGAAGATGGTCGCATCCCAAAAGATATCTTCTACGGACAATTAGCAGATGGCAAGGGAACAGTTGGGCTACCACAGCTGAGGTTCAAAGATGTGTGCAAGAGAGATATGAGGGCACTGGACATGGATCCAGCAACATGGGAGGATGAAGCTGTCGGTCGCCCTAAGTGGCGATGCTATTTACGGCGCCACCTCAGATTGGGCGAAGAGAGGCTCACACAACAAACAGAGGAGGGGAGAAAACGTCGAAAAGAGCACCAGGAAAATAAGCAGCTGAGGGCTGTCACCTCAGGGGCGCATTCTCATAGTCAGTTATGACTGAAGGGGCTATTATTATTATTATTATTATAAAGGCGATATATAAGGGCTCTCTTGATTTTTCCTGAAGGTGGCAAAGAGAACAGATCATGTCTGTTGTTGATCTACCAGCTCGGAACACACACTGTGACTCTGGATATGTGCGCTCAGCTAACTTGTGTAGTCGCATTAAGATGACTGGCAAAAACCTTACAAACAATACTAAGAAGAGAGATGCCTCTGTAGTTATTGCAATCACTTCCCTCTCTCTTTATTTTTATACAGTGTTACAATCTTGGCATCTCGCATCTCTTGATGAATAGTTGTCTTTTCCCAGCACTGGCACAGCACCCTATGCAGGGGATGTAATTGCGTGCTCTTACAGCATTTGATTAAATCAGGAGGAATCCCATCACTAACTGGTGCTTCGCCAGAGGCCAAGCTATCAATCGCCTTACTGAGTTCCTCTAATGTTGATTCAGCATCTACCTCCTCCATAGTTGGCAGACATTTGACAGCATCAAGGGCTGTAGGCGTAACGGTATTTTCTCTACCGTAAAGCCCGGAGCAGTGCTCGACCCACCTCTTCATCTGCTTAACCTTATCGGTAAGCTTCTCTCCGTTGATGGTTTTTAGCTGTGCCGTCTTGCTTTTCTGGTAACCAAGGGCTTTCTTTATACGTTCAAACATTTGTCTAGTGTTCCCTGTTATCGCTGCGATCTGGATGTTCTCATTGAGCTGGAGCCAATAGTCATTTGCACAGCGTCGAGCAGTTTGTTGAACTATGCTTCTCTTAGCCTTCAGGAACTGTAGGGTTCTAGTACTCGGTGAACGTTTGTACTCATTCATAGCACTGCGCTTAGCTTCAATGGCAGGTGTCATCACATCTGATGAAGCATCAAACCAGTCATTTGACTTCGCTGTATTCTTGCCAAAGGTAGCAAGTGCAGTACTTTGAATGGTGTTCCGTAGATGCTCCCAGTTCTCTGTTTACAGTATAACCATTGTCGTAATTTTGATAAGATGAGACTGAGGTATTTATGGTCCCGTCCGAGCAGAGGTGATAGTGTTAACTATGTGAGAGTAAGGTGTAAGAAATAGTTTTCTTTTCGACGAGAGGATAGTGTAAGAGAAAGAACAGTCCGTGGATTGATTAATTGCCCTAATACAGCCTATCTTTACGACTATGTTTAAATTAGACGCACTATCTCTCCTGGTACAAAATACCATTTACACTACACTCACGTACACACAATTTTGTGACAAATACGCATGGACGTGAAAACAAACTATGGATAACGTATATGGGCAGGGGTTGACCAACACGATAACTAAAGGGTTATTAAGTTTATTATCACGAGAAAATCAACACATCAATCATTTACATCAATATTGTATAGTTTACAGACAAAGTGAAAATTATTAACCCAATAGGCCCTCCCCTCTTGTAAAGGAAAACAAAGAAGATCCCAACAGAGGTAGTTCCCGCAGAAGTTAGTAACCCCAAAAGGTCAAAAGAGCAACCATAGAGTATATGAATAGACGATAAAGTAAAGAACAAAGTCTCTAGTAAATCTATCGTGAGAACAAGGGAAAAAAAAGAAGAAATAACAGTATTAGCAAACAAGAAAAGACATAATTGAGTACAATGATTATACAATATATGAAATATTCATTCTTCTCTCTTACAATCGGTCAATCTGTGGCCACATTCAATCACGCTTACCTACTACTAATGAACGTAACTTCAGTGTATGATTAACATAGTCCAGTGTGGTGCTTTTCCAAGTGAGTCCCAGTTCCTCCAAGAATGATTAATTTTTCCTAATAGGGAACGCCCGCTTTGATAGTGCTTATTGGATATGAGAAAGTTCACGTCAGGTAGTTCATGTAGAAAACATAAACCGCGATCAAATGTTCACCATGGACAGTACACAGTAGTCCCGATATTTAAAGGAAATGTCTGGTGGGTACACTGTTAGAAACCAATAATGATAAGGAAAGGATCTCCTATCTGCTTTTCTCTCTCTTTCTGGGGTTGGGTGCCGATTCTGGACCCAATTATTCTTTGGTCTGGATAAATCCACTCGAGAAAAGGAAACAACGATAGTCAGTATTCTGGAACAATGTTATATAGATATTTGGCCACCACTGGCTGATAATTGTAGGTAAACAATCTGGGTAATTTGCGTGTCCAGTTATACTTTATTCTGAATGTTATGTGTTTGAACTCTCTCTGTGGATGAAACAAGAGGATCGCACTGGTCAAAATCTAAGACCCGATAATAATTAAGAATGTTACTGGAGCTATTCAGACCGCTAGATTGCAGGGTTGATCAGCCTAGTTTTTTTATGTGGAAAAAAAAGCAAATATCATAACAGTAATATAAATATTATAACCTAACACACGTTACGACAAGGCCTCTTAACCACTCCGGTATTAAATTATATTTAAAAACCACAAGAGTCTATCTTATCATAACGCGTTTAACACGAGATATGAACAATAGTCATTTATAAAATTACACGTGATGTATTAGGAGTAATTATACTTCGTCATTTATCAAAACAAAACGTCTCATTAATTAATTAAAGCATCTATTACTGGGGAATACCTAGTAATTAAATTTTCGTTACAGCTGGAAAAGTTAGCTATATGTTATTTAATACGCTATTCAATTAACACAGAAATCCCAATGAAATATAAATGAAAAACTTTAACACGTTGAATCACTTCAATGCTAATATGTTATTTACCGCAACACAGAAAAATTAATTATCTCCACGCATTCAAAGTAATCCAATTCCAATATTGCTCTATAATAGCGAGCTAGATATTTCAAAAATTCCTGTAGCAAACTGATAACTGAGTTTTAGGACGGATTATTTATACTGAAATGGCGTTATTTCTTTCATTGGTGTCAGAAATCGTGGCTTCTCTGTATCAGGGCAAATCTACGGTTCGATTCCCGAATCAGAGATTTCTTGCGAACAGACCGTCTTTTGATCTCGTCTCTCTCTGTAGACAATTACGTCCTCTGGGAACACGAACAAACGGATGTGGTCGGTAACTGTGGTTATCGCCGCTTTCTGCATTCGCTTAAGTCCCCCTGAGAAATGGAATCATCAAAGGTACGACTTTTGTCTTATCGCCCTTGATTCTATAAATAACCGACCCATTCTCTTCTTACATGCGTTTGTCGAAATCTAACAGCAGGCAGATCCCTTGGCCCGTCCTCTTTTGAAGGACTGTCAGCTAAGGATCAGAATAGCTGCTCGGATATCGCGTGAAAGAAGACAGGTAGCTGTGGCTAAACTATAAGTACGACAGCTAGCGAAAGGGCATGGCTTTTGCGCAATAGCCCGTGTATGCCAACGAGGAAAACAAAGGTGGGAAACCCACGTTGGACGATTTGATTGAAAAATAAAGAGGGGGGACGGTGGAAACAAAACGACTGATCAAGGTGGTCGATTTCTCCTAATCTGTCACAACCATGCTGAGGGCTACTGAGAACTTTCTTGAAGGTCGCAGTATATTGAGCGATTATGACAGGGTCTGACATCTTGCTGGTATCAATGCGTGGTTTCACTTCATGTCTGCCACGATAGACTTTTATTGGTTGTGCTCTGATTTTACAGCAAACCAAGTAGTGATCTGTATCGCAGTCTGCACTATGGTATGAGCGCGTGGAGAGAATACACCTGAGAAGTGGCCTTCTGACGAGGATCAGATTAAATTGGTGGCAGTGCTTGGATCGTGGGTGTCTCCATGACGCCTTATGCTTGGGTTTTGTTTGAAAGTAGGTGTTGGTCACGCAGAGGTCATGAAGGACACCCTACTCTAAGAGCCGTTGTCCATTTTCATTCATCTTGCCTATACCAAACTGCCCAGACATGAAGGCCATGAAACCTTATCGGCACCCACACTAGCGTTAACGTCTTACTTACTTAGTCATTCCCCTTCTACGGTGAGGTGTAGAGGTTTGGAAGAGAGAGCGCTAGACTATCATATCGGCTGTCTTTCTCCTGGCCTGGTTTCATTCTAGTCCTCGGTCCTTCAAAGATTGTCTAATGTTGTCCTCCCAGCGGACGCTGGGTCGTCCTGTGGGTCTGGATCCCTGGCTCTTTGTTTCCCATGCTTGTCGTGGTAGCCGATCTTCACCCATTCTGCAGACATGGCCAAACCATCTTAGTTGGGACTGTTCTATTTGGGTCTGCAGCGGATGGGATTTTAGGCCTTGACGGATCGCCTGGTTGCGGACCATGTCTCTTCTTGTTACTTCAACCACTTTCCTCAGATACCTCATTTCTGAGGTTTGGATCTGGCTTTTGTGGGTTGTAGTCATTTCCCACGACTCGCATTCATATGTCAAGACTGGGACATAGGTGGAGCGGTATACAGCCATCTTCGTTTTCTTACCAACCTCTTTCTTGCTGAGGAATCCACGATTTATGGCCTGAAAAAGTCTCCCAGCCGCTGCTTTTCGAGTGGCCAACTCTTCTTTGATGCCTCCCTTTCGGTCTATAATAGCTCCGAGATATTTAAAGTGGTCGACCTGCTCCAGGACCTGTTCTCCCAACTTAATCTGATGTTTTCTTTCTTCTCGTGATATCACCATGGATTTTGTTTTAGAGCTGCTTATGACCATCCCTCTCTTCTCCAGCTCTTCCTTCCAGACTTGCAGGTTGGATTGGAGACGTGCCTCTGACTTAGCAATCAGGGCAACATCATCAGCAAATGCCAGCTCCGAAATATAGACCTGTCTCATCTTCCAGTACCCCACTGAATACTTTCTTGTTCTCTCCTTACATGCCTTGATGACATCGTCCATAAGGAGTATGAAGAGGTAAGGTGATAGGATATCACCTTGTCTTACACCAGTGGTGGTCCTGAACTCTTCTGACTTATGGTTTGCTGGTCTCACATAATTTCTGCAAGACTTGTAGAAGCTCTGAATAGCATGAATCAGAGGTGCTGGAATATTCTTCCTTGCCAAACAGTCCCAAAGTTTGCTCCAGGGGACCCTGTCAAACGCCTTTTCCAGATCTATGAAACAAAGATGGATCTCACTCTTATACTCAAGGGCCTTTTCACTCAGCTGTCTGAGTGTGAAGATTAGGTCTTGAGTACTTCGTTTGCTCGGAATCCGCACTGGACCTCATCCAATTGTGGCTCAGCTAGGCGTCGGAGTCTCTGCTCTAGGATTCTAGAGTAGATTTTACCAGGGACACTGAGAAGGGATATGCCTCTATGGTTTCCACATTGTCGATTGTCACCCTTTTTGAAAATTGGTGTTATGATGGCAATCTCCCAATCCTTTGGTATGGTCTTGTTGCACCATGCTGCCTGTAGGACCTTTTAATGAGTTGCCAGAATAATGTCGAATCCAACATTAGGTCTCCCTGACTCTCCCATGTACTTAACCATTTCTGGTGTTATACCATCATGCCCTGCCGCTTTGCCCATCTTGATTTTCTCTAGTGCTGCCTTCAGTTCTTCCATCTTTATGTCATCTTCACCATCATTGGTTTTCTCTTCTGTGCTAGTGGTTATCATTTCTGCTGCTTCACCATGCTCACCATCCAGGAGTTCTGAGAAATATTCTTTCCATCTTTCCATTACTTCCTTCGGGGCAGTAAGCAATTTGCCTTGCTTGTCCTTTATAAATTTGAGAGGGCATTGTTTTTCCTTCCTCATGTTCTTTAGGGTCTTATAGAACAATTTCTGGTTTTCTTGTGCATCTTTTTCTAGCTTAGCGTTAAAGTCACCAAGAAGAACAAGCTCTTCTTGCCTAGGTATGCTTTTGATGACTGCTACTAGATTCTCATAGAACTCATCTTTAGCTGCTGAGGCAGAGTACACATACACACACGCATATACACATACTGACAAGGGCGATGGGACCTGCGCTAGTTTGCAGGCGGAGCGCTAACAGGCGTTCTGTTCCATTCTCACCTTGTTAAACCATTTTAGTTAGCGACATTTTGAGTGCAAAGTCTACTCCGTGTTCTCTAGTTTTATTACGGTCTTTCCTTGCCAATAAAATGTGTAGTCCTTTTCGCTCACCGTTCCAGAGCCTGCCAGGCGCGTTTCTTAAAGTGCAGCTATATCCACCTGAAGTCGTTTAAGCTCATCGTTGATTATGGCTCTCTTCCTGACATCATCTATGCCCTGTAGGTTTTCGGATAGTCCAGTCAATATAGTCCGGACGTTACAGCATCCCAATCTGAGAGTTTGCTTATTTCTGTTATGATAATTGGTTGGTGCAACATTTTATGTCCACTGTTCGGGTTTGACCCTAATCCCCATGCACCCAATGGGGAAAGCAGACAGTGGCGGGACAACACCTTATTGTCTGAGGGCTGCCTACCTTGAAGCGGGCGGTAGCTGTCCAGTGAGATTCTAGAACCTCTCCCACTGTCGGAAGTAGCCCTGGCGCCAAGTCCTACGTCAATTGAGCAAAATGCTTTCAAACGGTAACTGCTACTTCCCATGTTTTGCCGACACCTATAGCGTGAAGCTGGAGTGTCCTCTCCAGGGCGCGAGCTTTGGCATAGTTATATGGATATCAAGCTGTTGCCCATGCAGCATGATCTCCATCTCCACGCAGCTGGTAGATCCAAAGAAACGGCAGTAGCCGATACAGTTTGGTACCAGCCACGTCGCAGGAGTTGCCAGAATAATGTCGAATCAACATTAGACTGCCTTCGGGACTCTGACTCCGGATTTGTCCTCAAGGTTTCCCCCCGAAGCCAATTCCATAAATGGATATTCCTGCAAGGCAACGGTGGTTTGAATTTAGAGTTCCTTCTCTTATATAAGCTACCAACCACGGATCACGAGCCCTATCTGCCCGAAGCTGCTGGTTTTAAGGCGCCAGTCGCCCGCCGTCGCCCCTTTTCCCGTCAGTGGAAACAATTCCGCCTTGCTCTAATTGATCCTCACATGAAGGCCGGGAGCTGGACTTGGTTGTCAGAGGATACTTGAGGCGCATGCCATAGGAGTTTTAATCTGCTGTGAGAGCTTAGCCTCACCACTACTCCAATCTATCTATCTATCTATCTATCTATCTATCTATCTATCTATCTATCTATCTATCTATCTATCTATCTATCTATCTATCTATCTATCTATCTATCTTTATGTCTGTCTGTATATCTATCTATCAATCTATCTAGCTATCTATCTATACGCGGATATGTCACATTGGAAAAAAAAAACCACATGACATCATTGCAATAAGGTCCATGTTGAAGAAACCTTAGGGCAAGAAAACAGAACGAAATCAGAAAAAAAGATTTAGAACAGAACCGTAGATAAACATTGACAGACCTTGATCAAATGGCACAGGAAGGGTATGTAACGTACAAGTATTTTGCTGATGACATAACCTAGACGGGAAGCTACACAAGTAATGACTTGTAAAAATAAAACATGTTTTGTTTTCTGTTCCTAAAATAAGAGGTGACGCTTTATCTTTTTTTATTATTATTATTCTTAAACTACCATGTCTAGGGTCTAAGGCGATCATGTCTCTCCACAACTTACTGTCTCCAGCAGTATTTACGAGTAGATATTCTAGTGTTGAGTTATTTCCATGCCATCATGTCAAACTATACCTTTTCTCTTTGTCATCCTCTACCTCTTGTAAAACATATTACCAACAATCATCATCATCTCACGTTTGCAGTGCCAAAGGAAAGGAGATCCCTGTGATAGAAATCTGGGTATGTTTTGCTGTTCTAACCTCGAATGTGATCATGGTAACTGTGTCGTGACAAAGGTAACTATGATTTAATAGCAGGTGATCTGTCAAAAATGAGAAGAAAGATCTATCTATCTATCTATCTATCTATCTATCTATCTATCTATCTATCTATCTATCTATCTATCTATCTATCTATCTATCTATCTATCTATCTATCTATCTATCTATCTATCTATCTGTCTCTGTCTCTCTGTCTCTCTGTCTATCTATCTATCTATCTATCTATCTATCTATCTATCTATCTATCTATCTATCTATCTATCTATCTATCTATCTATCTATCTATCTATCTATCTATCTATCTATCTATCTATCTATCTATCTATCTATCTATCTATCTATCTGTCCGTATGTCAATGTATCTATTTATTTATCTACATTTCTATCCATTTTTCTATCTATCTTTATGTCTGTCTGTATATCTTTCTATCAATCTATCTAGCTATCTATCTATACGCAGATATGTCACATTGGGAAAAAAACCACATGACATCATTACAGTAAGGTCCATGTTGAAGAAACCCTAGGACAAGAAAACAGAACGAAATCAGAAAAAAATATTTAGAAGAGAACCGTAGATAAACACTGACAGACATTGACCAAATAGCACAGGAAGTGCATGTAACGTTTTTTGTTGATGATCTAACCTAGACGGGAAGCTACACAAGTAATGACTTGTCAAAATATCTTCTAAAACATGTTCTGTTTCCTGTTCTTAAAATAAGAGGTGACGCTTTGTCTGTTTTATTAGTATTATTCTTAAACTACTATGTCTAAGGGCTAAGGCGATCATGTCTTTCCACAAGTTACTGTCTCCGGCAGTATTTAGATGTTCTAGTGTTGAGTTATTTCCATGCCATCATGTCAAACTATACGTTTTCTCTTTGTCATCCTCTACCTCTTGTAAAAATATATTACTAACAATCATCATCTCCTCACGTTCGCAGTGCCAAAAGAAAGGAGCCCCCTGTGATAGATGGCGGTCTTTGTATTGCTGTGATTACCTCCAATGTATTTATGGTGATTGTGGCGTGAAAAGGGTAACTATTATTTACTAGCAGTTGACCTGTCAAAAATGACAAGAAAGAACTATCTATCTATCTATCTATCTATCTATCTATCTATCTATCTATCTATCTATCTATCTATCTATCTATCTATCTATCTATCTACATATATCTATCTATATCTATCTATCTACCTACCTAGCTACCTACCTACCTACTTATCTATCTATCTATCTATCTATCTATCTATCTATCTATCTATCTATCTATCTATCTATCTATCTATCTATCTATCTATCTATCTATCTATCTATCTATCTATCTATCTATCTATCTATCTATCTATCTATCTATCAATCTATCTATCTATCTATCTATCTATCTATCTATCTATCTATCTATCTATCTATCTATCTATCTATCTATCTATCTATCTATCTATCTATCTATCTATCTATCTATCTATCTATCTATCTATCTATCTATCTATCTATCTATCTATCTATCTATCTATTTTATCTAATATACTGTATGTGTGATGAATTTACCGTGATACAACGTTAAAATATCTCCAATTATAAAGATAACATGTAGGGATACAAATAATGCGTGAGATACTAGGAGACAGGCTCGCCTATGCCAGCAGTTCCTACCGCCATTGAAACTAACTAGTAGACATGCAGACGAAACGGTACCCTTTTAGACGGGAGGGAAACGGAGATAAAAATCATTATGACGGTCTGAACACGTGTTTGAATCTAGAAAGGCAAAAAGACGCAATTTGTAGTTTAAAAGAAAAAAATCACGCCACTAGTTGACACAATGTAAGGAAATGGACAGAATAACGACTTTGGCTTGTCAGAGACAGACGTTTCTTTGACGATTTACGGTACTTTGACGTTATAGTTTGAATATAGCGGCAACCGCGTGAACGAACGTTCAAAAACTGATTTCAAAAAATAACCTTGATAAAAGTAGGTTTTTTCTTAATAATAAAGTTATGAAAATAAAACCTAGCTAGTTTGATAGCCCATCTTAAGCAGAGAAATAATATACTTTTAATTATACAGACGGACAGATAACACGGAAGATATTGACGAAAGACCGTATTGTTCCCATCAGACTAGCGAACAGTATTGTTGTGCATACTTTCACTAAAGTCTCAATTTTGCGTCCTTGAGACAAGAAAATGCAAATTTCAAACTGTAATGAACTAGCGGGGCAAAGTCGGGAGATAGTGGCTAAAAATAACTTAGGAAGCAGGTTCGTGCAAGTTTTACATGTGTTAGTCCAAAAAAACAAGTAGAATTTTGTGAAAAGATAAAATGTGACCGACGTACATTTTAAAAATTGAGATGTAATTTTGACTTGATTTTCAAATTTTGAATTGAAAAGCTTAGTCTTCTGATCTGATTGGCCAACGCATTTTATATTAGCGGGATAGAGACGCACATTTTTGCCATTCGATAGAAGTCTGTCCAGTAACACAGTCATAACTGCTAGTGGTGTTTTCCCAGAAATAATACATAATATTCAGTGGGACGCCATACTCTAGCCAGCAGCTCAGCCGAGTTTTGCTAGTATTAACTGTGTTCTCAATTCTGAATTCTGGTAAGAATGAAAGCATTTATCTTGTTTATTTTAATATTTTGAGTGATTGATACTGCCATATCATGAAAAATGATTACGACAAGTAAGTGCTCGCTCTAGGTCCCCCGCCGCAGTTCAGGGCCTAGAGACAAACAAAAAATATATGGAAACCTAACTAAGACTATGGAAGGCGAATCTATTATTGAGATCAGTGGGAACATATCACCTATCTTATTGAATAAAAGAGGAAACTATTGAACATATCTCAGATGCAATGCAGTCTTGGGGAACTGGTACTATTTGAAAACAACTGGGTAAGATGTGCTATGTTGGTCAGAGAGATCTGACCCAGTCTGTGTAATGTTGTTGTGTGGTGTTGTGTGTAAGAGTGGCGCAGTGGATAGAGTACTGACACATGGCACACATTTTGTTTCAGAATTGTGAGTTTCTGTTTTGGCACTAAGGTGGTGCCAAATGCTTATATAAGAGTACACAAGCAGATGTGTGTGTGCCGCCTAACATTTGTGCCTGTGCAGCCTAACTTTTTTACTCCAGCTACGGAGAGGAGTGGGCCACCAGAATCCTGTATCAGATCGTCACAGGAGAGATAAGTGAAAACCTGGCCTGCTGAAGATTCACAACTATTCCACCATCAAATAAAGACATAACTATTGAGCAATAAAACATTTACTTCATTCCATAAGTCAATGGACAACGATTGTTGTAGTCACAGATTGGGAGTGATGACGCCACCCCAACGAAACATCCAGTACTAGTTCTCCCTAAGACAGTATAGATAATATTAATATTAACCATTCTTATAGTATACCTATGTACACAAATTACATTTTATCATGCCACATATTTATGCATTTCATTGATAAATCCATATCATTTCATATGTTCTGATCAAACTAAAACTTGGGTCAGAACTAATAAATTTAAAAGATTTCTAAAATGTAAACTAAAACAGCCAGAGTTAGTTCAGTGTGTTATAGAGTTATTAAGATTATTAGACTTATTAATTACATGTGTGTGTCTGTATATTATATTACTACACAATACATTTTTTTTATTTAAGAAAAAATAAAAGCTTTATTTATCTTTGTTTTTCACAGCACAAAAAAATTTTTGAGTAAAAAAAAAAAAAAAAATTGATACTGCCATATCATGAAAAATGAAAAAAAAAAAAAAAATTAAATCCAACAAAAAAAACATAAATCGCTAAATAAAGGTATCCACCCCTCCGCAAAAAAAAAAAAAATAAAAACCAGGGTCTTAAGACAAACAAAAAATAAATGGAAACCTAAACTCCAAAACTATTTTCTAAATTCCATTGAGAAAAAGTGGCAACAAATCAAACTATTTTTAATTTAATAAAAGCAAAAAATTAAAAAAAATAAACAATCTATAATAAATGCAGTCTTCCGGGGATCAAAAAAAAACTTAAATATCTTGAATTTCAACTGGTTTAAACATAGTTAACAAAAAAAAAAACAAATTCCAATCCTAAAAAATAGCAATTTTTATATATCAATACAAATAATCTATACAAATATAAATCATACAAAAACTCCCTCATTTATCAAGTAAAATAAAAAAAACATTGGCTTACAAATTTTTTATTTCAAAACTGTTCAAAAACCCCACACAAATTTAATTCGCACTAAGGTGTGCCAAAATTTAAATTTTGTCACAACGCTTATTAAAATAAAAATATCAGTACACAACCATCAATAAAAAATAAACAAAAAAAAAAAAAAAAAAAAATATAAAAAAATAAACAACCTAAAAATTTTGTAACCTGTTCAAATAACTTTTTTTTCACTACTCCCACCTACCATTTCCCAATGTAAGTTGAAATCTAAATCAATCAATCCAACTAAAACTAAATCACAGTATTTTCAGCTTTTTTGAAAACCTTTTAATTTCAAAAAAAAAAAAAATAAATATCCAATAATCCAAATTCAAAGCTAAAGCTAAATAATCTAATTTAAATAAAACATTTCTCATCAATCCAAAAGTCCAAAAATATACATTATATATAAATAAAACAAACAAAAAAAAAATAAAAAAAAAAAAAAAAAATTAAAAAAAATCCATCTAAAAAAAAAAAACTTTTTATACTAAAAAAAAAAAATTACCCCCCAACGAAAAACAAAAAAATAAAAAAAAACAAAAAAAAAAAAAAAAAAAAAAAGAAAAATAAAAAAATTTCCCCCAAATACAGTATATAATAGCTAATACTTAAATTCTTATAGCGCTATATATATATATGTATAGATAAATTGAAAAATTTTATTTGACATACCTTTTCTCGCTTTTTTTAAGCAAAAAAAGTGGACCACTAGCATTCAATGTTCATGATGAAAAAGAAAATTTGGGTAAGAAACTAAGCAAAACAAAAGAAATAAAAAAGTAGAAAAAAAAAAAAAAAAAAAATAAAATCCAGAAAAAAAAAAATGATGTTAGAGATAAAAGGTCGTAGTGGTAGTAAGAAGGGCCTTCTGTAATTCACATAAACTTTTATCTCAGGAGCCTTCACAGCTGACCTCATACAGTACACTAGGTAACATAACATCCATACAATAACATCAAAAACCACTACAGTATGGAGGCTCTGATTATCTATACTGTTCAAAAAAAGAAACGCAACATTATTGCAGTGATAATGGACACCAAATTTCAAACTTGTACCAAAATTTTATTTTACGGAATTAATGTTTCAATCTTGGCATAAAGAAACTTTCAGACTTTAACAATGAAATGATGTTCATTAAATTTGGTTTGGACTTTTATTCTTTGCGACTGAGGCCTCCGTTTCAGTATGGTGTATGGCCTCCTCTGGCCTCTATCAGAGAACGACATCTCCTTGACATGGATCCAATTAGCCGTTGGATCTGTTGTTGTGGGAGACAACTGTCGGAGATTGGCTGGAGCCACGTCTCGCTGGCGGAGCCATCTGTCGAGTTCATCCCATAAGTGTTCTACAGGGTTCATGTCTGATGACATGGCTGGCCACGGAATGGTCTGGACGTTGCTGTCAGCGAGGAACTGAGTGGTGAGTTGTGCCACATGAGGTCGAGCGTTATCCAGCTGAACAATCGACCCTCGTGCAGCCAGAAGTGGAAGGACGTGAGGACGAAGAATTTCAGCGACGTATCTTTTAGCATTCAGGCGTCCTTCAATTTGCACCAGGTCACTTCTTCCCATGAAGTTTATCCCCCCACAATCTTAATTCTCTCCTCCATGAGTGATTTCTCAAGGTTAGAAACCTTATTACTAGTCAACCTTTCTTTCTGAACCTGAAGGCAATTGAGTTCTTGATTTGCTAGCTCAAGTGATGCTACATTTGATTCGCACTCCATACATTTCAATCCTTCATTATTAATTTCACCTATTACCACCTCTGGTAATTCTAGTATTTGAGCCGTAGGCTGTGACAACATTTTTTTTATCAATAGGCAATTCTTCTATTCTTATCTTCTCATCAAATAATACACTCTTTTTCGTCCCTTCTAACACCTCAACCTTCGACTTCATGCTGATACCTTCTGAAATTAAATTTTCATAATCAGATTTCAAATGTTCGCATCTCAATTTCATATCATGAAACAATGTTTTAGAAGTCTTAATACTTCCCTGATACTCAAGAATCAATTTCTCATTTTCTTCCCGCAGTAGTTTCAATTCACGCGTGGAAGAGTTCACCTTAACCGTTTGGTCATCTAAAGTTTGTTTCAATAAACTCAACTCTTCCTCTAACTCTTTTTTCTGCTTAATAGAAAATTCATAAAATTTCTTATTATCAGCTATCAATAGCGTCACCTGATTATTCAGTTATATTTTCAAACTTCATTACTGACAACTTCTTCTCATACCCCACCTTTAACCGCTGCAGCTCATCAGTAAGAGGTTTCTCTTTACAGTGATGTTCTTTCTTAATATGACCATCATGTACCTTGTCGTCAAGTTTAGCCTGATGTACGTTCTTTAATATATGATCATTAATGTGGCGATCCAAAAATATACGAATTGTCATAAGCAGTAAATCCGCTAAATCTGTAGCCATTATTATATGAGGAACGGAATGGAAATTATCATCAGCGAAATGCCTTAGATCTAATGACGCCTGAACCAGGAAACGGTCCATCACATATTGTTCAAGTGCTGGGCCTTGCAATCTATTATAGTCCCTACCTTCCTCAAATAAATACTCCAACACAGACATCATGTCCTCGGGATTCATATCAAAATCTATAGTGACTCACTCACTTAGTCAACTACGTATAAGCCTAATGGCTAATATGGTACTGTGACTCACCTAGTCAAACAGCTACCTATAATATACTTTACAAATTAATTGTAAGCTCAAAAATTATTATGTTCCCAATATTTTATAATATTATGCCCCACTCAGGCTAAACAACTAGTGGTCAACTGAACTACTAGTGAAAAATAATGAAAATATTTCAGGGAACCAATATTTTCACTTAAATGATTATTGGTATTATATTCTTATAATTTTATTATTATATTAGTATATTATTAATATTAGTGAAGAACTAAAACATACAGTAAACAAAAGAATGACAAGTACAGAATTACATCACAATTTCGATTTGCAAACATTAAAACGATATTAAGAACTGAATAAAAGTCCGGAAGTGACAAGGTGTACCGAAATTAAAACTAGGTCAGACTACGGAAATTTAAAAAAAAGTGGACTAGACATAGACTCTTTACTAACATAACATTTCACAAGTATAACTGTGATGAGTGCAGATGTGATGAAAGGGAAGTGATCTTGAAAAATACTTGTTGAGTAGAGTGAATTTTGGGTTAGAGTACTTGCTTGCAGATTAGTAGTGGATTTGTTTAAAAATATCTCCTCTTAGTTTCGTGAAAACAGTATGTCAGATAGCGGGTGAACTCTGGTCATAATGTACTGTTTCTGAACTGTTTTTGAGTGATGTGTGAATAGCTCTCGCGGCTAGTGTCCGCAGGTATGATTGAGAGCGGTGTGAAGAGGACAGTAGATTCTCGTGACTGTGTGAACGGGGTGTGTTCCCGTGGGATCAGTGTGTGCGGGGTTTTTGAGTGAGGTGGTCAGCCCTGATGTGAAGAGTAGAGATTTTGTAGGCCTTGATTATTATATAACTGCCGTAGATGCAGTCTTTGTGCACTGATGTGAAGAGTAGAGATTTTGTAGGCCTTAATTATTATATAACTGCCGTAGATGCAGTCTTTGTGCTCTGATGTGAAGAGTAGAGATTTTGTAGGCCTTGATTATTATATAACTGCCGTAGATGCAGTCTTTGTGCACTGATGTGAAGAGTAGAGATTTTGTAGGCCTTGATTATTATATAGCTGCCGTAGATGCAGTCTTTGTGCACTGATGTGAAGAGTAGAGATTTTGTAGGCCTTGATTATTATATAGCTGCCGTAGATGCAGTCTTTGTGCACTGATGTGAAGAGTAGAGATTTTGTAGTCCAGGATGTGTATGGGCCGTATGGTGTGTTAACTGCAGTATGAAGATTCATATTTCGATGTAACTGTATTCGTCTAGATCTACGTGATGTTATAATTGTAATAAACCATGGTTAAAAATCATCAGACGTTACACCATTCCATGACTCGGTGTGTACGCTACTGTGAGTGACTGTCCCAAAACACACTCACCTTCTTCACCATAAATACATCCAACTGCAAACGATACCCAGTGTATCAAACGATTACAACTGTATTAGTGGTTCCAATCAACAAAACTGTCGGTATCAGTGGTGGCCAAGACTGGTTTTATCTTCTATACCAGTCTTACGGGGTGTAACTGACACATATGTCATTTGCGTGATAACATTATTACTACGTGATCTCGATGTACACATAAATAGCCCTGTGTGGGCGTGGCTTGGGTCTCCTGTGTTCAGAAACTTGACCTGGTATTGTAATCTGCCTGTGTAGCGCAAGTGAGAAATCACGCACGTTTTATGCGTGGTTGTATTCAACTCTACACCAGTGTCTGTTTGACATTCGATTTAGTGACCATATCCAACAGCAACGTTTGCAGTGATCACGGGGGTGAATTCTAGATTGCCATCAAGTTCTGTTAATCATGAAAAGAATGGTCATAAAGTTCAAGCCAGAACCCTTAATATCAACCATGTATCTAATGTTGTAAACCCTGATAAATTTATGGCAAGGAATAAATCTAGTACTACTAGGTCCAAGAATGAGACACATTATGGACGGGATGATAAACATTCTAGCGGTCCAGTTGCTCGTCAAACTCAGCTCAGTCAGTTTGACAGAATTGGTAAACATATCCCCATAGGCAAAGAAAGTAAAAGCTTTAGTAAGAGAAATAATTCTAAGGTTAGACAGGACCAAAGGAGTTTGTCAAGTGGTAATTCTTATTATCCAATGAACTGTAAACAATTTGACAGATTTCAACGTTTTGATCCTAGAAGTAACTATATTCAAAGAGGAGATGGTAATCGCAACAAAACTAACAGTGCTAACTTGATTCATAAAAATAACAATGGTCAAGATAGAGTAAAAGACGATGTGTTCTATAGACATAACAAATCTCCAAATTTTTTGTCACATAACCAGAGTGACTTTCTTCAGCTAAAGCCTAAGTTTTCTTATAGGCAGGGTCATAAGAATGATAAGGGTCTATTGAATGATACTGCTTGTTCTAATTTTGATGTCGAGAGAGCATCTCGTTGTGTTAGGTTTAAAACTTTATTGCAGAATACAGCAGTGGCAACTTTCAGCCAGGGTTAAGTTGGTCCTAAGCATTCTGTGTTGTCTACTGTGTGACAAAAAAAGAGCTGATGACATCGTGAAGAGACCAGGACTTTGCACGAACCACTAGGTAATTGTTGAATTAACTATCCGTTTTTGCTATTTAAATCTTACGGCTGATTAAAGTGGAGATTTTCATTTGTATTCATTCACAGTGGTGACTGATCAATAGAGGTCAGCACTCCTGATAACCGTATCGGTCAAATATGTAGGTCACTGTGTGCCATTTGCCCATTCAAGCGAGCCTAGCCAGTATATTAACCCACCGTGTCATGATGTCACCTCGCGTGTTGATGAGATGAGATGTTCGCAAGACCTAGGAGGAATTTTTTTTTTCTTAAAGTCCTGTTTTTTTGTGTGTGTTTACAAACATTGAATGTTATTGTAATCTTTGTATAGAATTGTATATGTTGTTTATGGAATATTATGTAATCTCTTTGTAACATTTGATTGCCATAATTATTTTTTATTGTTACTTATATAACTGTGTTTTAATTATGCATTATTTCATTCCTATGTACAAACTCATTTACTGGGACGATGTAATAGTCATTTTTATAGATAGTCCTGAGTGTTCTTATTCACTACTTAAAATTTTGTTTTGTTTTTTCATCATGGGTTTCATATCATGTTTAGTTAACATATTTATACAAAGATTTTTGGAATTAATTGTTATAGTCAAAGGTAATTTTAAACGAAACTTGTATGTATTATTGATGATTTTGTGTTAGAAGTTAACGACATATTCTGAAACTTGGTTTCCAGTTTTTTCTAAATTATAACATTTGATAATTTAAACAATTCGATTTTTTGTCAGCTAGAATTAACTTAAAGTTCGGATTAAATGGAATTGGTAGAATTAACAGCGACGGCTGATACTCTTGTTCATTTAAAGAATTTAGATATCTGATTATAATACATAGTTAAGATAAATAATATTACACTTATATATATTTATAACTTCGTATATAGTCAACAATGTATTACCCAATGTGACGTTTCTGTGATGTATTTTTTTTTATTTTTAAAAGAGAAAGAAAAAATTACACGTTTTGATGTGTGTCTGTTTAAAGATAAGATTATTTTTTTTTTAATTATGTTAACTAGCTGATTTAATTGTTAGTTGTTAATTATAGCTACGTATTACTTAGAAATAAAAATACTATTTTTATTTAACTTAACGTTAAGAAACATTTTTTGTATTGTAATTTTCTTTTTGAGAAATGTGTTTTGCACATTGTGATATTTATTTTTTTTTCTGCGCCAGCGCTAGACTGTGTGTTAAGGTTACTATTATGTAGTGACATTAGTTCTTTGAAAATGTTTGAATGTTTGGATGTATTTTTTGGTATTTAGCGCTTGACTATGCGTCAATGCGAAACTTGTGATAGCATTAATATTTTTTGTTTGGGTGATATTTGATATAATTTATTTTTAGTTATGTATAAGTTTATAATTTGGTTAAATTACTTAATTTGCTGTGTTCGTCATAAGCTTTCTTTTTTGTGTTAGTATATAAATATACTTTAGCATTTTTGTATTTTACAATACGTTGTTACATTTCGATAGTTATTGTAAGGTATTGTTACCAACTTTCTTTACATTTGCATCTTTACTTTCATCTCTCTTTGTTGACTATTCGTCATTCTTTACATCTTTTCTGTTGTCTTTTCAGTATTGTCTGATATTTTATTTATGCTTCCGTGTTTCTTCTTTGATGTAATTCATACTTCCTTTATACTTTTTTCGTGTTACGCTATTTATACTTTCATTCTGTGTATTGTTAAGTTAATTATATGACTTTAGATAATGTAATTGGTTCTAATAGTTCTATTTGTTTTACATGTATAGAATTGTTGTCTTCATTGTCATCTTATGATTCTATTTGATTCTTATCATATTCCCATTTCATATTTTGTCTTTTCTCTTACGATAGTTTATTTTCTGCTTAGTTTGTACTATGTATACTTAACTTGGGTTTTGTATTAGATTAATTTTTTGGTATGCTTGAATGAGTATGTTGGATGATTTAGTCGTTATCTTACATTTATTGATGATATTTTTGTAGATGTGCTATGTTCTCTTGTCATAGGTATATTTTTGTAGGTATATGATAGAATTTAATTAACCTTTAAATTTTTTGGGAGTTAATTTATGAGATATTTGACATAACTTCATTAACTTTAAATTTTTTGGGAGTTAATTTATGAGATATTTGACATAACTTCATTAACTTTAAATTTGTGGGAGTTAATTTAAGAGATATTTGATATGACTTCATTGACTGTTAAATTTTTGGGAGTCAATTTTCAAAAAAATGATATAATCATTTTTTTCCCTGGGGGTGTGGCAAACTGATGAGTGCAGATGTGATGAAAGGGAAGTGATCTTGAAAAATACTTGTTGAGTAGAGTGAATTTAGGGTTAGAGTACTTGCTTGCAGATTAGTAGTGGGTTTGTTTAAAAATATCTCCTCTTAGTTTCGTGAAAACAGTATGTCAGATAGCGGGTGAACTCTGGTCATAATGTACTGTTTCTGAACTGTTTTTGAGTGATGTGTGAATAGCTCTCGCGGCTAGTGTCCGCAGGTATGATTGAGAGCGGTGTGAAGAGGACAGTAGATTCTCGTGACTGTGTGAACGGGGTGTGTTCCCGTGGGATCAGTGTGTGCGGGGTTTTTGACTGAGGTGGTCAGCCCTGATGTGAAGAGTAGAGATTTTGTAGGCCTTGATTATTATATAACTGCCGTATATGCAGTCTTTGTGCACTGATGTGAAGAGTAGAGATTTTTTAGGCCTTGATTATTATATAACTGTCGTAGATGCAGTCTTTGTGCACTGATGTGAAGAGTAGAGATTTTGTAGGCCTTGATTATTGTGACGTACGTCTAGTTCGACAAGTGAATTTTCCCTGATATGATGGATGATTTAAAGGGACTTTTAGCTTTTCATAACATTAGAACCACTGAACATTTGTTGTAACTTTTCGTTTCGCCAGAGCGAATCGATTCCACCGGGACTCATTTAGTATGCGGCACGAGATCAAAGACACTGGTGGAGATCTCAGGAAGGACGGGCGGCATGCTATCAAAGACAGTAGTGGTCCCTGAAACGATTTCGCATCTCGGTGTTAAGCACGGAACCGATCGCAGCCAGAGCGAACGGGGAAAGCTGACGCAAGCAGCGAGCGAAGATACGAGAGGCCAGGGGCGGCTTCTCTCTTTGGTCTGGCGGTCAGATCCCCAAAATCCTTCCGAGATCAAAAAGGCTGTAGAGTTTCTCATGTCCCACTCATCTTGCATTCCAGTTGTAGATATACAGATCACGTAGAAATACACTTCATCACTCGCTGGCCAGAACTTGATAGAAGCACTAGCGATATTTGAAATCTTGCTAGATTATCCCATGGATTTTCATTTATATTTGCAGTGAATTCTATTTCTGTTCAAAACGGTAATATATATATTGTGTAAAGTGATCAGTGTTCTAGTTCATTCATTCTATTTCATTGGATGTTGTGTTAATTTAAACCTATTAAATAGTCTCAATAGTTCCAGTTGTAAATGTAATGATATACCTGCTATACTATTTCCAAAAAGATAATAGATGTTTAATGCTTAAATTAACTTTTAAAGTCGCGAAGGAATTTATAATTAATAAATTTAGTTAAGTCCTATATTTATAGATGTGTGTATTAACCACTAGAACTCGCGCAGTGTTTATTAAATACATAATTAAATACGCGAGCGTATATATAATAGGCTTAACGGGAAATTTATCGCGCGCTTAGAAGATTATTTGATTTTTAAAGTATGATTATGTTGTTATGGGTTTTCTATCTTTTTCTCTAGATTGATCACCTTTTGCAATCCCAGCAATAACGAAATCTTTCAGAGTTTCCATACTCGGTTCTTAAACTTCCAGACAGTTTGATGAGACATTTTTTAAAAGTAAATCTTGTGGTGGTCCGGTGCGGCCTAGCTAACATAATTACATGAAAGAAAGCCTACCCAAGATCATTTGATTATTATCATCAAATTAAATTACAATCTGTAAGATAAACTGGAAGATGAACAGTGCCAGTAGCGATAGTTTATATACTGCTCTATTGTGAGAGATTACCGATTTACCTGACTGTGACTGAGCCTAGTTTTTCCTCACTGGATTAAAAAAAACTTTACCGGTCAGTTGTTGTCATCACGCAGTGAAGGAATATTGCCATCACCTCATTTTCACCCCTGTGTTGAATTGTGTCAGTGCCATCCCATAGACTCCTTTTATATAATAAAACACAAGAACTCTTTAAACTTCAAGTCCGGCGATAAGCGGGAACATTTGCTCTCAGTAAAAACTCGCAATATCTGGGGCGGGACATAGAAGTGTTAGACAGTTTCACATGTCAAGAGTTTAATCACTGTGTTTATCATTCTATGGATTGTCTGATGCTGCAACTCGGTAAGTGTGTGAGTATATATGAGTGTGGATCCGCACAGTGTGCATGAATGACAGGAGATTTATTTTTTTGCAAAAAACCATTTGTTAACTTGCCTACCGGGTAATACGTTTTCTGTATACCCGGCATTGTTCCTTTAGTGGGATAATTTGTTAACTCTGTTTCATCCCCCCCTTTTTTTCTTTGCTTAGTAAAGGGAAGACACCATTGGGATAACAGTATTTTTTTGTCTACCACCATAACTAATATTGTAACACCTCTTTCAGAGTAATTAAATTCACTGTTGCGGTAACTTTCCTATGCTCCTGATAACTATCTATCTTGAGACTGGGTTTATCTTTGTCTAATACTAGCGGGAAGGGCTTAGTCGATACCAATCTTCTTCACCCCCTCCCTACCTTGTTATTTGCATTTTCCTGTACTTATGATAATTTTATGTAACACTTGATATTTGTTTTTTTTTGTGATTTGATTTTTTAAGGTAAATAAACATCATAAACTTATATCGGACTGTGTTGGAATACCCAAAAGCCAAAAAAATTCCCTATTTGTTTAATATAGCTGTATCCACGTCGTCTGAGTGTTTGAAGCAACAAATCGGTGTGAGCGCAGACGTGTGTCTGGAAAAACTGGCAAATAATTGTTTGACCAGGAGAGTGGAAGAGAAGATTGAGAGAAACGATTTGTCGTAAATAAGTCTGTCTTTACTCTCCTCCAGCACTCGGTGGAGCATCATATTTAATCTATACATTTCTATCACTGAGTTTTCATCATCATTCTACACACTAAACCGGACTACTATTTCTAGACTCTTTCTCTCAAAATAAATTTACGACAATATTTGGGGGCTCGTCCGGGATAATTTTGAGATACATTTGATGCACACATATTTGTGGGCTGGTTCTGCATCTTGAGCTACATTTGAGGCATTCGCATAGCCGGGATAAAGATATTTTGAATCTGATCTAAGACTGGGTCTAACTAGATAGAGTGTGAGTGATCTGTCTTTGTGATTTAGGGAAATAAATAAATAAGTAATTACACCCCTAGACAACGCTTTTTAGTATTTGGGTCGTCCACACAGCATATTTACAGGTTGTTTTCTTTCCACAGCAGTAGAAAGTACGGATAAACAAAAATAGTTGTTATTTAAATTATTCTCTGGCAGAGAAAAATTACATTTTTCTTTATAAGATTTGCTGGGATTGCGTGATTGTTTTACAGTCACTAAAGGGTTTTTGAAGTTAAAAGAGTTGAGCTTAGCTAAAGACGCCTTGTTCTGACTTTTTAAGTCTAGTTAACATCGTCTCTTCTCATATAATTGACTTCAGGGGGAGTTTTTGTAGTGGAGAATTAAAATTTCAGAAAAAAAAATTTTTTTTTCTTTAACTTGTTTTAATATAAATTTTCTCTACTGTTAGTAAGAGTAGATTATTTTCTAGTGTAACTTACCATTTTAGTGGCATAGTCGCTTGCGTTGAGAGTCTTAAGTGACAATAATAGCAGCGATAAGTTAACACATTTAAGGTAGGAGGTAACTTAAGTAAATTTTTACTTTGGTTTTTCTCGTAGCGGTTCCGAGTTTCTTCCCCTTCTTGTTCCATCTTACTATTCTCTAGTCTTAGAAGCATCCAGTTCTTTGGTATGGCAGAGAGAATTAGGATAAGATCCATTTTGAGACAGGAGGCGAAGGACTCAGGATTAGAAGGAGAAGCCGCGAACCTGTTTGTCAACAAAGAACTTGAAAGATATGACGCGGACCAACTGAGAGAAGAAAAAGAGAAAAAGGAAGCGGAAGAGCGGGCAGAAGCTAGGAAGAAAGAAGCGGACGATCGTCAATTGGAGCAGAAGAAAATTGAGGCAGAGATGGACGCCCGCAGGGAAAGAGAGAAGGAGAGACAACGCGAAGAGAGAGACAAGGAAAGACAGCATGAATTGGCGCTTAAGGCTTTAGAGAGTCGGGGCGCCTCTACTTCGAATAACGGAGAGCCGTCTTCGCCCCAGTCGCAGTCAATGGATCTCTGAAGCACTCAGTCTGCCCAATTAACTGCGATGTCTTTTGCTTTAGAGTCTTTTCCTAGTCCCAATGAGAAAATTGACAGCTATCTAGAAAAATTCGAGAGGCTCGCAAATCTGTATGGGTTGGAGAGTTCCCGCTGGGTACTTAAACTCTCAACGTCACTGAAAAGTACTGCTTATGACGTATATACAAAGCTGGGAACCAACCAACATGATTACGACATGCTGAAAAAGGCCTTGCTAGAGCGGTTTGAGATGACCGCCCGGAAATTTCTGCAAATGTTCAGAAACAGCCGGAAAGAGAGCACGGAAACATTCCCGCAGTTCTCTTCACGTCTCACGGGCTATTTGACAAAGTGCATTGAATTATCTGACCTACCTCTTACATATGAGAGACTACTTGAACTTGTTCTTGTGGAACAGATAAAGTCAACTTTGTCAAACGAAACCCGTAGATTTTTGGCTGAACAGGGGGCAGTCAGGCTTGAGGACATACTCAATAAGGCCGAACGCTATACCAATGCAATGGCCGAACTTCCCAGCACAAAACGTAAACCTACAGATGAGCCATCTCGTAAACAAAATCTAGAGCAGTCATCCTATTCCTCTAATTCCTTTCAGAATTATAACCAACGAGAAAATAATACCCAGAGACCTCCCCAGGAAAAATCGAAATTCTACAAAACCCGATACCCCCATAACAACAACTCTGATCAACCCACCAAGCCTACGTGGCAGCGCGGTCACAAAGGTCAAGGAAAAGGGAAGACCACTACACCAGGAACGTCTGATCAGGGCAAACAAACCGGTCCAAACCGCGTCGGATGTTTGCATACAGCCTCGAAAGGTAGAGTCAATGTCAGTGATTCTCAACCTGAGGGGGACCGACCCTCAACTCGAAGAACTGTAATTTTGAATGGTACCTCAACTACTTGTCTCTTTGACACTGGATTAAGCTTTAGTTGTATTGTTGCTAGACACCTAGTCAAACCAGGTCAGGAGACAGAGGAAACCGTCAAACTCAGTTGAGTTTTTAAGAGTGACGCACCCAGGACGCTTCCTATCGCACTGGTAGAAATACACTCTGATTTTGTCAGAGGTGTTATTAAAGCGGTCATTATGGATGATCTTATCTACCCAGTTATCCTGGGATGTAGATATGTGTTTATTGGGAGACCAAAGGAGCCGATTGTGGCAGCGGTAACCACAAGAGGGCAAGCCAAGAAGGAGAGGGAGCCTGCGCCAAATTTGTTGCCGAACGAACTGATGGAGGCGCAACAAAAGGACCCTACTCTGGAGCTCTGCTTTAAAAAACTGCCCATGGCTAAGGACCCCAGACACAACGGAGACATCTTTTCTAAGGATGACGTATTGTATCGTAGAACAGTCAACCCGGACAGGGGGAATAACCAGCTCCTAGTACCGACGCAGTACAGAAGCCAGATCTTAGAAATGGGGCACTCTCTTCCCTTTAGCGGACATATGGGACAAAACGCCACTATTCAGCGAATAAAAAACCACTATTGGTGGCCAGGAATGAACTCTGACATTATCAGGTACGTGAAATCCTGCGCCAAGTGCCAACGGGTAGCACCAAAGCACTTGACACTCCCAGTACCTATGGGGCAAATGCCAATAGTGGGTACTCCATTTGAACGGGTTGCTGTCGACATCATTGGACCCCTGGAAAGGACCAAAAGAAAGCACAGGTTCATCCTGACTTTAGTCGACACTTGCACAATGTGGGCCGAAGCTATACCGCTAACATGCACAGATTCCAAGCATGTCGCAGAAGCCCTCGTGCAAATCTTTACACGGTTGGGATTCCCTCAACAAGTTTTGATGGACAATAGATCCCAATTCCGTAGCCTGTTAATGGAGGAGATCTTTAAGATCTTGAGGGCCAAACATATCCACACAAGTCCCTACCATCCGGCCGGAAATGGGCTCGTGGAACGTTTTAATGGTACCCTCACCACTATGTTACGTAAGCTGGGTCAGGAGAAACCGGAAGACTGGGACCTATATATATCGGCTGCCTTATTCGCCTACCGAGAGGTACCCCAAGCGTCTACGGGATTCGCGCCAGCTACACTTTTATTAGGCAGACCTATTAAGGGGCCACTAGAAGCCTTACTTCGGTCCCTGACAGACCAAAAGGCTGACGAGACAGTCGTCTCTGCAAGCAAGTATGTATCTGAGCTCAAGGAAAGGCTAAAGCTAGGATGGGATCTAGCTACTACCAACCTTACAAAAGCCCGCGCTAAACATGCTAAAAGATACAACAAAGCTACAAAAGAGAGAGAACTTCAACCAGGGGAGAAAGTTTTGTTGCTACTTCCAACCGGAAGCAATAAACTTCGCATCGGATGGCAAGGGCCGTTTACCGTCCTTAAAAAGATCTCACGTACCAATTACAAGATCTCCATCCAAGGAAAGATGAAGGTCTTCCACGTAAATCTGCTTAAGAAATATTTAGAAAGACCGGTGCCATCCTCCGAGCATCTCCTGGCCGTCGCCATAGCAACGGAAGACGAGGAAGATGATGATGGTTGCATGGAGTATCCATTGCAACCCACAGAATCCTTTAAAGATGTCAAGTTCGGCGACAATCTCTCACCAGAACAACAAACAGAAACCAGGGCTCTACTAAAACAGTACAGTGCAGTCTTAACGGATGTACCTGGTCGAACAAATCTCATCGAATTTGATATGAAATTAACAAACGAGACCCCTGTTCAAACCAGAGTTTACCCCATACCGTACGCTAAAGCTGATGCACTTCGCGGAGAAATAGACAAGCTGCGTCAGGCAGGAATTATCAGTGAGTCTACATCTCCTTACAGTTCCAGTGTAGTGCTGTTGCAGAAGCCCAATAAGGAAGTTCGGCTGTGTATAGATTACCGGCTGCTAAACGCTGTAACGGAATTCCAGCCCGAACCTCTCCAAACTGTTTCTGAGTTGTTCACCAAGCTTAGCAAGGCAAAGATTTTCTCCAAGATTGACCTCAGTAAAGGGTATTATCAGATACCAGTCAAGGAGGAAATTAAACCTTTGTTAGCTTTCAGCACTAGTGAAGAACATTACACATTTAATGTGATGCCGTTCGGATTGCATAACGCACCAGGAGTGTTCACCAGGATGATGAGGAAACTTCTAGAACCTTTGCAAAGTCCCCATATCCATAATTTTATGGATGACATATTAATTGCATCGGAAACCTATGAAGAACATATTGCTACGGTTGCTATGCTCCTCAGGAGACTACAGGAAACGGGTCTCACAGCCAGACCTAGCAAATGTCTCATCGGGTTTGAACAGTTAGACTTCCTGGGTCATACTATTTCTCACGGATGCAGTTGGCCTATTAAGAAGAACGTGGAGAAAATAGCTGCAGCCAAAAGACCCCGAACGAAGAAAGACGTACGTTCCTTCCTATCATTATGTGCATATTATCAGAAATACATCCAGAACTTCAACGGACTGACAGCACCTCTGACTGACCTCACAAAGAAAGGTTGTCCTGATAAGGTCATATGGGATCAAAAGTGCGAACACGCGTACAGCACTTTGAAAGGACAGTTGTCTGCATACCCCATTTTGAGGTTGCCTGACCTCAACAAACCTTTTGTATTACGGGTCGATGCGTCAGGTCAGGGCATCGGGTCAACACTGCTTCAAGCCGATGACAGTGACCCAAACATGCTATTTCCAGTTGCCTATGGCAGTCGGAAATTAAATAAAGCTGAACGGAACTACAGCGTAGTCGAAAGAGAATGTCTCGCTCTGATTGACGGTATCAGACGCCATCATGAGTTTCTCTATGGTACATCTTTCACGGTGCAAACAGACCACGCTCCGTTAGCATTTCTGGGTGCCAATAAAGAATTTAACGCAAGGATCATGCGTTGGGCGCTTCTTTTAAGCGTTTATTCTTTCAAAGTGGAATATATTCCGGGAAGACAGAATGTCGGGGCTGATTTCCTGAGTAGAAACTGGTCTACAGAGGAAGAAGAGCAAACTGAAGATACCACTCATCCTAAAATCACCAATCAGGTCATCTCCATTGTCAAAAAATGAAACATGAAAAATGGTTTCATGTCTAAAAGTGGGGACGATTGTGACGTACGTCTAGTTCGACAAGTGAATTTTCCCTGATATGATGGATGATTTAAAGGGACTTTTAGCTTTTCATAACATTAGAACCCCTGAACATTTGTTGTAACTTTTCGTTTCGCCAGAGCGAATCGATTCCACCGGGACTCATTTAGTATGCGGCACGAGATCAAAGACACTGGTGGAGATCTCAGGAAGGACGGGCGGCATGCTATCAAAGACAGTAGTGGTCCCTGAAACGATTTCGCATCTCGGTGTTAAGCACGGAACCGATCGCAGCCAGAGCGAACGGGGAAAGCTGACGCAAGCAGCGAGCGAAGATACGAGAGGCCAGGGGCGGCTTCTCTCTTTGGTCTGGCGGTCAGATCCCCAAAATCCTTCCGAGATAAAAAAAAAGCTGTCAAGTTTCTCATGTCCCACTCATCTTGCATTCCAGTTGTAGATATACAGATCACGTAGAAATACACTTCATCACTCGCTGGCCGGAACTTGATAGAAGCACTAGCGATATTTGAAATCTTGCTAGATTATCCCATGGATTTTCATTTATATTTGCAGTGAATTCTATTTCTGTGCAAAACGGTAATATATATATATTGTGTAAAGTGATCAGTGGTCTAGTTCATTCATTATATTTCATTGGATTTTGTGTTAATTTAAACCTATTAAATTAAACCGTCTCAATAGTTCCAGTTGTAAATGTAATGATATACCTGCTATACTATTTCCAAAAAGATAATAGATAGATGCTTTAATTAACTTTTAAAGTCGCGAAGGAATTTATAATTAATAAATTCAGTTAAGTCCTACATTTATAGATGTATGATTTAACCACTAGAACTCGCGCAGTGTTTATTAAATACATAATTAAATACGCGAGCGTATATATAATAGGCTTAACGGGAAATTTATCGCGCGCTTAGAAGATTATTTGATTTTTAAAGTATGATTATGTTGTTATGGGTTTTCTATCTTTTTCTCTAGATTGATCACCTTTTGCAATCCCAGCAATAACGAAATCTTTCAGAGTTTCCATACTCGGTTCTTAAACTTCCAGACAGTTTGATGAGACATTTTTTAAAGTAAATCTTGTGGTGGTCCGGTGCGGCCTAGCTAACATAATTACATGAAAGAAAGCCTACCCAAGATCATTTGATTATTATCATCAAATTAAATTACAATCTGTAAGATAAACTGGAAGATGAACAGTGCCAGTAGCGATAGTTTATATACTGCTCTATTGTGAGAGATTACCGATTTACCTGACTGTGACTGAGCCTAGTTTTTTCCTCACTGGATTAAAAAAAACTTTACCGGTCAGTTGCTGTCATCACGCAGTGAAGGAATATTGCCATCACCTCATTTTCACCCCTGTGTTGAATTGTGTCAGTGCCATCCCATAGACTCCTTTTATATAATAAAACACAAGAACTCTTTAAACTTCAAGTCCGGCGATAAGCGGGAACATTTGCTCTCAGTAAAAACTCGCAATATCTGGGGCGGGACATAGAAGTGTTAGACAGTTTCACATGTCAAGAGTTTAATCACTGTGTTTATCATTCTATGGATTGTCTGATGCTGCAACTCGGTAAGTGTGTGAGTATATATGAGTGTGGATCCGCACAGTGTGCATGAATGACAGGAGATTTATTTTTTTGCAAAAAAACCATTTGTTAACTTGCCTACCGGGTAATACGTTTTCTGTATACCTGGCATTGTTCCTTTAGTGGGATAATTTGTTAACTCTGTTTCATCCCCCCCCCTTTTTTTTTTCTTTCCTTAGTAAAGGGAAGACACCATTGGGATAACAGTATTTTTTTGTCTACCAACATAACTAATATTGTAACACCTCTTTCAGAGTAATTAAATTCACTGTTGGGTTAACTTTCCTATGCTCCTGATAACTATCTATCTTGAGACTGGGTTTATCTTTGTCTAATACTAGCGGGAAGGGCTTAGTCGATACCAATCTTCTTCACCCCCTCCCTACCTTGTTATTTGCATTTCCTGTCATCAGTCATAATGTGACGTATTCTTTCCAGAACGTTGTCTCCATTACAGCTGCTCTGAACGCATCACGATTCTGGGCAAGTCGACCTGCATCAGCCAAAGACAAGTTCAGACTCTCTGTGATGTCCTGGGTCCACCGTCGTCTAGGTCGACCCCTTCCCCTTTTTCCAGGGACCATGCCTTCCATCACTGTTTTTTCCAGGCTATTATGTCTTTTTATATGACCGAAAAATTTCAGCTTCCTTATTGCGATGGTATTTAGGAGCCAATGTTCCTGTACGTTTAGTGAGTGTAGTACTTCTCTGTTGGTCTTTTTTTTCTGTCCAGGGTATTCTCAACATCCTTCTGTAGCATTTCATTTCAAATGATGTAATCTTTTTTGCAACTGTTTTATTGAGTGTCCAAGTCTCGCAGCCGTATGTTGCCACTGGGAATATACATGCTCTGATCAGTTGTAACTTTGTTTCTTTGCTTGTGCCTTGCCATAGGTTTTTCATCTGTATTAGTTTATGTGAAGCAATTGCAAGTCTTCTTTTAATTTCTACTGCACAGTCGCCAGAGCTGTTGATGATTGATCCTAAGTATTCGAATTCATTAACACTTTCCAGTTCTTCGTTATCAATTTCAATTTCTGGTTTGGTCTTTACTTTGTCTGTTGTCAATACTTTAGTCTTCTTGGTGTTTAGGTATAGATTCTGGGCCTCGCTGTGTTTTTTGGTGGACAGAAGTAATTGTTCAAGTCCTTCTGGGTTGGTCGATAGGAGGACTGTGTCGTCAGCATATCTGATTTCCGGGATCTGGTACCCGCCGATGTTAAATGAGTCAAACACTGTGTGTTCTTGGTCATCTCTTACATTTCTCATGATATTCTCGGCATAAATGTTAAACAGGTAAGGGGAAAGGGTACAGCCTTGTCTTACTCCTTTCTGTACTTCAAACCATTCTGATGTTTCCCCCTCTATTCTTAAGGCTGCCTGTTGTTCTTGGTACAGCAGTGCGATGAGTTGTATAAGGTGGTTTGGAAATCCCATATTTTTCATAATAGCCCATAACTGCTGATGTTGTACACAATCGAAAGCTTTGGTGTAATCAATGAAACAAGTATGTAGATCAACGTTGAATTCTCTACACTTTTCTATGATGATCCTCATGTTAAATATATGATCTCTAGTGCCTCTACCTGGTCGAAAACCCGCCTGTACTTCGTTTATTTCTGTTTCTAGCTTTCGTTGCATCCTTTTCATTATGATTTGTAATAGTATTTTGCTGGCATGGCTTATAAGAGCTATAGTTCTGTAGTTTGTGCACAGTTTCAGGTTGCCCTTTTTTGGCAAGGGTATGTAAATTGCCTTCTCCTCCTGCCTGTATCATTTCAGCTGTTATTTCATCACAACCAGGAGATTTTCCACTTTTTAAGTGTTTGATTGCGTTCCGGACTTCCTCTATGGTAGGTTCTGGTTCCCGTTCCGCTTCATTCATGATGTTGTTATCTGCCGCTTTGTTTATTTCCGTATACATTTCTTGACAGTACTCCTTCCATCTGTTCAGAATATCTTTACGTTCTGTTAGAGTGTCGCCTTTCTTGTCGTTTATTGCTCGAGGTGATGATTTAAAGTTGCTGTTCTTCAATGTTCTTACTTCAGAAAACATATTCTTACTCAATCCCTGTTCGCGCATTTCCTCTATTTTCCTGCAGGTGTCGTTTATGTATTGTTGTTTGTCTTGTCTGACTCGTTTTTTTAATCTGCTTTGTGTATTCCTTGTACAACTCCTGATTTTCCGTATCTTTTTTGGACTTCATTTTTCTTCTCTCTACCACCAACTTCAGTGTTTCGTCTGAGATGTATTCTCGTCTCTTTATGCTTCTTTTAGGAATTAACCTCTGTGCATTTGTAATATAAACATCTCTGATGTTATTGGCAAGTTCATCTGGTGTCATTTCCTCCTGTACTGCCATAAGAATGACAAATTTGTTCTGAATATCGACACTGTACTCTTCTGGTATGGCGCTTGTGTCATAACGTATTACTTTGTCGCTTGTAACGACTTTTTTCAATTTGATCTTGAAGTTTGCAGCAAGAAGTTCATGGTCGGAGTCACAGTCTGCTCCTGGGAGCGTCTTGATGGATGAGATACAAGATCGCCACCTTTGTTGTATTAAGATGTAATCTATTTGGTTCTTGCTTTTTCCGTCCGGTGACGTCCATGTATATAGTCTTCTAGGGTGTTGCATAAAAAGAGTATTTGTGATGACTAGGTTGTTTTCTAGGCAGAATGTTGTCAAGCGCTCTCCTCTCTCATTTCTCTGACCCAATCCATAACTTCCTTTCACTCTTTTTTCATGTTCTAATCTTTCGTTTCCAACTTTGGCATTAAATCTCCCATTATTATCCTAATATCTTGCTTATTTGCTTTCTCTAATGCGTGTTGCAGTTCATTGTAAAAATCTTCAATTTCCTGTTCTTCAGCAGCTGCTGTTGGCGCATATGTTTGTATAATTGTGATGTTCTTTCTTTTTCCTTTCAGTCTGATTGTGACAATGCGGTCATTTATGGGATTATATCCCAATAGGGAGGCAGCTGTCCTTTTAGACAGGTAGAAGCCGACGCCACTCTGACCTCCTCTCTCTTTGCCTGAGTATATGAATGTTCCTCCTGATGGAATCGAAAAGTGTCCCTGGCCCGACCATCTGTGCTCCGAGATGCCCAGGATATCGATGTTTAGTCTTTCCATTTCGTTCTTCACTATGTACTGTTTTCCTTGGTATAAGCTTCTGACGTTCCATGTTCCTATTTTGATTATTTTTCTAAGACCGATCGCATGGTTTCATTTTCCTGTACTTATGATAATTTTATGTAACACTTGATATTTGTTTTTTTTTTGTGATTTGATTTTTTAACTCTTTCAGTCCCAAGCAAAAATGTTGGTTTGACCCAAGCAAAAATGGCAACCCCGGTGCATTTTTAAATAAATATCTCAAAACAGAAACACGTTCACTCTTAAACACATGCGGTATTTAAAAGAATGTACTTGCAGTCGGAAATGACGTTTTGGGTGGTTTGTGGGTAGTTATAATTAGAAACAGTCTCAAACAGAGGCACATATACTAAACGTTTTATAAAGTTGATTGGGCCAAGCGCGTCTAACCGCTGAGGATATATAAAGTCGATTGGGACTTAAAGAGTTAAGGTAAATAAACATCATAAACTTATATCGGACTGTGTTGGAATACCCAAAAGCCAAAAAAATTCCCTATTTGTTTAATATAGCTGTATCCACGTCGTCTGAGTGTTTGAAGCAACAAATCGGTGTGAGCGCAGACGTGTGTCTGGAAAAACTGGCAAATAATTGTTTGACCAGGAGAGTGGAAGAGAAGATTGAGAGAAACGATTTGTCGTAAATAAGTCTGTCTTTACTCTCCTCCAGCACTCGGTGGAGCATCAAATTTAATCTATACATTTCTATCACTGAGTTTTCGTCATCATTCTACACTCTAAACCGGACTACTATTTCTAGACTCTTTCTCTCAAAATAAATTCACGACAATTATTATATAACTGCCGTAGATGCAGTCTTTGTGCACTGATGTGAAGAGTAGAGATTTTGTAGGCCTTGATTATTATATAACTGCCGTAGATGCAGTCTTTGTGCACTGATGTGAAGAGTAGAGATTTTGTAGGCCTTGATTATTATATACCTGCCGTAGATGCAGTCTTTGTGCACTGATGTGAAGAGTAGAGATTTTGTAGGCCTTGATTATTATATAGCTGCCGTAGATGCAATCTTTGTGCACTGATGTGAAGAGTAGAGATTTTGTAGACCTTGATTATTATATAACTGCTGTAGATGCAGTCTTTGTGCACTGATGTGAAGAGTAGAGATTTTGTAGGCCTTGATTATTATATAGCTGCCGTAGATGCAGTCTTTGTGCACTGATATGAAGAGTAGAGATTTTGTAGGCCTTGATTATTATATAGCTTCCGTTGATGCAGTCTTTGTGCACTGATGTGAAGTGTAGAGATTTTGTAGGCCAGGATGTGTATGGGCCGTATGGTGTGTTAACTGCAGTATGAAGATTCATATTTCGATGTAACTGTATTCGTCTAGATCTACGTGATGTTATAATTGTAATAAACCATGGTTAAAAATCATCAGACGTTACACCATTCCATGACTCGGTGTGTACGATACTGTGAGTGACTGTCCCAAAACACACTCACCTTCTTCACCATAAATACATCCAACTGCAAACGATACCCAGTGTATCAAACGATTACAACTGTATTAGTGGTTCCAATCAACAAAACTGTCGGTATCAAACTGAAAAATAGTTAGATCAGGGTGACAATATAGATGACAAGCAAATGACAAAACTAAGTAAAATGAAACTGAGGACATTAAGAATACACCGCGCATCTACAAAACTTCACAACTAAACAGATAATGTTGACTAAATTCGAATACGAACAAAGTATGCCACGAAATTTTTTTCAATGGATTTTTCGTAGGTCGAAAATAGTCAAACGGCCCTAACAAGAACGGTTTTGAATCCACTGGCCGTCCGAAGAGTTATTTGTAGAGACAAAACTCCCGCCAACCTCCCGCTTATTTATACCATTAACATTCATATTAAAGACATATACCATTTATAGAAATACGTGGCTTTACATGCTTGCGAATGGCAAATGGAATAAAATTGCTTTAAAAATCAACAATGGGTAATTAGCTTTCGTGATCGATTCCAATTAATCGTACAGTGCTGGCATGCACCAACATAAAAGCATTGATGTCTGGAATGATCGTTCAGGCATTGATAGAACTGGTTGTCTTGATTAATTGAGTCCGTTTGATCTTGACACCTTTGGAATTTGACTCTGCTAGTAGTTTGTAACGGCCAAGACATATTCATTCTGGCAAGGTCATTACGTCATCTTGACCTTTGGTACGCATGCGCCTTGATTCGTATTCTTATTCAAGTCTTGTTAAACGTAGGAAAAATGTAAAAAGTTCTCGACAATGCGAATATTCGTCCTGGAACAAAGTCTTTTATATCTTGCAGAAAAAAAAATCGATCCCCATACCGAGGCCGCCATTTGTTACATTGTGGTTTGTTGAAGAGTGAAAGGTGGCTTTATATTATTTTTCTGCCTGCATTTTTCCCTTCGTATTAAGAATTGTTCTTTAATTGAGCGATCGTGCTAATTGTTGTTAGTTGCGAATGTTGAGTAGTCTGACCAATTTCAACTGTAGTAAGTTGACAACTCCGTACGTTTTTGAGAGTTCACGCAAGTGCATATTTATTACAAATACAAGTTCATCGAATTCATGGCATCAATAAATTTATACATTCAATTCGTGCAGTCCAATATCGTCTCCTATATTAACTCCTCTATCGTCAAAAGGTCTGACTGTTTACACGCGATGCCGTATAACGGTCATCCGGTAAGGAACAGCCATAGGTTTGGCGACATAATAATTCTGACAATTATATTAGAATACTCTAAGCGTTACGTCTCGAAAACAAGATTATACATCAAAATGGGATGACTCAATCCTGCATCCATACATAAGAAAAGCCAACTCCTTTGGCTTATAGTTAAGGAGAACCTCTGCACGATATATCTCGGGAGCAATGAATAACATGTCTGACTTGGACGAAGTTCAGATTATGAAGGGTGTATAAAGATCGTTGTCATGCGGTAGCATAACAACGCATCACCTCATGTCCAACCATAGACAACCATACAAATTCGCGTTCAATAAATTATCTATAAGCGCAAAGCATCTTATGTTTATGGCATACCAATATGTTAACGCGTAACTTTAAAATGCTCACAATTGTAGTGGCCAACATCATTAAACCTGTCGTAACACAGAGACGCAGCTGAATGTTCTTGAGGCTGAACATGATCTAGGCGTAAATATAGACATTAAGCGAAGGGAAAAAATCATCACAGCAATCAAAGGGTTAAAGAATGGAAAAGCGCCTGGTTAACACAAAATAAATGCTGAGTTATTCAAGGTAGACTTTGAACTAGCAGCTAATCTATTAGAACCACTACTTTTACAAATTTGGAAAACAGAGAGACAACACCATTGGAGTGGAATAAAGGAATAATTGCCTAATTGCACAAGAAGGGCGACTTTGCAGACTGCATCAACTAGAGAGGAATTACTCTCCTCTCAGTTCCCAGTAAAATACTAGGCATGATAATTATCCAGATAATTTCAAAAGCAGTAGACTATAAACTGAGGAAAGAACAAGCAGGATTCAGAAAGAACAGAAGATGTACAGATCATATATTCACCCTCAAGAACATTACAAGTATAGAGCAGAGCTCGGAATGGCTGACACAGCTATACATTAAATTTATTGATTTTGAAAAGGTTTTTGACAGTAAACAAGGGACATTGAAAATACTGAGGTCTAATGGAATCCTCAGCTGCATTATTTCCATCATAAAAAAGCCTCTTTGCTAATTTTACATGTAGTGTTGTGCAGAGCAACCTAACTTTTGAGGTGAAGACAAGAATATGATAGGGATGCCCCTTATCAACCAATTTATTTTTGACAGCAATAGACTCGGTGATGCGCCAGACAACAGAGGACAGTCCAAGAGGAATAAGATGGACAATGTTTTCTACATTGGCAGATCTGGATTATGGGTCTGAAGATCAATCTAAAGAAGATAGAGGTTATGACACTAAATGTGGGCGATCCTGAGCCCATAACAATAAGGAACCAGAAGCTAAAACAGACAAGCACATTTTCATACCTAGGAACAAGCAAAGACATCAACAACAGAATGAATAAAGTGAGAACAGCCTTTACTAGTCTAAACAATTTATGGAAGTCCTCTCAGTACAGCACAAACACCAAACTAAGATTACATGAGAGGTGTGTACTCTGTGTGCTTTGTCATAGGCCTGGTTACTGCACCAATTAGTAGTATGTAACCTGCTTAATAATCTTTACCAATTACAATAGGATGTAGATATATCTAGTGGTACATTTTTTCGTGTTATCTTCCAAGTTCAAGTTAATATTGTTACTGGTCAACTCCATCAGAGGTCTAAATTCTTGGATAATCTTACTATCTTTTTTTTCTATCATAGATTCGTTCAGTTCCTTCTTTGATGTTATTGTAGTGACTTCTTATATAGTGGCAGTGTGAATAATAATGGCATAAGTTCAGCAACATGCAAAGATGAAATTGACTCCTAGCTGATCTATCAAAACTTTTAATAGCAACATACTGTTAAAAAGCATGATAAAGTAATTCATACAATGCAGCTCACATACAATCAAAAGTTGGATCCTTGAACATTACCGGTACTTCTTACGTGAGCTCTATATCTTGTGAACTTTTATATTCCTCTTTATCATATTATCTCCTTTAGAGATTCTTAATCTTCGCAAATCTGCTACTATATACTTGTGGTACCTATGCTCCTCAATAGCATTCCGTATCTTTTAAATATTTATAGAGTTATCTTGGACTGTACTGGCTAATCATGCCTCTACAAAACATTCCTGGAAACAAGAATCTATTTTATGCACAATGTATACTCACAGTCAGATACTTACAAGAGAGAGCATAATTGCGGTTCTCATGTGGAAATAAACATTCACTGTTTCTTAGAAGAAATATCTATCTCTTAATAGAGCAACCTGTACTTAAAGTCCTCGTAGATCAACCTTTACTTAGAGTTGCTCCTCAATAATATTTAGTTTTCTTTAAATATTTATAGCCTTCCTTTTCCATTATACTTAGTCTTAGAGTTCTCATAGCGAACTGGCTAATCATGCCTCTACAAAACATTCCTGTAACAAGAATTATTCTGATAACAAATATATGTAACTCACATCAGATACTTACAAGAGAGAGCATAATCTCTGATCACCTATAGAAATAAACACTCACTGTATACCACAGAAATAACATCTATCTCTTTCATAGACTAACACCTGCTTGAAGTAGCTGGACATATGCATATACTCATACGAGCCAGTCTGTAAAACCACAGACATACAACCTGTCAGCACAGCTGCTCGAAACTTCTTCATTATTTTTTTCTTTGTGAGCTGTCCTAACTGTTTATCTCGTTCTAACAATAGCACAAATAATGCTAGTGTAGGTATTTCGGTGACGGCTTTTCTGTGGTGTAGAATGCTGGAGAGTAACAGACAAGGACATGTCGAAATTGTCCTCTTTCCACCCAATCTGCCTAGGAAAATTCTCCGAATCTTTTGGCCAAATACCATCACCAACCAAGATCTGCTTACTCCGAGCAACCAAGAGGACACGCACACCATCATAGCTAGCAGACGCTGGAGTTGAGTTGGCCATGTCCTCAGAAGAGACCCTGAATCACAACAACGGCTAAGCTATGGACCCCTGAAGGAAAACAGATGAGAGGCCGACCACAAACAACTTGGCAGAGAACTGTGGAGGTTGAGATGCAAAGAATGAGCCAGAGCTAGGGCGCTGCACGAAAGATGGGCGCCGACCGACCAAAGTGTAAGCAAATTTATGATCGAAAAATAATGTTCCGAGAATTGTCTGCTTAATTTCTTATGAAAATACAATTGTCAAAGTCAAAATACTACTTAGTATATATTCAGACAAATGATTTTGACATATCAGGAGTTTATAAATTATCAAAAAATAAACTAATCCTAAAGTTCACTTTTGTCCGATTTTGACTTATTTGAAGTAATTTTATTGATACTTCTTTTCAGTATTGGCTCTAAGCACATACGCCTTTTCGTTTATGTGTGAACTTCATTTACAAGTAGGTTTTTACAGATATATCTGTTACATGACATGAAGCTGTGATCTCAGTACTCTACATAAAATGACTAACAAATAAGCAACGTGTTGTTTCAGTTATGTTTAAGTTTATAACATGACCTGCTTGTGTTAGACTGAGTGATGGATGTAGGTAAAGTCCAAATGAGACTTTTTTTTAACATAGTGTTGCAAGTTAAGGATTTGAATACAACTTGTAACGCTATATTTTAATGTTAAGTCTTTGTCACATAATTGGTCGTTCTCTTTTGCGTATTTCTCTCTCTCTCTCTCTCTCTCTCTCTCTCTCTCTCTCTCTCTCTCTCTCTCTCTCTCTCTCTCTCTCTCTCTCTCTCTCTCTCTCTCTCTCTCTCTCTCTCTCTCTCTCTCTCTTTCTGACATTATATATGTATTTCTCATTTTCGGAGCACAGAAATCTGTGCCCCAGTCACTGTTTAAATTTTCACACTTCGGTTCGTGTCAGGTCAAGGCGTCATTGACCATTATTAAGGATTAATTGTAATCGCGTAAGTTATTGCACCAGACTGACTTCAGGCGTGAATTGTTTGTTTACAAGTGTGCTACCCATTTCCGTACAGGCTGGCCAATCGGGCTGTGTCGCTGTTTGTAGCTCGTCCAATTTAGCACCGGCCACTGTTTCAACGACTAGTGCCAACGCTGAGAGAACAAAAGGATATGTGCAGAAAACAACAAAACTGTGCGTCTAATGTAAGTTATATCAGAAGTATCACATCGAGTGATATATCGAGTTTTTCATTGTATTGGTGAAAGGACGGCGGCGTTACAAGAAACAGGCGGTGCATTATATGGGGCGAAGGTAGATTTTAGAGGCCGGCTCGCAAAAAATTCAAGCCTCGTCGGCGTCACGCAGGCGTGCCAGTTGTGTGCTGCGGAACGACCGCAATAATTTGTCTTCTCTTTGTTACTTTCACAATTGCCTCCTGCTTACGGAATTGTGGATTTTAAAGCTGCATCCAAGGTGGAATGGGTTCATTTTCTACACAAGACAACAGGAGGCTGAGACACTTGGGAGTCATGACCCAGATGGGCACACCACACTTAGAGTGTAAAGGAGAATAATGGGGCGAAACACTTGTTCGACGGGGGAACCCTTCTGATGATCAAATTGCTTCCTGTTGTATCGCTCTGTATAGAATTTCCTATCATCATGGACAAAATAGAACAATTGCTTGCATAATGAGTTGATAATCTAAATGAACGGAGAATTCCCCATACGAAAAGTTAAGAGCTTATATGATGACATAAGTAAAAAGGCCGAAATGAAACATTTACAATTAGCAGAGGGTGGTTTGGTAGATTCATGAAAATGACCTTACCAACCAATGTGGTCTGATTTGTATCAAACTCTCAGGTAAACAAACACGACACAACTGAATGGAACCAGTGTAAACAGTGACTCGAAAATATCAAATACTGTCGGAAGGTAGGACAATAGAACGTGCCAACAATCGAATGGCGCACGTAATTACCACGCACAATAACGGTAGATCAATAATGCCGGAACACCCGTGTGTTACCAGGGCCCGAAAGAATAGCAAAGAATAGTAACAATATACCCCACCATCCATGTCGTAAAAATCGACTAAGGAGGGTTAGACATGGGACTGATTACCCCATCCCGTAACAAAGTTTGTACCAAAAAACTTCAACAAACACGGAGAAGTCATATAGAGAATATACAAGGGTATTGACATAAGTCTTGGGCCTGACCATGAAGGAGTCACAGGAGGAAGATGAAACTCGGCACATTTAAAGTTCATCATATTTGCACTGAATGTGTGAAGTACGCGTTTGTTTCTTCAATGGGTTTTAGCGCTACGGTGCACGGCGCAATGTACCCTATTAACCGGATCTGCTGCTCCAAAGATTTGACAAAACAATGGAAAAGAAGGAGGCCAGAGCTGTGATAAAATTTCTGATGTTTCAGGGAAAAACACCTACAGAAATACACAGGGAGATGGAACCAGTGTTTCGTGATTCTTATCCTTCATATACTTCGGTAAAAAACTGGTGTCAACAGTTTAAGTGCGGCCGCACAAATGTTGCTGATCTGCCAAGTTCTGGTAGATCAGCCTCAGAGTGCAACGATGAAAATGCAACAAGAGTGAAGAAAATCATTGACCAGGATCGAAAAATTACAATTGTGGAGATAGCTAGTAGAGTAAAACTAAATGAAAGAACAGTTTATAGAATTTTATACAACAGAATGAACATGAGAAAAGTGTGTGCACGCTGGGTTCCGCGACTGTTGACACGTGAACAGAAGCAAACGAGGGTAAATTGCTGTCATTAGTTGCTCAAAAAGTGTCAGTCAAAAAATTTTTTGGAAACCATGGGGACGGTAGATGAGACATGGGTACACCATTATGACCCCGAATCCAAAATTGCCAGCATGCAATGGAAAACCCCGGGCTCCCCAACACCTGTCAAGCCGAGAGCGCAGAAATCTGCAGGAAAAGTGATGCTGACTGTTTTTTGGGACACCAAAGGTGTCCTGTTGAAAGATTATCTGCGTCTTGGCAACACAGTAAATGGACAGTACTATGCAGATCTTCTCACCAAACTAAGAAAGGTTGTGACCAGGAAACGAGGGATAACGCGCACTCAAAATCTTCCTTTGCTTCAAGACAACGCGCCCTCTCACAAAGCGCGGCTTGTGCAGCTAGCAGCCAACGATTTGAATATTGAAATTCTCCCACACCCACCATATTCTCCAGATTTGGCTCCATCAGACTTTTTTCTATTCCCAAATCTTAAAAAACAGCTAAAAGGAAATCATTTTGACAGCGATGAAGAGGTTATACTGGCATGTGATGACTGGTTTAGTTTGAAAAATAGGGTGTTCTACTCCCAAGGTCTTTTCAAGGTCAAGCAGAGATGGCAGAAGTGTGTCAATTCAGACGATGGCTATATTGAAAAGGAATAAACACTATACAAAATTTCAGCTCTCTGTGACATGTCCTTCATGGTCAGGTTGTTCAAGACTTTTGTCAAGCCCCTTGTATATCAACCCAGCCGCCCAAGAAGGGAGAAGGTCCTCTGGAAAGGAGGCGCATGAAGCAACACAGAGAAAGCGAAAGATGTCTTGGTTGCCGACTTAACTTTTTTTCATCTTGAAAATCGCCAGGATTGGCAACTGGAATGTTCTCACTCAACGTGAAAATGGGAAAACTGCACAGGGAGTAGTGGAAACGACAAATTTCGTCATTGATATCCTGGGTCTCTGCGAGACACGGTGGAAGGGCAAAGAGAGGGGGAGATTGATCACAGGAGAAATGGTGTTGTCCTCAGGACTTGAGGAGGAAAGAGCCCACCACAGTGAAGGGGTAGTAGTATAGTAGGCGCAAAACAGCTATCATTCAGGCGGCGGCGCATGACTTTTATATAACAAAATACTCCGATCAATTTCAGGCGGCGGCGTTTCAGGCGGCGGCGCATGACTTTTTATATAGCGATATATGGGCAAAGCGAGGTAACCGTTGATTCAACATAGATGTCGTTGATGAGCAGGAGTTATATCCCTTATATTAAGGGGCGAACTTTTTATATAAGGAAAATGTGGGGTGTGGTTTTTTTATATAGTAATATATTAGTTCGATAATGGTGTGTTCTTATGTGTTACACCATGTGTTGATATGTTGTTGTTTATTTTACATATATTTAGGTATACATATAGACGATATTACAAGATTTAGACATATATTTAGAAATGTAATACAGACAGGTAGACATATATTTACAACAGTTAGCCTATATTAAAAAAAACACTAGAGACATTTTATATATTTATTGGCAAAGAATGGTCTATGGGTGCTGTAGGGTGACGTCTAACCTCACTATTACGATCGCACCGGCCATACGGCTACAATTTATAAGCGGTGTGGTGTGGGTGGTACTGTTTTTGGTTTGCTTGTTGTTGTGTGTTGGTGTGTTTGTTTATACATATATAAATACAATATATACAAAATATAGAAAATCAATAAGGGTGGGTTAGTAGGTTACTAAGGAGGTTTTTGAAGCGAGTGGAGCTTTTTTGTGTTGGCGTTGGTGACGACGCATGGGTGTAATGTAGCGGGCGGGGTTAGGTTAGGGGGATTTTGGTGTGATGTTGGGTGTGTTTGTTTAGACATATATATATATATATATATATATATATATATATATATATATATATATATATATATATATATATCTATATATATATATATATATATATATATAAAATAATAATAATAAATAATAAATTCTTTAAGCACCAAACACGGCGCATAAGGCAGAAACCAGTGCTCTCCAGGTTGTTCGTTGTGACGCCACTCCTCTTAGCTCTTGCACATTGTTTAGGCCCAACGTTCTTCCTTCTCTTATTATTGTTCTTCTGAGTGTTTCTTTTGGTCTTCCTTTTTTCCTCTTACCCTCAGGAACCCAAGTGAGCGCCTGTAGTGGTATTCTGTTGTTTTGCATTCGTATGACATGACCGATATATGACCATCGTCTTTTCCTCATATAGTCGGAGACATATTTCTGCCTAGAGTCTTCTCTTATTTGTCGATTAGTCTTGAATTCTTTCCAACTGATGTTCATGAGTTTTCTAAGACATTTGTTCTCGAATGTATTCAGCTTGTTCTCCAATGATTTTGTTATTTTCCAACTCTCACAGCCGTATGTTAACACTGAGATAACATTTGAATTAAACAGACGAAGCTTGGTATGTATATTCAATGATCGTAATTTCCAAATGTTAGATAATCTATTGAAGGCGCTAGCTGCCAAAGCAATTCTAGTATGGATTTCTCTTGTTGTGTCACCATCCTGAGTCATTTTACTGCCTAAATAATTGCCACTTTCAACTTTCTGTAGTTTTTCCCCGTTCAAGATGATATCCAAGGTCTCGTTAGAAAAAATCATAGGTTTGGTTTTAGACGCATTTATTTGGAGACCTATTTTAACCGAGAGATGACACAAATTATTTATTGCTTCTTGGGATTGTCTTGGTGTTGAACTTAAGAATGCTACATCATCTGCGAAATCCAGGTCCCCCAGGAATTTTCCATTTGTCCATTTTATACCCAATTGTTCATTGTGGGTATAGTTTCTCATAACCAAATCAATAGCTATTCCAAAAAGTAGTGGTGACATAATACAGCCTTGTTTCACCCCTGTTTCTACTGTAAACCATTCTGTATTCCCTTTATTTGTTCTAACACAACATCTTGCATTGTCATATAGCGCTTTGATTATATTCACATATTTTGTTTGAAAACCATAGATTGTAAGTATCTTCCACAATGATGGGCGGTGTAGACTATCAAAGGCTTTTTGAAAATCGACGAAGGTGATAATAAGTGGCGATTGCCTTTCAACTGATTCTTCTATAATTGTTCTTAGTGTGAATATTTGATCAATACATGATCGTTTCGGCCTGAAACCCGCTTGTTCTTCTGATCTTTTCGTCAGCATGCAATTTAAGTCTTTCTAACATCATGCAACATAATAATTTTCCAGGTACTGATAATAGAGATATACCACGCCAGTTATTACAGTCTGATAGATCACCTTACTTCGGTAACTTTACAATAATACTGTCTTTCCATTGTTGTGGTGGTTGTTCTTCTCTCCATACTTCATTTATAATATCTAAAATTCTCAAGAGGTTGTTGTCATTAACTGCTTTAATCATTTCCCCTGAAATTTCGTCAACTCCAGCAGCTTTAAAATATATATAATATAAAAAATCGATAATGACGGAAAAATAAAAAAATCAATAATTAGTAGGATACTAAGGGGGTTTTTGAAGCGAGTGGAGGTTTTTTGTTCTGGCGAGGGTGATGATGTATAGCGGGTGTATTACGGCGATGCATGGGTGTATTATGAGCAGTTGGTGGGGCTGGCGACTCGTGGAGTGTGTTGGGGTGTGGGTTTTTGTGTGATGTTGTATTGTGCCCGTAGGGTGTTTGTCTAAGGCGGTAACAAATAATTTATTTAATAAATTTTATTCTTTTAAAATAACAATCATTATATATTGGTAAGATTCGTATACAATATTTTCAAAAATAACATTATCATACATTTACATTGTATAAGATATTGACAAATAACACATATGAATATACATTGTGCAGTATTTTTTTTATATTATATAATATATATATATATATATATATATATATATATATATATATATATATATATATATATATATATATATATATATATATATATATATATATATATATATATATATATATTGGAAGACGGGAGTTGTGTTTTCAATTAGCAGTGTCTTGTTACAATAGTAAAAGTATAAAGACTTTACTAGTATAAATAGAATTATATAGTTAATGATCTCTTTTAAAAGAATACTTGAGTTAAAGAGAAAAATATAAAAAATCGATAACGGCGGCTTAGGTTACTAAGTGGGTTTTTGAAGCGGGTATTGTGTTTTTTCGGCTGGGGGTGATGACTCATGGGTGTGTGTTGGGGTGTAGCTGGTGGTTGTGTGTATGAGCGGGTGCGTTGTTGTGTGTTGTTGTTTTTACAGATAATATTTATCAATACATATATAACATCATATATTACATATATACATTCAATATATATATATATATATATATATATATATATATATATATATATATATATATATATATATATACATATATATATATATATATATATATATATATATATATATATATATATATATATATATATATATATATATAAAATATATAAAAAATCGATAATAACGGAAAATATAAAAAATCGATAATGGTGGGTTACTAAGCGGTTTTTGAAGCGAGTGAAGTCTTTTTGTACAGCGGGCGTGTCGTTGTGTGCTGGTAGTGTGTTGGTATTAGAGACTTGTTTATACTAGCTCTAGTATCTAGAGGTGGGAGGGCAGTGGTTAGAGACTATACCAGGTCTAACATCTAGAGGTGATAGTGTAGTGTTAGAGACGTCACTATACTAAGGCTAACAGGAAGAGGCAGGAGTGAAGTGTTAGAGACTTGACTAGGACCACCATCGAGAGGTGGGAGCGAGGTGTTAGAGACGTTCCTATAATAGATCTAGCATCTAGAGGTGGGAGTGAAGTGTAAGCGACTTGCCTATACTAGGTCCACCAGCAAGAGGTGGGACTGAAGTGTTAGAGACTTACCTATTGAGTGCGGGTGTGCGGGTGTGGTTGTGTGTGTGTGTGTATTCGGTTGTAACAGGCGGGTGTACCAACATCGAGAGGTGGGAGTGAAGTGTTAGAGACTATATTAGGTCAAGCATGAAGAGGTGGGAGTGTAGTGTTAGAGACTTGACTGTACTAGGGTTAGCATGAAAAGGTGGGAGTGAAGTGTTAGAGACGTCACTATAGCAGGGCCAGCGGGAAGAGGTGGGGTGAAGTGTTAGAGACTTGGCTATACTATTTTTGTGTAGATATTTTTGTGTGTTGTTGTATTGTGTATGACTCAGCATTGTGTTGTCTTTGTATACAATACTTATACAATATATATTTTCCAACATATATTAATATGTATACACACGATATTTATACATACCATATTTAGACAGAATAGATAACATGTCTTCATTTCTTTTGATGTACACCCACTTGGTGGGAACAGGTGAAGTCAGCTTCAACGCGTTGTGCTTGCGAGTGTCGGTCGTTATTACACCAACTCTTCAGTAAAGTATGAACGTGAGTGTCTGGGTCTTGGTCTTCCAAGTGTCTAGTTATATGAAGGAATATCAGTTTAATCTGGTTTTTGAAATGTGTTCAGGTTTGTTTCGCGCTAGTCAGGGCATGCTTATTGGGTAAACTAATCGCTATTTGACGCGTTGTCGACGTGAACAAGTTTTTCTTTTTGTGTATTTCATGCAAGTTTAGGTATAGGGACACTGTCCAAAAGTGATCTCAGCAGAACGTTGTTATCTATGTGGATGAGTTGTAGTCTTGTTACAAACAGCAAGCTGATTTAGAAGTAGCTTTAACATTTTTATTGGAAGGCGTTAAGCTTGTACCCTGTTATACGAATATAACAACCGATATGTTCCAAAACCTTATGTCTTAGATTATATCAAAAATATTCAGTCAGGGTTTAGAGCCAGGCGCTCATCAATTAATAATAATATCAAAAATAGAATTGTCTCTCACATGCACAGTCCGCATGCGTGATCGATAATTTCAGAGCTCGCGCACGCGGTTTTGTTCCACAATGGTTGGAAGCCGTTATCGATATGTAATTTACCATGTTCTTTACAAAGAAACAAGGTTTAATTACTCGCATTTGGGTATGAATAATTAATTGTGTATCAATCAGACCAGAGTTTTTACGAGCGAACATAAAACTAGAGGTCTTTATTTGTGATAGTGTGACAGTGTACTCAGATTCTCGTGATGTTACAACCAGACTTGTGTGTTTTGTTCACAGGGATAACTCATGTTCTTGAATAAAATAACTGCGTGTTAGTGTAATTTAAATCTATTCACCCCAATGACCATCTAGTGATATGTAAGTAACCTCTCACACAGCCGTAGTCTCCAACATTAAAAAAAGTCAAACGCTGGACAAGGCAAAATGGACAGTTTTATTGAACACAACCGTAGAGATACATGTCACAGGCAGACTAGCTTATGGCACCAACTAGATCCTCCTTCGTGTTGCAGTATGTAACTCGAACAAACTCGAGGCCAGTTTCAGTCATTTTTAATAAAGTTCAAACACAAGCTTTTACCCTTCCTTGTTTTGGAACAAGATCGATGACCCGCGCCAAACATCGAGCGTAAATTTCTGTTCAAGGCACAAGGTCAAAACACAATCGATCAATAGTAGAAATTTATAAAAGAAACATTCCTTCGTTCGTGTGTTCGAACCACCGTGACTTAAGGTTTCACTTTTTCACACGGGCGATATCTGATTTTCGTATTTCCATTTTTTAATTTTGGTATCACAGTTTTCATATTTCATAAGTTTTGTATCAGTTTTTATATCTCATAATTTTGGTCTCACAATTTTCATATTGACATTTCTTAATTTTGGTATCACAACACTCACACTTCCATTTCACAATTTTTTGCATCACAACCCCCACACTTCCATTTTCTTATTTTTGGTATGGGTTTTCATATTTCCATTTCATACTTTTTTGCAACACAACCTTTACATTTTCCATTTCATACTTTTGGTATCAGTTTCTCAAATTTCCACTTCATAATTTTTGTATCGGTTTTTATATTTCTATTTCCTAATTTTTTACAACACAACACTCTCACTTCCATTTCTTAATTTTGGTATCAGTTTTCATATTTCCATTGGGTGTGTGTGTGTGTGTGTGCGTGTGCGTGTGGTTGCGTATGTGTGCATGCGTTCGCGGGTGGGGTGTAGGGGGACAAGGGTTGGTGTTAGAAAACCAACTCGGTTCTGGCGATATTGGTTGATAACAAATGGAGTTGATGTAATGGTCAAACGTGTAACTGGGGCAAGTAGTAGGACAGGTATCCGTGTTTGGTGTTGTGCGCTAACAGAGAGTTGATTAGATGAAAAACTAATCGATCGTTGACGCGTTGTTGATGTGACGAAATGTACCCGTGAGGTGATAGAAATGTGCCCGTGAGGGGATAGAAATGTGCCGGTGAGGTGAAAGAAATGCACCCGTGAGGTGATAGAAATGTACCCGTGAGGTGATAGAAATGTACCTGTGAGGTGATAGAAATGTGCCTGTGAGGTTGTAGTAAAATCTGCGAGAATAATCGCTCATTTCAGTAAGATTGTAGTTATAAAATGATAATAAATAAACCCCCCTATTGTGTCTGACGGTGATGTTCTCACACGCCAGCATAGCGCTGAAGTTTGTGCCTTGGACAGGCTTAGAACCAATTCCCCCGTTTAAACCTACTCGCTTTCCTTGTGACGTACATTTTTAACATTTTGCCAGATCTGCTGCATACACACTGCAGTCTAGACTTACAATTAACGATTTTGCGGAAGGGTGCCGCCAAACTGCTGTCTGAAGTAACGTAATCTGTCAACTTTAACGCTGGTAATAAGTAGTAATCCTTACATTTTTTAGTAGTGTAACACGAGACAATACAAATTATTAACGCCAATTCTTAGCCCGCCACCCCAACACCCCGCTTCGCTTGACACATTCTGCCATGCATATATACACGCTGGAGCAAAGCCAGCAAAGGCAAACACGCAGACAATATTTTATTTCATCCTCGCGGTAATGTTTCTGACGTCACTAAAACAAGTTAGTTATTTGAAAAATACATGCTGGCGAGATGAAAGAGAGGGAAAAGATGGCGATCTTGTGCAAAATTTTGTTTGACGACTGACAGTGACAAAATTGAAAATCTTAACCATAATGAAACTGACCATAAAAATCATATGGTAGTATAGCTTAGAGTTCCCTAAGCAAGAATGTGTTTTAAATAATATAGTAGTCCAAGTATTAGCCAAGTTATTTAGAAAATACTAAATGCCTACGGACGCTCGACCAGACAGACTGTTGTTCCTGCTTGTGTTTTTCATAACGTTAGCTAAGAAAAGAGACAAGGAGGTAATTCAAAATCAGATAGGGTAACAAGAGTATAGGAGGGAAAGGGGAGCGGTAGGTAAAATGTAATCCAATACGAAACATCTTTTTGTATTATAACTAAAGCAGACTGGCCAATAGACTACCAGACGCAGCGTTTGTTTGGAATTATTTTTGTTTTTCAAAAACTGCATTTGAATTCTGGTAGTCGCAAGCTTTCGATTGGCCAGTGCTGAGAGATATTAGCAAGAAGCTTTGATTATTCATTGCCAGTTGAACAAAATTTTTCATTCAGATACGCTGAGAACAGCTGTGTTCAATTTAAAATTAAATTAAGAAGTATTCACAGTCTGGACAGAGCAGAAGAAACTGAGGCCACTTCTTTGCAAGTCAGCGTCATTTGTTTATATTTCTTGAAATTTGTGGTAAGAATGCTTTATGAATTAATGTGTTTTTTCCAACTGCTAAATTTAGATACTGCTATTGGGAAAAGTGAAGGACATGCCGGGAGCAGACATTGTTGTGCCTCAGGTTTTCCAACCTGGACAACAGACGGTATTTTAAAAAAGCGTATTAATTTGGCCATGTTGCTAGACAGGACTAGTAGAGGATTTCCAACCTGGACAACAGATGGTATTTTAAGATAGTGTCTTCATTTGGCCATGTTGCTAGACAGGACTAGTAGAGGATTTCCAACCTGGACAACAGATGATATTTTAATATAGTGTCTTCATTTGGCCATGTTGCTAGACAGGACTAGTAGAGGATTTCCAACCTGGACAACAGATGGTATTTTAATATAGTGTCTTCATTTAGCCATGTTGCTAAACAGGACTAGTGGAAGATTTCCAACCTGAACAACAGATGATATTTTAAGATAGCGTATTAATTTGGTCATGTTTCATTACAGGACTAGTAGAGGTTTCCCAACCTGGACAACAGATGGTATTTTTAAGATAGTGTCTTCATTTGGCCATGTTCCTAGACAGGACTAGTAGAGGTTTTCCAACCTGGACAACAGATAGTATTTTAAGATATAGTATTAATTTCGCCATATTGCTAGACAGGACTAGTAGAGGTTTTCCAACCTGGACAACATATGGTATTTTAAGATAGTGTCTTTATGTGGCAATTTTGCTAGACAGGACTAGTAGAGGTTTTCCAATCTGGACAACATATGGTATTTTAAGATAGTGTCTTCATGTGGCCATGTTGCTAGACAGGACTAGTAGAGGTATTACAACCTGAACAACAGATGGTATTTTAAGATAGCGTATTAATTTCGCCATGTTGCCAGACTGTAATGGTAAAAGTATTCCCATTGCAAATACTGCAGTAGGGAAGTGAAATGTTAGAGACTTCACTATACTAGGTCCAGCATCGAAAGGTGGGGGTGACATTTTTCCTTCCTCGCTGCCTTCCTTTACTCCAGTGCAAAGTCAGTTACCCTTTTACAGTTGGGTAGATTGAAGCGTGTCAACACCGTGATAGGATGTTGGTAAAAGGGTTGTCAGAAATTAACAATCGTGAAACTGGAGCACAAAGAGCAACGTAAACGCTTCCGTCCAGACTTTATTGTAATACAAATTGTGAGAAAATGACATCTGGGTAGTGATTATCAGTAATAATCTGGATATATTAGTAATGTAGGATTTTGTAAACATAACAAGTAACACAGGAGTGGCAAGATCTTATATAGTCATGTAGTGCGTTCAGATGAGTTGGTGTAAGGGCAATGTCGTATGTTGTTATGTAGTAGTGTTCGACTGAGGGAAGGGGAAACCCCTACCAAAATCAGACGCTTACTTGCGGTTGGTTTGGTAATGGAATGCTGTATTTAAAATGCATCGGGCTGGATCTCTTCCCAACGAAGCAACATGAGCGTGCGAGCGAAAATTCCGTTTATACTCTAGGGAATTTTAAGACTGCATTTCCATCTCATCAAGGATAATTCTCAGACATTCGGGATAAAAAATAGAATTAGGATTCAAGTTTGGAAAGGACAGAGAACTAGAGGGTCTTCTAAAATTAGAAAGGATGAAACCTATTGATAATACTCAGTATAATTATGGTGGATGTTTTTACTGATAAAAGTTAATCCAGAACTGATAGTTACTATGCTGGATGTCTTTATGGTGAAGAAGGTGAGTGTGTTTTGGGACAGTCACTCACAGTAGATACACACAATAGAAGCATGGAAGGGTGTAACGGCTGGTGATAGTTAACGAATGTTTAATGCACCACGACACGTCACGTTAATACAGAATACACAGTTATAGTCAACTACAAGTTATAGCAATACAATAATAAAGTACTTCTCACATCTCAGAATCATGCAGATACTACAATATCCATGACCTCTTTAAAGATACTCCTCAACTCAGCGCTATCCACCTGTCCTCACATTAGCGCTATAATATTCTAATCATGGATTCTCTAGCCAACGGGCATCATCGCCGTGCTAGCATAAATATGGCCTCCTCACAGATAGCAAACGGACATCATCGCCGTGCTACTGCCTAAATATGGTATCCTCCAGATACTCCTCCTGCGCTATAATATATAATAATGGATCCGTAAATATGGCCTCCTCACAGATAGCAAACGGCTCACATCATCGCCGTGCTACTGCATACATATGGTATCCTCCAGATACTCCTCCTGCGCTATAATATATAATAATGGATCCGTAAATATGGCCTCCTCACAGATAGCAAACGGCTCACATCATCGCCGTGCTACTGCATAAATAGCATCCTCAAGATACTCCTCCTGCGCTATAAGATATAATAATGGATCCGTAAATATGGCCTCCTCACAGATAGCAAACGGCTCACATCATCGCCGTGCTACTGCATAAATATGGTATCCTCCAGATACTCTTCGCATAAACGCTATCATAATCTAATGAGTCCTACCAGCAATTTCTCACACGACTCCATCCCCGGCAGTCTGCAATAATCTCGCCTTTACTCATTTTTAGCGCTATTATATGACATGTGTAAGTTAATGGATCCTTATCAAAATATTCACAATACTGCTCACCCAGCAGTTTGCAATAATATCACTTATCAACATGTCTTCACATAACACAATTATCCTCTATCAAGAAATAATGGCCTTACACAAATCATGGCCTCTTATATTCAGCACTGTACAGGCTTACCATCAAGAACACACACTATCGGGCGACCTCTCCAGATCGATGCCCAAAACTCACTGCCCACGGGAATACACATCCTCCCCCTAAAACAGCTACGAGACCCGGCTGTTAAAAAACACCGTTCAGTCTCACTACTTGCACGGGCTAGCCACAAATAGCTAAACACCCGTATCTCAAAACAGTTCGGAGTGAACAAACCTCCACAATTGAACTGACTAGCGTTCACACGCTTTGTAACTTTACTTCTACTATTGCAATCTAACCTAACATTAAAGACAATCACGTCTTCAAGCAACGACAACCCATAATCTAATCTGCTCACCTAATATTTTCCAGATCACGTCCCCTTCCATTAAAATTACTGGCAACACCTATACTATTTTACTGGAAGTTATAAGATCTCGGAGCTGCCCACAGCGTTAATAGTGGGGATTATACATAACGCACTAACACTAACTACCTGAGGGACAGCATCTTAAAACCGTTGCCAGACAATATTCGGACATTTCTTGTGCATCAAGTCTGTAATTCACCTGATAGGGATACGTTGTAATGTGTATATTGTTTCATTTTATTTTTCCATTTCATATGTAAACATTGCTTGTCGTTGTACATGTACACATATGTCTTTATACCTCCAATAGCTGGTGACTTCTTTCTGCGGGTTTTTTTTTACAAGGAACCAAATAGCAGAGGCGACCCTAGGCTCCAGAAAGAGAGAGCACAGAGTGGATGAGGATATCATGGTGTTTAATATTTATTATATTAACATTTTAGTAAGTTTTATATGTATATATGTATACAATATTTCAACTGTCGTCTTCTGCTGTCCAAAAGCACTTTCATTCGACTCAATGGGTCCAAATTTAATGCTAAGGGAGAGGCAACATTTGTGAAAGATGAAAGGGTGGATGGACGTGGAGGTTGCCTGATGTTTATATCAGGAGACCCTATGCTTAAAAAGAGACATTTAATTCCTCTTAGTTTGTGATGCGAGTTGCAAGCAGTCGACGCTATACGCCTACATCAGACAGGTCTTGAAGACACTTGCCCCGGCCTTGCTGCAAGGTTCGTGCTGGTGCCACAGTATCTGACTCCTGAAGAGAAGAAACAGTTAAAAAACACCTGTTGATCATAAAGTGGCTGAACCCGAGATCACCGATGACTCACTGTTAACATTTGGCCAGACATAAGTCAAATAGTATTGACACAGTATATAGACTGTAATAATTCCAGCCAAATCAACACATGGCGATCAACATCATTTGATTATTTTGCTTGTTAAAATAAGTTTAATCTTTATCTTGTTAAGTGGAGAATATACCGCGCATTTTAAGTCAAAACAGCACAAACATGAAAATTGGGATTATTCTATCTTCGTATAACTTATACTCCCCTAAATCTAAATCTGTGAAATCAATTGTCAGAACACATTCTAAGTCGGTATATTTTAATTTTGTAAATAGTATTTTCTTCAGAAATTGCGATTTCTATGTCCAAAATCAAGATTTTCTGAGAACTTTGCTTTTTGTTACTAATGGTCTTATAACGTGAATATTATTTAGTCAGTCAACATGAGATTGATACACTTACTTTCCCTAGGACAATACATTTCTCATCAGATCTGATTTAAAAAAATCTTGCTGCGAATAATTGTGTTAAATTTTGAAACAAAAGTTACTATTTTGTAGACATAAATTTTGTTATTGTTGAACAGAATTGACATCTTTGCACTCCGGGCAAACCAACTGGTGCTCAGTCTCCCTCAGTATATTTCGAAGAGTGTGAATGCTAACTGTTCCTGTAGCTCGCTGGTTGTATACACGACGGATACTGTCACATAATTGTATTCGCTTTCTTTTCCTCTCCGGCAGTATTCAATCAATACCCTTTAGCTCCCCGAGGAGCATAGGCCTTCAACAATCACATGCCAAGTCTTCATGTTCAGTGCCATTCGCTCAAGTTCCTTCAATGTTTTCCTCATCATTTTCACCTCTGTATCCAGTTCTCTTCTCCGTGTGTTTTTTTATCTACCTCTGCCTATCTTTCCCTGTGGATTCCAGAACAAGGACTGGCTTGTAATGCTATCAACAGGTCTCCTCAATGTGTGTCTTATCCATCGCCAGCGTTTTCTTCTCAACTCTTGTTCCACTGGCACTTGTCTGGTTCATGTCATCAATTCCAAATTAGTGACTTTGTAATACCATTTCAGTCCTTCTATTCTGCGCAACAATATAGAGCAGTTCTCACAATGGCAAAGACAGCTGTACATTAATTTTGTTGATTTTGAAAAGGTTTCTGACAGTATACATAGGGACAGTTTATGGAATATACTGAGGGCTTATGGAATTCCAAGCTGCGTAGTGACAATCATAAAAAGCCTCTAAGCCAACTTCACGTGTAGTGTTGGGCAGAGCAACCTAACCTTTCAGGTGAAGACAGGAAGGAGTACGACAGGGATGCCCCTTATCAACCACTCTATTCTTAACAGTCATAGACTTGGTGGTGCGCCAAACAACGGAGGGCAGTCCAAGAGGAATAAGATGGACTACATTTTCTACATTGGAAGATCTGGAATATGCAGATGACATTGCACTACTAGCACATTCACATCAACACATTAAGGAAAAAACGGATAGACTAAATAAGTATAGCCAGCAGGTGGGGTTGAACATCAATCAAAAGAAACAACCCTGAGCCCATTTCAGTAAGGAATCAGCAACTGGAACAGACAGACACCTTCACATATCTAGGATGCATAGTAAAACCAGACGGCTGAGCAAGCAAAGACATCAACAACAGAATGAACAAAGCAAGAACAGCCTTTTTTAGTCTAAACAACATCTGGAAGTCCTCTCAGTACAGCACAAGTACAAAATTAAGATTATATCAGAGCTGTGTGCTTTCTGTGCTTCTCTATGGTGCGGAATGCTGGAGAGTTACAGAGAAGGAAATATCGAAACTGTCCTCTTTTCACACAACATGCCTAAAAAAAAATTCACCGAATCTGTTGGCCGAATACCATCACCAACCAAGACCTGCTTACTCATAGCAAGCAAGAGGACATGCACACCATGATGCTCGCAGACGCTGGAGCTGTGTTGGCCATGTCCTCAGAAGAGACCCCGATGCCATCACAAGAGCATGCTATTGACCCCTCAAGGAAAACGAAAAAGAGGCCAACCAAAAACAACCTAGCTGAGGACTGTGGAGGCTGAGATGCAAAGAATGAACCAGAGTTGGGGCACTGTACGAAGGATGGCCGCCGACCGAGCAAAGTGGAATCAATTTGTTGTTGATCTACAAGACGCCACAAAGCTTGATGGCCACTGACTGCTTTGGCGGTCGGCTGTTAATGATCAAATAAAATTCTATGCAAGCATCTGGGCTTGTTTATACATGTCTGTAGGTTTTTGGTTGTTGTTGTCTGATTGAAAATTTTCATTTTCTCTTGCATCTGACTATGGTTATGGGACAGAAGAACCAAGTCATCTGAAAAATCCAGATCACCAAGCTGTTTAGTCAGATTCCACTGGATTCCATTTCTTGTGTGTTATGTCGATGTTTTCATAACCTAATCTATTGCTACTAAGAAAAGAAATGGAGACAAGAGGCACACCTGTATCACTCTCGTTGCAATCCTAAACGTTTCTGTAAGTTGTCCTTCGTGAAGAAATCTGCATGTCATGTCTTCATAAGTCTTCCTTATTAAGTTAATAATCTTTATGGGAACTCCATAATGAGACAACAAGGTCCAAAGTGATTCTATGTCTACACTATTAAATGTCTTTTCATAGTCCACGAATCCGATGTCTAGCGGTAAATTCCTTTCCAGACTTTGTTCAACTATTATTCTCACTGCAGCTATCTGGTATGTACAGGATCTGTTTTGTCGAAAACTTACTTGTTTATCTCTCACTTGCTTGTCTATGAACTCTTTTAATATCTCAAGGATGATTATGTTTAATACTTTTCCTGGCACTGAAAGTAACATTATTCCTCTATAATGTGTGCTCTTTTGTAAATGTCCCTTCTTTGGCAACTTGACCAGAAAACATTCCTTCAATTGTAATGGTATTTCCTCTCTCTCCCAGACTTTGCCAAGTGGTTTGTATAATATCTCTGTCTTCTTCTTCTTCTTTCTTCTTTGATCCATAACCAACAACCGTCAAAGCGGTCAGCGGCCATCACGCCTGGTGGCGTCTGGTAGGGCAGCAACAAATTGATTCTACTTTGCTCGGTCGGCGGCCATCCTTTGTACAGTGCCACAACTCTGGTTGATTCTTTGCATCTCGGCTTCCACAGTTCTCCGCCAAGTTGTTTTTAGTCGGCCTCTCTTTCGCTTTCCCTCGGGGGTCGATAGCATAGCTGTTCTTGTGATGGTATCAAGGTCCCTTCTGAGGACGTGGCCAACCCAACTCCAGCGTCTGCCAGCTTTGATGGTGTGCATGTTTTCCTGGGTTCTCCGAATAAGTAGTTCTTGGTTGCTCAAGGTGTTTGGGCAAAAGAATCGGAGAATTTTCCTTAGGCAGATTGTGTGGAAGGAGGACAGTTTCGACATTTCCTTCTCTGTTACTCTCCAACATTCCGCACCATAGAGAAGCACAGAAAGTACACAGCTCTCATACAGTCTTAATTTGGTGTTTGTGCTGTACTGGGAAGACTTCCAAATGTTGTTGAGAACAGCAAAGGCTGTTGTCGCTTTGTTCATTCTGTTGTTAATGTTCTTGCTTGTTCCGCCGTCAGGTGTTACTATGCATCCTAGGTACGTAAATGTGTCTGTCTGTTCTAACTTCTGGTTCATTACTGTTATAGGCTCAGGATTGCCCACATTTAGCGTCATGACCTTTGTCTTCTTCAAATTGATGTTCAGGCCAACCTGCTGGACATACTTATTCAGTCTATCGGTTTTGTCTTGAATGTGTTGATGTGAATGCGCGTGTAGTGCAATGTCATCTGCATATCCCAGGTCTTCCAGTGTAGAAAACGTTGTCCATCTAATTTTTCTTGGACTGCCCTCTGTTGTCTGGGGCATCATCCAATCTATGACTATCAAAAATAATGTTGTTGATAAGCGGCATCCCTGTCGTACTCCTGTTTTCACTTCGAAAGTTACATTACTCGATCCAACACTGCACGTAACGGCTTTTTGTGATGGAAACAATGTGGCTGGGAATTCCATAAGCCCTCAGAATTTTCCATAGGCTGCCCCTGTGTATGCTGTCGAAAGCCTTTTCAAAATCAACAAAGTTAATGTACAGCTGTCTCTGCCATTCTGAGTACTTCTCTATAATGTTCCTGAGGGAAAATAAATGATCTGCACATCTTCTGTTCTTTCTGAAGCCCGCTTGTTCTTTCCTCAGTTTATGGTCAGCTGCTTTTGAAATGCTCTGGATGATTATCCTGCCTAGTATTTTGTTGGGAACTGAGAGGAGGGTAATTCCTCTCCAGCTGTTGCAGTCTGCAAGGTCTCTCTTCTTGGGCAATTTGACAATTATTCCTTTACTCCACTCTGTTGGTGTTGTCTCAGTTTTCCAGACTTGTGCAAATAGTGGTTCTAATAGTTCTGCTGCTAGTTCAGGGTCTGTCTTGAATAGCTTAGCATTTAGATTGTCTTGACCAGGCGCTTTTCAATTTTTTAGCCCTTTGATAGCTGTGATGATTTCTCCTTTCCCTGGAATGTCTGTATTTACGTCTAAGTCACTTTCAGCCTCAGCAACATTCAGCTGAGTCTCTGGTTCCTTATTCAGTGTTTCTCTGAAGTGCTCTGCCCATCTTGTTTCCCGCCCCTGTGTTGTGTTGATGAATATCTCTGTAGAGGAATCGATAACTGTTTTGATGACCTCTGCTGGAATTCCATCTGGACCAGCTGCTTTTCCATCCTTCAGAAGCTTTATGGCTTCGTTTATTTCTTCTCTACTTGGTCGTTCAGAGCTGATTAGTTGCTCTTCTTCTGCTGGCTGTATGTCTGGGAGATTAGTCTGCTGAGAAGTTCCTCAAAATGTTCTGTCCATCTCTTCATTTGTTCTTGAATAGCAATTGTCTATTCTTAACTTTTATGAGGTCATTTGCTTGCTTATATTTCCCTGTTATCTTCTTTGTGTTGTTGTACAGATCCCTCATATTTCCTCTGGCTGCAGCTTGCTCTGCTTCCCTTGCCATCTGTTCAATATACTTCTCTTGTCTCTTTTGATGTTTCTTCTTACTTCTTTGTTTGCTTCTATGTACACTTTATGAGTCTTGGCTTTGGTGCTTCTGGTTTTGCTTCGGTTAAAATCTACTTTCTTATATGACACCTCAGTTTAGCTATGTTCCCAAATCATTTTCTAATGTCATGTGTATTTTTTAAGGATTATTCATGCCTTATTTATTATTGTGTATGATAAATGCCTGTAAATGTTTGTAACTGTTATACCTTTAGAATGTTGGGATTTTACTTTAGTTTATTGCGTTGATTATGTTTATTTAATTTTAAAAAAAATAATGATTAAAATGCATTTGTAGGTGATAAGGGTGGATTTGGTGATGCTTACTGGCCACTATGAACGTTGCAGTAGTATGTCCAAATCGTTGCTAAAATGTAGCCAAATGTATGGTACTACCCCTATCGACACCAGGTATATAATAGACTGAAGTGCAAGGTGTCTTGTCTGGTTTGTTGTTGTTGTTGTGGGTGTAGATGGAATGAAATTTCACAGATCTACAAAAACATGAGGTATGACGTGGAAGTCATAAAAGTGCGAAACTGCTGCGGACGTTTCCATCATTTATTTGGACGCCACAAGCACAGATACGTTACATAAATCATAGACATCAATAGTTCAATGTATTCAGCATTCTAAAGCTTCTTCATGAATCTGCATCAAAATCCTGCAACTGTGTCAGCTGCATATCATCAATGTTCATTAAATAATAATCAATACTCCTCTGACGCTGGCAGATCAGATGTACAAGATAAGTCTATTATTGTCCACACGAGAATAGCATTTCAGGAGTACAGGTCAAGCTGACCTTTATAGCATCCCTAAGTCTAACCCTCGACATAGGTGCAATCGCTGGCATAGCGAAAATCCTAGAACATAATAATTGTTCCCTGGGCCTAGAGCGACCCGTGTATATATATATATCTCAGGTATAAAGATACCGGTGGTGAAATTTCCTAGTAAAAGGACCTCTCCATTCTGTAACACACAAGCGAGCAGAGATCGACAAAATGTCTAACATCTAGGTAGATCATAGAGTTCAATAAAGGAGGTATTACCTTTCTTCAGAATCAACACCACAAAACATACGCCTCCGGGCGGTTTTGAATCATATAGGGAAAGCCTCGTTAGCTAACTAACTCACAAGAGGACTATAGAATTCCCTAACAAAAATCACAGACGCAGAAGCGTCCTATCTCTGCACAGTACATATCGTCGAATCCCTGGGCGGAAGACGATTCTAACTTTCTTAAAGTTTAGACATGCGCAGAACGCATACATCTGACTAACACTCACAACAAAACGATGAAGGAACCATTTCAACAAAGCTATGTTCAGAAATCACGCCTTATATGGACACGGGAATAAAACTCTACCCTAGTTTCAATAATTCCAAGAAATTGTTGACTGATACTACCGTATAAGGAGACATCGTTCGAATAAATGAATCAGCGAGTCAAGACACAAGATAAGATAACCAACGAGTCAACCAACAAGAGAAGTTAACCCCCATAGTACAATGTACCTATAGTTTAAACAAAGTTTATCTGCCTTAGATCACAAACAATTTAAAGTGTACAATTCATAGCGATTAATTACACACAGTCTTAGGAAAAAATTCTGTGCGTAACATTACCGCACCCCCCGGGGGAAAAAATGAAAAATTTTTTTTTAATCCAAGAGCCAGAAATAACAGGCTCGTAACGCACGTATGATGCGCGGATATAATGCTTAATATGAGGCTTGCTCGACGCATGGAGCGTTAGCTGAGATTACATCTCAGATTCTTAGAGAAAAAATTTCCCTAAGTGTACACGTATATTCCAGGGAGGTGCCACCAACAGACGCCACATGATGGCAACATCATAATGTAAGCAAAATTATACTCACATAAATACAAATATGTTATCATAGTATGAAGTGTAATTAACTACACATTTGAAACAAAAAATACATTATACAATCATACAATGTATTACTAATCAATACAAATAAATCAGATGTTCCTCTTAGACATGGATATAATCGTTCCACAGCAGGTAAGAACTTGACATACTTCATGGTTGACATAATGTCCATACTCTCGCAGACGTCAATGATGTGCTGCGAAAATATCAATAACACAAATCTTTATGGTATATGCTAAATTTCTTAATACAGTAATCAAAATATAATATATAAATTGTGGCCATGTGAGCTTTTGGCCCTTATATTGCTAACTAAGCCTTCTTCCGTTATACCAAAATCAGTAACAGAACAAGGCAATTAAAATGCTACAAATTCCCAAAATGAGCACATATGTGCTAATATATCCTTATAGTAGAGAACTGTTATAGATCTCGACGTTTAACAGGGAATATATATGACAGAAGAATTAAGTGGAATCATGTGGGCATCTAGACAGAATGCCTGCCATCACATTATCCGAACCACGGATAGCTCGCACCGTGAAATGAAAGGGTTGAAGAGCTATGGCATATCGAGTGGACCTCGAGCTCTTCAAGTTTTTGCTCTGAATAGCAGTAAGCGCTTTCTGGTCGGTTTCCACAATGAAATGTGCGCCTAGAAGGAATCTTTGCAACTTGAGAATTGACCAAACCATAGCCAATAATTCACGGTCTAAAACCGAGTAATTCCTCTCTGCAGCATTTAATTTCCTAGAGATATACATCACCGGATGCAGAGTATCTGAATACTCCTGCATTAGTGCTGCCCCAATCCCAGTGGACGAGGCGTCACTTAGAAGAACAAAAGTCTTCTCAATAGTAGGTAACCTAAGGATAGGTGGATATGAAAATAGAGTTTTAATCTGGTCCAATGAGGATTGACATTCTTGAGACCAGCGGATCAGATTAGGCGATCCTTTCTTCAATAAAGTAGAAAGAGGTGCCATAATGGAGGACAGATTCGGAATGAATCGTCCGTAAAATTGTATCAAACCTAAGAGACTACGCACTTGTTTTTTCGTCTTAGGGACAGAAATGTTAAGTATTTTTGAAACATTGTGGTCCTCTGTCTTTAAAAGTCCATGACCAACACGATGACCTAGGAAAGAAATCTCACTAAATCCTATAAAGGCTTTAGAGGGTTTTGCAGTCAAGTTATACTCGCGAAGAGTAGACAGCAATTCGTATAAACCCAAATAGTGATCTTCCCAGGAATCACTGAACAGACAGATATCGTCTAAGTATGCTATGACATCTGCACGATATGCGAGAATTCGACGCATCATGTGTACGAATAGCAGGGGCGTTCATAAGACCGAAAGGCATGAAATTCCATTGGAATAAACCCCTAGGTGTAGAAAAAGCAGTAAAAGGTTTGGCTCGTTCAGTTAAAGGAACTTGCCAATAACCTTTCGATAAGTCGAGTTTGGTAAAGAATTTAGAATTAGAAAGTTTGTTTAGTAGCTCTTCCAATGAAGGCATAGGTTCAGCATCGAACTTCGTAACTTGGTTCAATTTGCGATAATCCACGCAAATGCGAATGTTATTATCCTTCTTTCGAACAATAACCATAGACGAAGAGTATGCTGATGTGGATGGTTCAATGATTTCCAATCGTATCATTTCATCCAATTCTTTTTCGACTTGTGACTGAAAATGGATAGGTATCGGATAGGGTCTGACTCTGATAGGATTATGGTCAGTTAGTATTATGTCATGTTCAATGACATGTGTGTCCCCCGGGATGTCGGTAAGGACATCCTGAAATGTTTGTAACATCGAAGAAACTTGTCGATGTTCCTGAGCGGAAAGATTAGAAGAAACGGAAACGTTTTTCCAAGATTCCGTTGAATGAAGTGGGATCACAGGAAGTGGAAGATTGACATCAGAAAAAGTAGTTTCCTCATCCTGTATAACTGACAGGGATGAGTAATGACCATGAGGTACTGGAGAATTGTCCGTTGCCTGGAAAATAGGCTGCAAATAGTCAGGTCTTTCATGAAATTCTGTGAGCATATTTATGTGGAAATTTTATGCTTTCCATCAATATCGACAACATAGTCGAAATCGGAAATTTTAGAGACTATTGCATACGGACCTTTCCATGCAATAAGAAGTCTGTTCTCCCTTGACGGAAGAAGAACGAGTGCTTTGTCACCTGGACAAAGTTGTCGTAGACATCTATTTTTATTTGCAAACTGCCTTGCCTTTTCTATAGCTAATTCGGATGAAGAAGTTGCTAGTTTGCATACCCCGATGATCTTTTGCCTAAGAGCAATGACATACTCGTAAGAAGATTGATTCTCATCGCTAATATTATCGGCAGTGATAAGATCGTGGAGTAAAGACATAGGGCCGCGCGGTTGCGCGCCAAAGACAAGTTCACAAGGAGAAAACCCTGTGTGTTCATTGGGGACCTCTCTATAAGCAAAGAGAGCCGCGGGTAAAACCCTGTCCCAATCCTGAGGATGACCCTCAGTTATCTTCCCAAGTAAAGTTTTTAGTGTCCTGTTCAAACGCTCAACTAACCCATTAGACATTGGGTGATAGATACTGCTGAGAGACCTTTTAATATGTAGCATAGACATTACCTGTGACATAGTGTCGGATATAAGTTGAGTGCCATGGTCTGACAATATTTCTCCGGGGAATCCCAAGCGAGAAAATATTAGCCAAAGAGCGTCTGCGATATCGGCAGTGGAGATGCTCTTGAGAGGTATAGCCTCTGGCCAACGTGTGCACATATCGACACATGTAAGGATAAATTGATGTCCTCTGGCCGACTTGATCCTAAAAGGACCGACAATATCTATTGCCATTTTCTGAAAAGGGCGAATAGGAATGTCAGCAGCCTGGATAGGCGCAGTATGCCGTGGTCCTTTCGATTTGACCTCCTGACACACTTTGCAAGAACGACATTAAATTCGTATGTCCTTGCCCACAAATGGCCAAAAGAAAGCCGCAAGAACCCTCGACTTTGTACAGGAAAAACCCATATGTCCAGCACATTGCGAGTCATGAGCATGTTGCAGTATTTGCAATCTCATACTCTTAGGCACAAGAATTTGAGAATGAGTGGACGTAGTCGAGTCTTGTACCATACGCACAAGTACGCCGTTCTTCATAAAAATCCAAGACTTTCTATTAGTATTCTGATTTAGATCACCTTTTATTGCTAGAATGAAGAATTTTTGTAAAGAAGGATCTTCTTCTTGCAATTTTATAAATGAGTCACGTGAAATAATCAAGTGACTATTTTGGCTATCTACTTCATTATTATCAGTTAATGAAGTTTGAGGTGGATCCAGAGCATGTGCTCTTGTGACCACCGCATTGGTAGCTTCAATGTTTTGCTCCTCCCAAACAGCAATCTGCTGTGGGGTACATTCCCTAACTCCGAGAATACGACCAATAATAAGGTCCGCAATAGGGTTTGGAAGGAGACACGCGTGGACATCTCCCGTAAAGAAGGGAGTAGAAATATGTATTATGGCAGTAAGATACTTTTCCAAAGTGCCACCAAATGTTACACATTTGATGACCTTTCCTGTAGCACAGGATGGATTTACAAGAGATTGCCTAACACCAATAGTAGTACATCCAGAATCAAATAGAACTGAGACTGGATTACTATTTACAAGACCCTTATGTAGAATTAAAGAACCCCTCCCGTCATGCTCAACAGCAGCAGGAAGAGCGGGAAGTGGGTGACCACAACTCAAAGTAGTTATGGTACCCGGTTCGAATAAAGTACTGCATTGGGGACATTTAGTTGCCCTCCTAAGTCAAAGGCAGAACATGTGATAGCACTAGAGTTTTTATCATCATCACCTTGTTTACATGCTCCCTGAGACTCCTGCTGTACAGAGTTTGCCTGTTGATACCTCTTTCTTTTATGTTGCGATCTACCGCGACCATTATTGCCTCTGAAATTATCATTAAACTCTCTACTGTAATTGTTATCCTGGTTTCAATTCCAGTTTCCATAACTGTCATTACCATTTCTATACTGTTGAGAACCTCTATTATATTGGTTTTGAGGTCTCCGCAAAAAATAGTTTCTTCTATACTGACTACCTTTGCGAAAATGTCAAAAATTATTGGGAGTAGTATACCGTGGAGTATCAGCTTGTCTCCAGTTCTGTGAAGAAGAATCACCCTGAAATTGATTGCTATGATTCTGTGCATAATTACGGTTACTCTTCTTATTAAAATTTTGTTGGCTACCCTGAAATTTACGCATGAAATTTGGGCCATAAAGTGCTGCCGAAGCAACTGGCAGGCCTTCTTTTACTTTAGAGTTGCTAATGGTTACGTGAGGATGCGCAGTGACATACTGGCAACATTATTCTTCCATTTCTTTTATGTTTTTAGGCTTACGCTCATGAAGAAAAGAAAGAAAAGATTCATTGACAGAAGACATAACCTTGTCTCTAAGTAGTAAGTCCATAAGTGCTTCATATGTATGTTCTGTATCTTTGAAATGAATTCAGAGAATTCAACTCCAGTATCTGGCAACATATTTTTAAATTAAGGACGATAGCCGTCTTCGTTAAGTTGGTACTTCTTTAACAAGACTGCCCTGATAACCTCATAATTGTTCTTGTCAGGCTCATCTACCATACTTAACATACTCAAAGTATCACCTCTAAGTAAATTGGACAACTGATAAACATACAGTGATTTATCTATGTTATGTGTTTTACATGCACGTTCGAATCTATCCAGATAAAACGTTATATCGTCACTGGAAGCATTGAATACAGGTAGTTTAATCTTAAAATTACTTGCACTGAACTTATCTGACACCTTATTGCATCATTAGCATTACCAGTGTTCAACAATTTCAACTTTTCTAACTCCACAGCTAAGAGTTTTTCTTCATGCTCCATTTTTGTTTTTCTCTCATCAGCCTCTCTTTGTAACTTTTTCTCTTCAGCCTCTCTTTGTAACTTTTTCTCTTCAGCCTCTATCTCTAGTCTTTTATTTTCAGCCTCTTTTTCAAGTCTTTTATTTTCAGCCTCTTTTTCAAGTCTTTTATTTTCAGCCTCTTTTTCAAGTCGTTTATTTTCAGCCTCTTTTTCAAGTCTTTTATTTTCAGCCTCTTTTTCAAGTCTTTTAGTTTCAGCATCCAATTGTAGCTGAATTTTTCTTTCCTCAGCTTCTTTGTCCAATCTTCTCTCCTCAGCTTCAGCTTCTCTTTTCTGTTTTTCCATTTCCAATTGGAATCTCCTTTCATCCACCTGCATCTGCAATTTCTTTTGTTCAGCTTCCATTTCCATTTTTTTCTCTTCCACCTTTAATGCTTTATCATATTGAGTAGTCGCATATTCTTCCAATTTATCACCAGTCTTACCAAGGGATCGAGTTATCTACCCTTCCAAGATGGAGGTGAAATTCGTTTCTCACCTTAGACGCCGAAAGAAAAACATCAGGAATGTGTATATTTCGATGGATATCACCATGTTATGTTAAATTATAGAATAAGAGATACACCAGAGTATCTAGTGGTGTAGATATTTTCCTATAACTGACCTCGAAACCCTTGAATCGGTCGGTTGGATCGGAGGGTTGATCAGTGAGTTAACAATTCACTATCGTAAAACAAGCTATTGTTACCGAAACAGAACCAGGCTCGACAGTAAACATGACTCACTCTAATATCTTGGGGGCTAAGGAGATTTCTAAAATTGGATACTGGAATGTAAGAACTATGTATCAAGACGGAAAATTGGAAGAAGTAATTAAAGAAATGGATAATTATAAGTTGGACTTATTGGGTGTCAGCGAGTGTAGATGGACGGGGAAGGGCATAAAATATATTTCAGAAGAAAAAAAGCAAATTATATACTCTGGTAGTAATGATAATCGTCACACAGAGGGAGTAGCCATCCTAATGACACAGAAAGCAGCAGCATCGCTTATCAGCTGGGTACCTATCAATGAGAGGCTAATATTGGCTAGATTTCAGACACGATTTTTCAAGCTCTCAATTGTACAATGTTATGCACCAACTAACGACGCTCTTGATACCACAAAAGATGACTTCTATGAAGCACTTCTAAGTACCATCAACACAATACCCAAGCATGACATAATAGCAGTCATGGGTGATTTTAACGCCAAAGTAGGTGACAACAACGATGGAGTACAAAGATATCTCGGTACTCATGGCATAGGCTGTATGAATCAAAATGGCGAAAGACTTCTAGAACTTTGTGAAATATCAAACCTCGTTGTGGCAGACACCATCTTTCCACATAAGAATATCCACAAGATAACATGGAATTCACCTGATGGCAGAACTAAGAACCAGATAGATCACTTCTGCATAAGCGCTAAATTTCGCTCATCAATAGATGTACACAGACTGCAATCAAATGATATAAAGAAGGAATATAATGTCAAAATGAACAACTATTTCGATGCTTTAGGCAAAATTGACAACGATATCACCACCAAGACAATCGATACTAAATGGGAACAACTGAGAACAGCAATGACAGAAGCAGCTGTAGCGACCACCGGATACCTAGTACATAAAAAGAAAAAATGGATGAGAGAAGATACTTGGGATAAAATACAAGAAAGGAAAACAGCAAAACTTAAACTACTAGCGGCAAGTACACATAATGCAGTTGAATCTTGCAAACTAACTTATAACTTGTTAAATAAAGAAGTGAAGACAAAAACTCGAAGAGATAAAAGACATTTCATCAATGAACTGGCCGTAGAAGCTGAAAATGCTGCAAGAACTGGTAATAGTAGGTGCCTTTATCAAATTACAAAACAACTATGTCACCAGCCTACTGCTATGGAAACACCTGTTAAAGGTAAATTAGGGAATTCAATACCAACAGAAAAAGAACAAATGAAGAGATGGGCTGAGCACTTCATGGAGGTGCTAAACAGACCACCACCAACAGTAACACCTGATTTTAATAATGAAACATCCACAACCACTTTGCCAATAACTTGCGATGAATTCACGCTGGACGAGATCAAACAAGCCGTTAAAAGATTAAAAAATTTTAAAGCTGCTGGAGTTGACGAAATTTCAGGGGAAATGATTAAAGCAGTTAATGACAACAACCTCTTGAGAATTTTAGATATTATAAATGAAGTATGGAGAGAAGAACAACCACCACAACAATGGAAAGACAGTATTATTGTAAAGTTACCGAAGAAAGGTGATCTATCAGACTGTAATAACTGGCGTGGTATATCTCTATTATCAGTACCTGGAAAATTATTATGTTGCATGATGTTAGAAAGACTTAAATTGCATGCTGACTGACGAAAAGATCAGAGAAGAACAAGCGGGTTTCAGGCCGAAACGATCATGTATTGATCAAATATTCACACTAAGAACAATTATAGAAGAATCAGTGGAAAGGCAATCGCCACTTATTATCACCTTCGTCGATTTTCAAAAAGCCTTTGATAGTCTACACCGCCCATCATTGTGGAAGATACTTACAATCTATGGTTTTCCAACAAAATATGTGAATATAATCAAAGCGCTATATGACAATGCAAGATGTTGTGTTAGAACAAATAAAGGGAATACAGAATGGTTTACAGTAGAAACAGGGGTGAAACAAGGCTGTATTATGTCACCACTACTTTTTGGAATAGCTATTGATTTGGTTATGAGAAACTATACCCACAATGAACAATTGGGTATAAAATGGACAAATGGAAAATTCCTGGGGGACCTGGATTTCGCAGATGATGTAGCATTCTTAAGTTCAACACCAAGACAATCCCAAGAAGCAATAAATAATTTGTGTCATCTCTCGGTTAAAATTGGTCTCCAAATAAATGCCTCTAAAACTAAAGCTATGAACTTTTCTAACGAGACCTTTGATATCATCTTGAACGGGGAAAAACTACAGAAAGTTGAAAGTTTCAATTATTTAGGCAGTAAAATGACTCAGGATGGTGACACAACAAGAGAAATCCATACTAGAATTGCTTTGGCAGCTAGCGCCTTCAATAGATTATCTAACATTTGGAAATTACGATCATTGAATATACATACCAAGCTTCGTCTGTTTAATTCAAATGTTATCTCAGTGTTAACATACGGCTGTGAGAGTTGGAAAATAACAAAATCATTGGAGAACAAGCTGAATACATTCGAGAACAAATGTCTTAGAAAACTCATGAACATCAGTTGGAAAGAATTCAAGACTAATCGACAAATAAGAGAAGACTCTAGGCAGAAATATGTCTCCGACTATATAAGGAAAAGACGATGGTCATATATCGGTCATGTCCTACGAATGCAAAACAACAGAATACCACTACAGGCGCTCACTTGGGTTCCTGAGGGTAAGCGGAAAAAAGGAAGACCAAAAGAAACACTCAGAAGAACAATAATAAGAGAAGGAAGAACGTTGGGCCTAAATAATGTGCAAGAGCTAAGAGGAGTGGCGTCACAACGAACAACCTGGAGAGCACTGGTTTCTGCCATTATGCTGCACTACATAGGTAATAGTGCATGAGTAAATCCACCAGTTAGTTATGATAAGTGCACTATACAAACAATAGTGCATGAGCAAATATGTAACAATAGTGAAAGCTAACTATGCAAGAACTATGTAAACAATAACAACGATCCAAGACAATGTAAACAATAACAAAGATCAAAGACAATGTAAACAATAACAAGGATCAAAGACAATACGAAAACATTCGCAAAAGTCAACTAAATAAACAGCGAAAACTAAAAGAAAATATCATAAAGAATGTGATGACAAATGCGAAAAATGTAAACAAACAAATGACGTCACAATGTATAAACAAAAATGGTGTAAAGAACTGAATAATAGAAAAGAGGAGACCTACAAATACAAACAAATCAAAACAAAACTAAAGAATGCGAAAAAATAACGAAAACAAAACTGCACATGTCGTCACAACTAAACGTAAATAGCAATAAATATTGCTAACAATTTCCAATTAAGGAAATTGCTCTGTCCCTAACGACACGCTCTCAATAGATACCTCTATGACGTGATATTATCTATGAGTCACCTACAAGTTGAAATATAAACATATAAATATAACAAATAACATATAACATATAACATGTAACAAAAAACAGCAAGAATGTGAAGAAATACAGAAGGCTCAGTTAAAGTATAAGGGCACAGTTCAAAAACAAAACAGGCCACTTAACTTCTATATGTCCAAACGTCAACACGGTGCAGAACAGGTTGCGATCAGCATTCTGAGGATAAATGATCCAACGTTGATCGACAACTGCTCCCATAAATAGCCATGACGCAGGAAATTAGCTTCTGATACTGGAAATGTTGTTTCGGCACTTGTCCTTCTTCCTTACAATGCTCGGCACTTGACCCTCTAACTGCAGTATGAGTAAATCGCTTCAATCGGCACTTGACCTTCTGAAAGCTATGAAATCGATAAACTGTCGGGCAGCGCCGGGTACTTTCACAATATAGCGGACAGGCTATACGTCATTGTAGATGTTGTATCTTGCAGGAAGTATCGTTCACGAACTTGCATCTTTTAGAATGAATGGGTTTTTTTACCCCCGTGAGTGCTGGAACCAGTTGAACCCAGCTATTGGCCACCATAAAATGATAAGGGTGGATTTGGTGATGCTTACTGGCCACTATAAACGTTGCAGTAGTATGTCCAAATCGTTGCTAAAATGTAGCCAAATGTATGGTACCACCCTTATCAACACCAGGTATATAATAGACTGAAGTGCAAGGTGTCTTGTCTGGTTTGTTGTTGTTGTTGTGGGTGTAGATGAGATGAAACTTCACAGATCTACAAAAACATGAGGTATGACGTAAAAGTCATAAAAAAGCGAAACTGCTGCGGACGTTCCCATCATTTATTTGGACGCCACAAGCACACATACATTACATAAATCATAGACATCAATAGTTCAATGTATTCAGCATTCTAAAGCTTCTTCATGAATCTGCATCAAAATCCTACAACTGTGTCAGCTGCATATCATCAATGTTCATTAAATAATAATCAATACTCCTCTGACGCTGGCAGATCAGATGTACAAGATAAGTCTATTATTGTCCACACGAGAATAGCATTTCAGGAGTACAGGTCAAGCTGACCTTTATAGCATCCCTAAGTCTAACCCTCGACATAGGTGCAATCGCTGGCATAGCGAAAATCCTAGAACATAATAATTGTTTCCTGGGCCTAGAACGACCCGTGTATATATATATATATCTCAGGTATAAAGATACCGGTGGTGAAATTTCCTAGTAAAAGGACCTCTCCATTCTGAAACACACAAGCGAGCAGAGATCGACAAAATGTCTAACATCTAGGTAGATCATAGAGTTCAATAAAGGAGGTATTACCTTTCTTCAGAATCAACACCACAAAAACATACGCCTCCAGGCGGTTTTGAATCATATAGGGAAAGCCTCGTTAGCTAACTAACTCACAGGAGGACTATAGAATTCCCTAACAAAAATCACAGACGCAGAAGCGTCCTATCTCTGCTCAGTACATCTCGTCGAATCCCTGGGCGGAAGACGATTCTAACTTTCTTAAAGTTTAGACATGCGCAGAACGCATACATCTGACTAACACTCACAACGAAACGATGAAGGAACCATTTCAACAAAGCTATGTTCAGAAATCACGCCTTATATGGACATGGGAATAAAACTCAACCCTAGTTTCAATCATTCCAAGAAATTGTTGACTGATACTACCGTATAAGGAGACATCGTTCGAATAAATGAATCAGCGAGTCAAGACACAAGATAAGATAACCAACGAGTCAACCAACAAGAGAAGTTAACCCCCATAGTACAATGTACCCATAGTTTAAACAAAGGTTATCTGCCTTAGATCACAAACAATTTAAAGTGTACAATTCATACCGATTAATTACACACAGTCTTAGGAAAAATATCTGTGCGTAACAGTTGGATAAATTAATTGAGTATTGGAGACGAGAGAGAGGATGGGCAGAGTGTTAGACAGGCTTGCGTTCCCAATTCTAAAGCTGCTGAAGATAAAGTTCATACTTTAGTTCGTTCTATCTGATTCTGTATTGAGTTAGGGAGAGCAAAGAAAAACATGGAGTTCCTACTCACTCAATAGCAGACTGTTCAAATATTTCAGAAGTTCCGATTCTATACTACCCGAAGGTGATCGTACTCGAATTATTGTCAGATTTACCGTATAGATGTTTTGGATTTGTTATATTTTTTTGTTTTTTTATTTTTTTTATTTTATTTTTCATTACGTTCTTGTTTCCTTAAAAAATACTTTATTTTGATTATGATTGGGTAATATCATTTTATGTTGTTATGTAACCTTTATAATGTTGTACGCTTTTAATTTAATGCTTAAAGTAACATGTGGGAATGAAAGTGTATAGTATTTGCCAGGAACCGCTTATCGTGAAGAACACTTCACGGGTTACTCCACTGCTGTGTGGGTTTATAATAACAAATATAGGCTCGCCCTTCTGAGGGTATGACCACACAACACTGGATGACAAAAGTAATAAACACCTTCAACAGGTACTTCCCTTTAATAATGTACACACAATAAGGCCTCACGCGGCCATCAAACGCATCAAATACAATAATGAGAAAACCACGGTAAACCTGCCTTAGCAGCTTAAACTATCACAGCCATACACAAAGGTACACACTATACACCCAAATGGCTGCTATGAATATCGCTCACTTGAGCGGCACAACTATGACAATGACACACTCAAAAATCATCGACATCTTATCAAACTACGGCTGGTAGACAATACAATCTAGACCCTACACTGCTCTAGACTTCACAACGTAATTATCGCCAAGGTCCGAAAGTACGGCATGTACTCAGTTTACAGTCTACAATATAAACCACACAGCGATTTCGCTGGCATAAGGGAAAATCGTCCTTCCTGGACGCAGGCTAGCTTCTCACTGACTAATTTTGCGCCCTTTTCCACCGACTTCCGGTAGTCACATGACACACCAGTTCGGCTCACCTCGGCCTCTCCCGACTGGCTTTCACCGAAAACAAGACATTAGATGCACTGCGAAATAACGCTGTGACAGTATGCAAGATAAGTGGGAATGGAAGGGCAGAATGTTACACGGGCCTGCGCTCCCGATTCGTAACCCTTTGAAAATAAAGTTCGTTCGTTCGTTCGTTTGTCTTCTGTCTTGGTACTGGTTTCTGTTGTTATCTATGCGTTGTGCTGATGTTCTCTTTTTCTCAGTACTTCTTCACATGCCTCGTTCCATATATTTTTTACTTGTTGCCAGTGGTGTTGCCGTATCTGTTTAATCTTCCAGCTGTTGTAGTTCTTGGTATTTGTAGGATACTGTGATTGCAAATGTTTCTCTTATTTCCTGATTTCTTACATATCCCACATTATACCGTTGTCTATAGCTATTTACTGTTGTAAATTTCTTGAGATTTAATTTTGTTTTAGCCAACAGAAGATGGTGGTCTGATACCACATCTGTTCCTCAACATACTTTTACATCATGCAATGATGACCTAAACTTCTTACTGCATATATGATCAATCTGATTTTGATATAAATGTAACGTTGATTTAATCATTTTTAATGTACTGCACTCGTATGTCTCAGTCAATTTATTAAATACATTTAAGAGAGCTATGAACTAATAATTAAGATTTCGTGGAATTAGTTCAGCTGGGGGTTTGACCGAGCTAATTATAAGACAAACCTTCACAAATGTTGATGGCAGAAACTAAAGCTAACATTGTTGGGACTCATTCAGCATTGTTTTAGCTATTTGAATATCTTGGGAAAATTCCCTTGAGGTAGAAGCATCATTATAATTCTATCTACAACTATACAACGAGTAATCATGTACGAGGGTAGACACCTTTGAAGACCCAAATTAGATACTCTAATTTTTGGCAGCTGTTAGACTATTACTGCAGAGCAATATGGAGGCAACCCATGATGTGTGGTTCATGAATATATCATTTTTACGTACTGAGGTTGTCAGCTTTATTAAGGACCTGTGTAAACATCAGCAGGATCAAGCATGTCAAATTCGAAGTAAATAACAAATGTTACAACTCGCCCTAACACTGGTTGGGGACTAGACTTCCTTGCTCAGTTGAATAGTCTCCGCAACTTGATGCTGATGCCTCGAACACGTGTTTATTACATAATCCATCTGTGACTTTGTGAGTAGGTCCTGCAGGAGTACGGCTTCAGTATAAACTCTTTAACTCTGGAACAACGCACAGAGCGTTGGTCAGATTTGAAACAAGTGCTAAAGCAACGCTCTGAGAGTTGTTTTTAGTCTATCACAAATTTAAATTACGGCACAGGGTGGAAAATATTCCGGAGTCAAAGAGTTAAAAGGTGGAGTTTCCTTATTAGTCATAAGGTGCTCCAATACTTGTTTTCCGTTCCTATAAGTTAAGAATCCTAACTTCTACTCTTTCCTGGCTTCAGTCCGAGCTGTCCTTTTATGACGATTCTGGAATGCAGTGTTGTATGTCTAAATGTTATATGTTATATTTCAGTTTTTCGGCCCACGCTCACATCTAGCGTTTCCGACAAAACTTCAATTCAACATGAATGTCGATTCCCACCTCGAATGCCAGCCAATACATTCAAAAGTTCGTATTGTAAGGAATTTCCTTATAGAATTTTCTGCATGATTCACTAGCTTATAAAATTTAATCGGTCAATTTTCCAAATATGGAATTGCTATACCCGTCTATTCTTGGTAACGTTTACATTTGCAATCCGTTTGCAACATCTTGGTTGAACAAAACTGTCCGGAATTTTCGTACGTCTAATCTGTCACCAGTTCGATAACTGACCGGCACTCCCCGTGGAAACAAACACTGGGTCACTACATGAAAATGACCTTACCAGTCAATGTGGCCTGATTTGTATCAAACTCTCATGTAAACAAACACGACACAACTGAATGGAAGGAGTGTAAACAGTGACTCGAAAATAACAAGTACTGTTGGAAGGTAGGACAATAGAATGTGCCAACAATCGAATGGCACACATAATTAGCACGCACAATAAAGGTAGATCAATAATGCCGGAGCACTCGTGTGTTACCGGGGCCCGAAAGAATAGTAAAGAATAGTAACAATGTACTCTACCATGCATGTCGTAAAAAGCGACAAAGGAGGGTTGGACATGGGACTGATTACCCCATACCGTGAAAAATTGTTACCAGAAAACTTCAACAAACACGGGCAAGTCAAATACAGAATATAAATCAACTCAGCCGCCCAAGACGGAAGAAGGACCTCTGGAAAGGAGGCGCATTAAGCAACACAGAGAAAGCCGGAAGATGTCTGGGTTGCCGACTTACATTTTTTCGTCTTGAAAATCTCCAGGATTGGCACCTGGCATGTTCGCACTCTATGTGAACATGGGAAAACTGCACAGGGAGCAGCAGAAATGACAAATTACAGGATTGATATCCTGGGTCTCTGCGAGACACGGCGGAAGTGCAAAGAGAGGGTGAGATTGATCACAGGAGATATGGTCTTTTCCTCAGGACATGAGGAGGAAAGAGCCCACCACAGTGAAGGGGTGGCTATAATGTTGTCTAAGGAAGAACGGAAGGCACTTATAGAATGGGAAGCAATGGGACCCATAATTATAACAGGAAGGTTTAAATCAGCCAAAAAGACAGTAAATATAAACATCATCCTGTGTTATGCACCAACAAATTACACCAGACTACAAAATGTCTTGGACAAAAAGAAAAGAAAGGACATCACAATTTTCAAGGTGGGCCTAAACGCAAAAATAGGAACAGAAAAGGTAGTTTAGAATCGGAACTTCGAAAAAATCATAGGAAAGCATGAATTAGGTATGATGAACGGGAATGGGGAACTATTAGCTAACTTCTGTGCTTCAAATCAACTAGCTATAGGAGGAAGCATATTTCCACATAAAAGAATACATAAAGCAACATGGATATCACCAGACCACAGAACTTAGAATCAGATTGATCATATATGCAGTAAGAAGTTTAGGTCATCATTGCATAATGTAAAAGTATGTTGAGGAACAGATGTGGTATCAGTGTAGCCGGGGCCGGGTAGGTAGGGGCAGTTGGAGTTTGCTGTTATTACAGAGAGCAGAGTTGATAGACTAGCCTATACGCTAGAGGTGGAGCTTTCTCTCTAACAGACTTAGGGTTCTACCAGGTTCTAGGACGATCCTCTACGGTGTATTTTGTTAAGAGCAGTTTATAAGACATGATTAGTTTCCAGCAGACATTCCTTCCTTTCTTTCAATTATATGTGTAGCGAAGTATTTAATAGACGATCTCCTTTTTGTCTCAACGTGATTTTTATTCATCACAACGTATTTACATAATGTCATAAAGATTAATAGTATGCATATTTCGTTCATCCACAAATGCACATTGCTTTCATTAACATAGCATGGGGGATTTACATCAAGTTGGATCACTCTGATTCAACTCTTAGCCACTTGTTCCTTCAAATATTAGCTATCGGTAAATGCATACTAGCACTTCCTCAGAGAATTAAACCATTTTCTCATTTCCTGAAGAGCCTTATGTTCCACCAAACTATTAGTGTGTCTCCATGGCTATTCAAAAACTACATTCTGCATCAAAGTACAAATTGCAGCCATTTTACTGTGTACTGCGGGGGCAAAAGCTATCTCTCTTCGACATGAAAAGGTTATAAGTTATTCAATTACTCTACTTACTGCTTTCCTTGTGAGAAATAAATGCACAATTTAAACACTAGAGTTGGGAAAATACTAATCGAAAAACTTCCTTTAGTATTATTTGAAATCCTCAAATTCTGCAGCATAAGAAAATGCGTGTGAACACTTAGGCTTCTAATCTGCAACTAAATTTCGGCCGGGACTCTCCCGCTTGGGTTCAGCTCAAAATCTAGGTCAGCGTTGCTTCCCTTTTTATTTATCTCACGATTGGATAAAAAGTAATCCACGCTATTCTTTTTTTCTATGGTCCGTTCCTATTATAATTTTATGATTAAATTTTAACTAATTTCTATCAACCAAGCTATAGTCTGTATTTATTATAAATGAAAGTTCCTAAAATGACGCATTCCCTGTCACATATAGATCCCGGGTCTTCGCAAATGTATCCCATAGGGAGACATTTGAGTACTATCAATAACGAAAAATCATCCCAGAAAATTTTCTAAGTCCAAAAATATTTAAAAAAAAATTTTCAAGTTCAAAACATTTTCTAAGTCCAAAAGTTTTTCGAGAAAATTTAACGAAATTCCTACATCTAAGCTCCTATGTCTATATGGGACTGTCGTCTATGAAGGGGCCTTATTGATGGACATCATCTCCAAAAATTTTATATCATCTTTCATATCACAACCTTATTTCATCAAATTTATCAATTGGCAACACTGGCCAACAAAATCTTCAAAACAATCATAAAGTCATCCCTCAAAAAAAAAATGTGACAAGTGGCACCATTGGGAAATGAACAATAAAATATCTTATTTGCGGAGGTTAGCTGCATTACCATAATCTATTACGGTACATTTCGTTCAAAAATATAGTTGATTACATTCTCTTAGATATGGTGGGGGGTGTTATCTCTTTTCTGTTCCTGTTATTTGCTCCATATTATAGGTCTGCACGTACTTTAAAAATTTTTTCTTCCTGGCGTACTTATTTATTTTAAGTTCCAAGTACTCTGCATAATTCCAAGAAATGTCCAAAATCTCCAAATCCTTATGGTAATAGTAATCCACTTTCATAAAATAGCCAATGTTCTCATGGGTACTCATCATCTTCTTTCTTTTCTTTTTTTTTGAATGAGCTACTTGCTCATTATTACATGTGGAAAACATCTCTAGACATAATATGCATATATTTTCAACCGATAATATAACAAGTATCATTTTTATAAGCAATCATTTTTCACAATAAAAAGCATTACAACCTCATGGCTTATCCTTATTTATTTGTCTGAATGTTTCATGTATTTGACATTTTCCAAATGGTAAGTGTATGAATTCGTTCCAAGTCCATCACTGTAGAAAATGTTCTATATTACATTTTTTTTTTCTTCAAAATATGTGATATTTGTCTCTAATATCCATACAGGTAATACTTCTGGCGGTGATCCTGTCCATTTATGATTTAGCCATTTCTAATTGTTTGAAATCCTTCTTTTTCTTTATGGCGTTACAAAATTCCATGCTATGGGGATCTTGTCTAGTTCTCTTGTTATAACTAGAAATACATCCTTAGTGAACCATATGAGCTGTATATGTCACTATTTTTCAACAACACATCATACAATCAATCATATATATATAACCATCAACTCGAATGTCTCAATTCTGTAACAGTACTAAAATAAAAAATTTTATATTACAGTATTTGCATTGTCAACGCCAGTTCTGCCTTCGTAGGTCGAAGGTTTTTCAGAACTCTATGGTGTTTATAACATCTGCTGCTACAGCTAGATGATCTATTTATTTTTCTCAAATTCATAACAATTTAAGTTAATTCCTATGGGGCATGAGGGTACACGTATTCCAACTGCAATCCGTGATTCAGCAATATGGATATCCAATCTAGGTACTCTTTTATAATATTATATCCATCCATTGTATGTGGATCCATGACACTTCGGTCTGTGGGGTTACATTGTTCTTGGTCCATATATCATAAGGGCGATCCAATCTCAGTATTGTCACAATGTTTCAATCATATTCCAATCCTCTGGTTTGTTTTATTATTTAGTTTAAAATACCATAAGCATTTCAATATAATCATCGGCAAGCCATATTCATGTGCTATATTAATCAGGTTCACAATATAAGGCAACTGGCAAAAAATATCAAAAATTTTCTTCTCCCAAAATGTGGAGATATTACACAATCTCTTGTCTCTAACCAATATTTAATCAGTTCATTCCATTAGTATTATTTTGTCCATAACCTCTGTGGTTCTATGGGATATGCATAGTCCATTTGTATATCCTTTGTCCATGGGTGATCCAAATCTCATATAGTTCCATTATTTTCTGGGTGCATCAGCATTCAATCTTTTTTTTTTTTTGTTCATTTAATCTCCATTGAGTGTCCTTAACACTTTTTGTTCCATAGGATTATCATAATTCATTTGTGTCTCTTGTCCAATGATAATCCATGCATTTATGGTTCTCATATTTAGCAATCATATTCCCTGATTTGCTCTATGTTCCTAGATTCCAGAAAATTTCAATTATTTTCTCTGTTATCTTTGTAACTACTCAAAATTATTCATTATCCCATTATAATGTGAGCATTAGTGCATAAACCGCACAACAAAACATTAGTTGTGTCAACATAAAGTTTCACCATAATAGAAAATGGCATCTTCATCATCACCAAACAGTTGCTTCTTCCTTAAATAGGACATCAGTGGTATCATCCGGTAATGGGGTATTCAATGTGGGGTCAGCAAATACAAATGCTATAGAAGGGTATTTCATTTGCTAAGTCAGCATGTGCAAATGTCATTTCTTTAACATGGGGCAAAGGCAGCATCAACAAATAGTTGCAATTTGTTCAATCTGGGGTTAGCATATACAAATGCTCTCAAAGGATTTTTCATTTGCAAAAATCAGCATGCGCAAATGTCATTGGGTACTTGTCATAAGTAATATCAACAAAATACTGCCGGAGTATCAGAGATCATTCTGGTAGGGGTATGACTGGGATAGGCAGTATGAACAAAAACTAGTTGCTCACTCTGATATGGTGATTTATTTTTTAACATATAACACTAACCTATAACAACATTCAAAATGTGTTCTCTTCCTTTCTTTTCTCTTTTCATTTTCTGAAATGTCTTTTCTCTTTTCATTGCATTTTCTGTTTGATTTCTTTTCTTTGCATTTTCTGTTTGATTTCTTTTCTGGATTGCAAATTTTCTCTTTTTTTTCTTTTCAATATGTCGAAATTTCGATTCTTTTCTGACAATGTATCACAATTACAAGAGAATGATAATAATCAATTTACTAATCTCTAGAGATACTACCAATTCTAAACAATAGGGCTGCAAGCAATAGTTAAGGTCAGAACTTAGTAGTGACTGCTGTCAATAAGGAGTGAGGAGAGGATACTGTAAGTTCTTGAAAGATAGGGGAAAATTTAAGATCTCCTGATTACAACATTATTGTAATTCGAAGGGATGGAAAGTGATTTGGATAGAAAAACTCATGTCTAGAATGTCATCTCAAAATAGTGGAAAGAAAAATAGTAAGTTAAGGAGGTGTGATAGTGGAGTGAAGAAAATCTTACAATAGCGAGTTAAAGGTTGGATATACAATTTCTTTTGCAACGTAAACAAATTTTTGTGAACATGCTAAGATAAATAAATCCTGTGGAGAAAATAGGACAGCATGCCATAATAATTACAGATGTCATAGTGGTGTCAGTGTGATGGATCTAAGTGACATATAATAGATGAGGTAAGATAATTGGGAACAAAGATATTAGTATCAGGTACGAAGAAAATTTCTCGTGCAAGCGTTGACTGCATGAATGTGCACTAAGATGCACGGAAAATGAATCACCGGGCTCTGGAACTGTAAGGACAAAAAGTCTAGTGAATGAAGTGTGGAATATGATCAGTTACAAAAGTATAGATCAATGTTACAACAGAATCAGTGGTACACATGTGCTATAGGTGAGGTTGTGTAAGTTAACATTTTAAACATCAAAAACTGTCTGACTAATGAGGGTGTCTGTAAACAAGGAACATTGTATCTTTTGTGTCATCTTTATTTCAATAATCCAAATAAAAGGTCTAATTAGAATCCTCTGTGGGCTGTTCTTGAGTGTTCGCTGGTCATCAGAAGTTATGTCCGGGGAACAACTTTCTGGCTTTAAGTCATCTAGAACTGTCAATCTGAACATAGTCTGAAAATAGAGTACATTTAAAAAACGTTAGTACATAATATTCACTTTTGCGTTGACTGTACATGGGATGGCATATACATGAACACTTCGGCGTGTTTTTCTTTTCAGGGCAGCGGAACGCCTAGGTGTTCTGCTATAAGCCGCCTGTCGAATTCCTGCATCTGAATTTTCCATCGTTCTCTCCATTTTCTCAGCTCTGTCATCTAACATTTTCGTTATAACCATATCTAATTCAATTCTTATCTCTAGAAACTGTGTCCGATACTTTTCTTCTAGCAATGTCCATACTGTTCTTCGTGACCCGTCAAATCCAGGCTGTGCTAGGATGACTTCTATTTCCTTCTTCAACTCGTCCATGTTTGGTTCAACCACCTTTACTATTCTCTTACTCGTGTCATTCACTTCTTCTCTCACTTCTTTTCCCAACTTTTCCACCATTTTGCACTTCTCCGTGCATTCTAACTCATTTTCTTCATCTGACGATACACTGTTTACAGTGGCACAGTAATTTGCACGCTGTTGCTTTTGACAGGTTGGTGGTAAGCTGAAGAAACCATCAATGGCTGTACTGTAGCTGGAGGTGACATGACTGGCGGTTGTGGCAGTTCTACAAATGTAGCCACAGGAGGCGATTCGTGAGGCTCAGGAAAAAAAGATTTAACTGTGGTGTGAACTTGTACTGGTGAGATGCTGAATATTGACTCGATACCACTATCTGAGTCTAATACACAGGACATTGTGTCGTCATCATGTACGTTGGAGTCTGGTACTAATAAGGTGCTATCCGCATCACTGGTACTGGCTGTGTCTGGTAAATCAATGTCTGTTTCTCGTTCATATACTTCCACCATTTCTCTGACATTTTGTTCGTTGGGGTGTGACAAAACAGTACAGTCTTCATAAGGATTTGTGTATGGTTCCACAAACTGTTTGGGGATAGTTTCTTCAGGATCTGATTGTTCAGGGTGATCAGCTGTGTTCCTGTTGTATAGCAGCGGTTGTTCTTCACTAGTATTCCAACTGGAGCTGCCTGAACTGGGAGTGTGGTACGTATTGATTGACGAATGGTCACTGCGGGAGTAAGTTTGAGTGTGGATAAACGTTGACTTGGTATTGTCAGTTTGTGTTGCTACACAAACCATCGTTGTTTTTGCACAAATCATCTTGGTTTGAGGTTCTTGCGTTGTTGGCTTGGGTTGATTTATCTTCATGGGGGTTAACTGTGTCTTGTTATTATGGACTAAATTTATTTGTTGGCGGCTGTGATCTTTGTTTCCTGACCTTATTGGACCCTCCATCCATCTTCTGTTGATATGAGGCAAACTTGTCCGTTCTTCGATGTTACGTTATGGAACTCCCAGATCTTTCTAGTTTTGATTTCATTTATAAAATTTCGAACAGATATTCTATGGGCCCTTTTGTTCAGTGTATCCCAATGTTTGTTTCGTGGTCTGCGCTCTGTTTCTTGGGAGATAAAATGTGGAGGTTTTCGCATTGAAACATAGGAGTGGTTTTGACTGGGGTTTGAACTAGGGACTGTCTCGATCTGGTACCTTCGTTTCTACAAACCTCTACTTTGATTCTCATGTCTAATTTCACTGGTGGCGTGTCTTTTATTTTGGAGCTTGTAATTATTGGCGGGGAACATGTGTGTTTGATGTCTCGTGTCAGGTGAAGGAGTTTCGTTCACGTTTCGAAAATAACAATAGCGTCCCAGTTTCAAATCATAAGCAAAGACTGCCTCAGTCTGTGGACACGAAATCGATTCTCGTATATCTTGGTATCGTGGTATGAATACATCTTCGGTTCTGTTGGTAAACTGTGATGGGTAGTGCGGGGTGTCACAGCGAAAACGTTTGCTGAATTGTCGGGGCTGCATGTAGGCCTGTCTCTAATGTGGGTATTTTCTCCTTAGGTCCATCTTTGTTAATGCTTAGTTTGTTGAATTATTTTTCTGCTCTTTATAGAGAACTGGAACCAAATAGAAGTAAGTTAATGGCGTGAAGATTCAAAATGATGAAGATTTCGTTCATCCACAAATGCACATTGCTTTCATTAACATAGCATGGGGGATTTACATCAAGTGAATCACTCTGATTCAACTCTTAGCCACTTGTTCCTTCAAATATTAGCTAGCGGTAATTGCATACTAGCAGTTCCTCAGAGAATTAAACCATTTTCTCATTTCCTGAAGAGCTTCATGTTCTACCGAACGTATTAATGTTTCTCCATGGCTATTCAAAAACTACATTCTGCATCAAAGTACAACTTGCAGCCATTTTACTGTGTGCTGCGGGGGCAAAAGCTATCTCTCTTCGACATGGAAAGGTTATAAGTTATTCAATCACTCTACTTACTGCTTTCCTTGTCAGAAATAAATACACAATTTAAACACTAGAGCTGGGAAAATACTAATTGAAAAACTTCCTTTTAGTATTATTTGAAATCCTCAAAATCTGCAGCATAAGAAAATGCGTCTGAACACTTAGGCTTCTAATCTGCAACTAAATTTCGGCCGGGACTCTCCCGCTTGGGTTCAGCTCAAAATCTAGGTCAGCGTTGCTTCCCTTTTTATTTATCGCACGATTTTATAAAAAGTAATCTACGCTATTCATTTTTTCTATGGTCCGTTCCTATTATAATTTTATGATTAAATTTTAACTAATTTCTATCAACCAAGCTATAGTCTGTATTTATTATAAATGAAAGTTCATAAAATGACGCATTCCCTGTCACATCAGAACACCATCTTCTGTTGGCTAAAACAAAATTAAATCTCAAGAAATTTACAACAGTAAATAGCTATAGATAACGGTATAATGTAGGATATGTAAGAAATCAGGAAATAAGAGAAACATTTGCAATCACAGTATCCTACAAATACCAAGAACTACAACAGCTGGAAGATTAAACAGATACGGCAACACCACTGGCAACAAGTAAAAAATATATGGAACGAAGCTTGTGAAGAAGTACTGAGAAAAAGAGAACATCAGCACAACGCATGGATAACAACAGAAACCAGTACCAAGACAGAAGACAAACGAACGAACGAACGAACTTTATTTTCAAAGGGTTACGAATTGGGAGCGCAGGCCCGTGTAACATTCTGCCCTTCCATTCCCACTTATCTTGCATACTGTCACAGCGTTATTTCGCAGTGCATCTATTGTCTTGTTTTCGGTGAAAGCCAGTCGGGAGAGACCGAGGTGAGCCGAACTGATGTGTCATGTGACTACCGGAAGTCGGTGGAAAAGGGCGCAAAATTAGTCAGTGAGAAGCTAGCCTGCATCCAAGAAGGACGACTTTCCCTTATGCCAGCGAGATCGCTGTGTGGTTTATATTGTGGACTGTAAACTGAGTATATGCCATACTTTCGGACCTTGGTGATAATTACGTTGTAAAGTCTAGAGCCATGTAGGGTCAAGATTATATTGTCTACCAGCCGTAGTTTGATAAGATGTCGATGATTTTTGAGTGTGTCATTGTCATAGTTGTGCCGCTCAAGTGAGCCATTTGGGTGAATAGTGTGTACCTTCGTACATGGATGTGATAGTTTAAGCTGCTAAGGCAGGTTTACCGTCGTTTTCTCATTACTGTATATGATGCGTTTGATAGCAGCGTGAGGCCTTATTGTGTGTGTACATTATTAAAGGGAAGTACCTGTTGAAGGTGTTTATTACTTTTGTCATCCAGTGTTGTGTGGTCATACCCTCAGAAGGGTGAGCCTATATTTGTTATTATAAACCCACACAGCAGTGGAGTAACCCGTGAAGTGTTCTTCACGATAAGTGGTTCCTGGCAAATACTATACACTTTCATTCCCACATGTTACTTTAAGCATTAAATTAAAAGCGTACAACATTATAAAGGTTATATAACAACATAAAATGATATTACCCAATCATAATCAAAATAAAGTATTTTTTAAAGAAACAAGAACGTAATGAAAAAAAATTAAAAAAATAAAACAAACAAACAAACAAAAATAAAACAAATCCAAAACATCTATACAGTAAATCTGACAATAATTCGAGTACGATCACCTTCGGGTAGTATAGAATCGGAACTTCTGAAATATTTGAACAGTCTGCTATTGAGTGAGTGGGAACTCCATGTTTTTCTTTGCTCTCCCTAACTCAATACAGAATCAGATAGAACAAACTAAAGTATGAACTTTATCTTCAGCAGCTTTAGAATTGGGCACGCAAGCCTGTCTAACACTCTGCCCATCCTTTCTCTCGTCTCCAATACTCAATTCATTTATCCTGCAAATGCATTTTACATATTATTTTAAAAAAATAATTAAATAAACATAATCAACGCAATAAACCAAAGTAAAATCCCAACATTCTAAAGATATAACAGCTACTCACATTTACAGGACTTTATCATACACAATAATAAACAAGGCATGAATAATCCTTAAAAAATACACATGACATTAGAAAAAGATTTGGTAACATAGCTAAACCGAGGTGTCATATAAGAAAGCAGATTTTAACCGAAGCAAAACCAGAAGCACCAAAGCCAAGGCTCATGAAGTGTACTGTCGCGTGGTGGGAAGAAAATGTGCAAGACAAATTCTTTGTTGGTGATACGTTTAAACCGAGCGACGCGAGTGCCTCTCTCTCTATCATTTTCTAGCTCTGTGTACGGGTTACATAAACGAAGCGATATTTGTTTTTGATGGCTAACGAATAAAATTCATATAAAAAGAAGGAATGATCAGAAAGAGTTGATAATAGTATCGTTAGGAGCGGAGAAGTCCACATTTATTTCCTTTCAAACAACTAATTCCACCATTGTTGCAAAAAGAATATAGGAGCTTGAGAACAGACAACTTCGTCATATTTTGTCAAGTTAAGCCACTTTGAAAAATTATATAAATTCTAAGACAAACCCAATAGAGGAAATTATTGGAGGGAAAGAAGCTGTTGATGGTACAATTAAAGTACGGTATCAACACACGTGATCCATACAAAAGATAAAAGGCACGGAAAGGAGGAAGAAATTAAGAAAACACAAAACCGCCGCTCGAGCCGTTTGGAACGAACATTTTAGCCGCAGGCGTGAGATGCTTTCTCGCTCGCTCGCTGGCTGTGTATATATAGAGAGGAACTGTGGTAGACAGTGTACACACGCAAAATTAAAACCTCGGAAGAGAGACGAATTTAAAGGCAGAGAGAGAGAGAAGGATCAACTCCTGAGCAAGGTTATTCCTATTTGTTATGCCGGGCAGAGTGAACTTTTGCCAAGCCTTCCATCAGTTCTACTTCTGATTTATTTTAAAATGGGTATGTAATATTACGAATATATATGTATGAATGTATGTATAAATACTTCTTTTACAGGTTTGATAATTAAATAAACTGCGAAAACACAGTTGAATTCAAAATGGAGAATGAGGCAAGGACCAGGATGCATAATAGAGACGCGCAGGAATGGAAAGACCGAACAAAGTGAAGGCCTATGTTGTATAACATTGTTTTATTGATGACTGAAATTCAAAATAACTGTAGAAGGCAACTGCAGCATCATGACTGTATACAGAAATTGTATTATGTATTTTTGCAAATGTAATCACTTAGACTTGTCATTGCCTATACACTTCCATTGAACCATAACTTATGCCATACCTATATACAAATACACTGAACACAACCCCTCACAACATGCAAACCTGTGAGAAATCACCACACAAGGACTAGCCACATGCTACATATTTTGCAGGTTTACTGGTCTAGTTTGGAACAGCCTGATCTGAAACTACCATCCACTCAACGTATACTGTGTGGGACGAAGTTCAAGTGTTTTGGCTCCATCATTCCTTGGCTAGCCAAACATAAGATCCAAGAAGCTGTATTCCAACAACACTCGTGTGTTACCGGACATTGTCCAGGACTGTAAAGCTAAGTCCTAAGTGTTAAAATTCCAAAAACTTCTGTGAGATCCCAAAAGAGACCGTGTAGTAATGAAAAGTGCAATCTGTGTTAACCCAGTGCAGGCAAAAGACATTAGGAGTAACGTGGACATGAACTTTTTGTAAAAAGTTATAAATATTGTTGATTTTCTATTTTTCATTCTAATTGAGATCTTCCGATTTTCAAAAGAGAAATAAGAAACTAGATGTACATTCGAGTCCCTGTTGTATGACTTTCTACTTTGAGATGCGATCACCCTTTTTTTTTTTTTTAAATCACCATTTTTTTAATTTAATAATTTTATTTATTTATTTATTTATTTTTTTTTTTAAATTATTTTTTTCCTTTATTATTTTTTATTTTATTTATTTCTTTATTTAGTTTTTATTTTTATCTATTTATTTATTTGTTTTAAATTTATTTATTATTATTATTTATTTATTTATATTTTATTTATTTATTTATTTATTTTTTTTATTTTATTTATTATTTATTGATTACTTTTTTCTCACTCTTTTCCAGTCCTTGTTTTCATTATTTCTTATTTTTATATACTATCAACTTCCTCTTTCCAGTTTAGTGGCAGCCATCTTGCTTTGCTTCACATGTGACTGGACTTATATTAAGGGAGTTTCTTTTCTCTTATTTTTATAGTTTCATGTTCGCTACTTAATTCTCATTTTCTTTCCTTCCTGTCTCTTGTTTGTCTGTCCCTGACGAAGGCCTTGTGGCCGTAACGTAGGTTTTTCTTGTCCTTCTCCTTGTAAGACGTATTACTATTTGTGTGTGTGTGTGTGTGTGTTTTTTTTTTCTTCAACTAATAAATAATTCAGTAAATTGTAATTTTATGACTTGTCAATTTCTTATTGTTGACAGTTATATTTGGCTGTATTATTGTTGTCACAGTTTAGTTAGGTGACGGTAGCACTCTAGAGCTCTTGGTCTTTACTAATTCCATCCAGACATGTGCTCTTTACAGCTATAGCTATACCTGTGCCATTCTTACACCAGTGCTCTTCTCCGAGACTGGGATATACCTGTCTAGACTGAATTTACGTGTCTAGTCTTCTACGCTATCAACATCTGCCACCCTTATTAAAACATTACGTCACATTTTGGGGCTCGTTCGCGGAATAATCTTATTATCCTGAGCCAGTATATATCTTTATTGTATCTCGTGCTTAACGAAAGTCTTGGTAATAGAACTTTTTTTGAAAAGTAATTAAATTTTTTTTTTGAAAAGTACCTTTGTAGTACACAAGTTAAACAGTGGTCTCTCACGTTGGTTGAAGGAATATTGTACGTCTTTAATTAAGTTAGCTTAAGTAATTAAGTAGTAGTAAAATTAGATACTCCTTTCAAAGTAACGCCATGGCTGACTTGGTAAAGTTCAAAACTGCAATCATGCAGATGGGTAAGGAACCTGGTTTATCAGATGAAGCTCTCATCCAATATGTTACTACGGAAGTGGATAAGCATATGGACAGGGAAGACAGAAAGTTGCAATTAGAGACTGAAGCAAAGAAATTAGAGGCTGATAGAGAAGCAAAGAAATTAGAGGCTGAAAAAAGGCGGTTGCAAGCAGAAGCGGAAAGAGAAGCTAAGAGGCTACAGTTGGAAGCTGAAGCTAGGAGGTTGGAGGCTGAGAGAGGACATGAGCTGAGGATGAGGCAGCTGGAACTTCAATCGGTTGCTAGTTCCAGTGGGAGCACCTCACCTCACTCCGACAACAGTAACTCCAACCAAAGTATTTCAAATGGAGCCATGAACTTTCATATGGACCCATTTGTTGAGAAGGAGGACTTCATAGAAGCTTATATAGACAGATTTGAACGGCTTGCCACAACTTATGGTTTAGAAAAGGAAAAGTGGAATTTGAAGCTATCTCAAGGATTGAGAGGAGTTTCTTATGAAGTATTCATGAAACTACAAAAGGAAGATCAAGAAGATTTTGAAGCCCTGAAGCAGGCATTGCTTGTTCGTTATGAACAGAACTCTGAGGCTTATCGAAAAAACTTCTGAACTGCTAAGAAGAAGGCTGGAGAGACTTATCAGCAATTTGCGACACGATTGGAGACTTACCTACTAAGGTGGTGTAAGTTAGGAAACTGTTCTCCAGATTTCGAGAGGCTAAAGGAGATGATGTTGATAGAACAACTACTAGGTTCCATAGCCCCTGAAACTAAAAAGTTCCTGATAGAGAATAAAAGAGATAGGTTAGATGACATAATCACCTATGCAGAAAGCCACCAACTGGCTCAGTCCATGAATCAAGGAGCTAAGAAGAAACATGTAGAAGTATTTAAAAAACCACAAAACTATACAATGTCGGAAGGAAGTGGCCACAACCAGGACCACGCATTCAAGAATAGGCCAAGATGGGACTACAAGGAAAGAACCCCTTGAGGATCAGACACGAGACCTTCAAGAAAGGAAGATAAGTGGTGTAAGACTTGTAAAATGAGCAGCCACAATACTGCAGAATGCAGAAGGAAATACCCTCCTCATCACGCTGCATGTCTTACGACAGGGAACACGGGAAAGGAAGAACTGGCAGTGAGTCAGAATGACCTCCATAATCCCCCTGTCCTTGAGGAAGTGACCGTGAATGGCATTCAAGTAATGTGCTTATATGACACAGGCTTGGACTTTGACTCGGTCGTGTGTTCTTCTCTGGTGAGCCATAAACAGATAACCACAGAAACAGTGGAAATCCAAGGACCAGTAAAAGGAGCAGGAACCATGACATTGCCCATAGACAGAATCCGTGTTAGGTCTCGCTATGTGGAAGGAGAGATCAAAGCAGCGGTGATGGATGATCCTATTTATCCAATAATCCTGGGATGTAGGTGTTATGCACAAATTTTTCGAAGGCAATATATATATAAATATTTACCTGTCTTGATTGTACACTTTAATTTTGTAATCCAAGGTGCATAACTCTTGATTAGCGGAGGTTACATTTTACAATTGTTGTTACCTTCTCTTGTGTCTTAACCTGACTGTCGGTTTATTATTAGACCCATATCTGGTTGTTTCCTTATATGGCTAGAATATGTCATCTTTTCTTGGAATGTTTGTAACCTGAGTTGATGTTTATTCTCTGACCATATAAGGCTCGTTTTGGTCAGTATCTTTGCTTGGTATGTGTCCAACATCGGCCCATTTGAGTTGAACTCAGGGGTCAAGCGCTTCTGCGCATGTGTCGAATTTAAGGTTGCTTGAAAAAGACTTCCGTTCCAGGAGTCGAACTAGAGTTCTGATCGAAGTGAGACGTTTTTCAGCGTCCGTGATCATTTATTCGGGGAAAATGAATGTCCTCTCGAGTTGTTAGTTTATCTAAAGATGATTTTTCCCTTGTGATTCTAAGCGCCTGGAGGCGTGTGAGTTGTGTTGATTATTTCGGAAGAAAGGTAATTGCTCTTCATGATTATTATTTGTCGCCAGTTGTTATGATTGACATTTTGTAGACTGCTTGCTAACTTTCCCCACTGGGCGGGAAGGAGTTTACTGCCTTGAGATGTTACAGCTCACGAATCACCATGTCTTCTATGCATCGGGTTGGTGCATGCCCCAAGGGCTCTCTGTTGGTTGAACTATGTTGCTCCGGCGGTATCACGTCAGTCAAAGTTTAACACCTTTGCTATTAAAGGAACTTAGAGGACATTGCCTGATGTACTCCAGAAGATATGTCTGTCTTGCTGGGGTCTGAAAGGGAGAGTTGGTTTACTCCCCTACATCTATATATCTCGGCTGTAGTAGAAAAGGATGATGGTTTCAGCACCTGATTATATCTACAGTCGTTTTCTGATGTCTTGATACCAATTATATTATTCACCATTGCTATGCTATATGTCGTCAAGATCGTACCGACTTTGTATATGCTGATGAACGTCTACTGTCCTGTGTCGTGAATAAATGCATGAAACGTCACCAGCTGTTACCATTACTGACTTCCTCGTTATGAGTCAAAGTGACGTCCTTGTGACCTGTGTACTGTAGTCCTGTGTGGACCTTCATATTCTATCAACACATCAGACAACCTACCAGACACGAGACACCCTTCCATACAGCCTTCAACATCCCCTGGTGTCTACAGAAGTAATATTACCACCACACTTTGGTGACTACAAAATAATCACAGCAACATTTTGTGGCCAATTCTACTCCTACATTTTGGGTGGCCAATATTACTCTCAACAGTAGGTATGTTTTCTTAAGAGAACCAGTAAAACCTGTAATTATGGCAACAGTCCAGACCAGGTCGAGCTCCAAGAAAATGGAGGAAAATCCTATAAATACTCATCCGGAAGAGATGAAAAAGGATCAAGCAGCAGACAACACCTTGAAGCCTTGTTTTGGCAAATTGCCAAAAGCTCATAACCCTCCAGTCAAGGGAGACTTTTACGTGAAGAATGGTCTGTTATTCAGAAAAGCTGGAATGAGACCACAACGACATGGACTGCTAGTTGTACCCACTTCATATAGGGAGAAGGTTATGGAGCTAGGACACGTTGTACCATTCAGTGGACATATGGGGATAAGTGCCACTGGACAAAGGATAGCATGTCACTACTTCTGGCCAGGAATCACGGAAGATATAAAGATATATGTGAGGTCCTGTCCGGAATGCCAAAGGGTAGCTCCTAAACATAGGACTGCACCAGCAACACTGGGAGAAATGCCTATCATGGGAACACCCTTTGAACGTGTTGCAGTGGATATTGTGGGACCCCTCACCAGAACAAAGAAGAAAAATAATTATATTCTGACCTTAGTGGACACATGTTCGATGTGGGGAGAGGCAGTAGCTATGTTTTCTATTGATTCCAAGCATGTGGCAGAGGCACTTCTCACAATATTTACCCGGTTAGGATTTCCTCACAAGATACTGACGGACAATGATCCCAGTTTAGAGGAAGACTAACCGAAGAGGTGTTCAAGATATTTCAGGCCAGACACTACCACTGCTCCCCCTATTATCCCCAAGGGAACGGGGCAATAGAACGCTTCAATGGGACCCTAATCTCTATTCTGAGAAATCTGGCATTGGAAAAACCGGATACCTGAGATACTTACTTACCGGCAGCACTGTTTGCATACTGAGAAGTAACACATAACTCAACTGGATTGGCTCCGGCGAAATTGTTGTTTGGTAGACCAATAAAAGGTCATTTGGAAGCATTGTTGCGGACATGGACTGATGAGAGGGCAGAAGAAACTGTAACCTCATCATACCAGTACGTAAACGAGTTAACCTCTCGTTTGAAAACAGGCTGGAAACTGGCAAACGACAACTTAAGACAGGCTAGGAGAAAGCATGCTGCGTACTATAACAAAAAAAGCGAAGGGTAGGGAATATGCTGTAGGAGAGAAGGTACGTCTTCTTTTGCCCAGCAGCAATAATAAATTGCAGATAGGTTGGCAGGGACCATATGTAGTGTTGGAGAAAGTCTCTAGAACAAATTATAAGATTGACAAACAAGGGGAAAAAAGGTGTTTCATGTCAATCTACTCAAAAAGTATTACGATAGGTCATCTTCGGAAGTAGCACATATGATGACCCTAGCCATTGCAACAGAGATGAAGGACGAACCTCTCACCTCTATGGAATATCCATTAAAGGAATCCGAGAGTTTTGATCAGGTAGAAATCAGTGATCACTTAACTCATGAACAGAGGAAGCAGGTTCAGAAGTTGTTAGAAACCCATACAGATGTGCTCACAGATAAGCCAGGGTGTACAAACCTATTGGAGTACTACATGAAAGTAATTGACCCCACACCAATATGTGTAAAACCTTACCCTTTTCCTTATGCAAAAGCACAAGCCTTAAGGGAAGAGATTGACTACCTACTACAGGAGAAGTTCATCTTTAAGTCATAATAAGCATATAGTGCAAGTATAGTGTTACTCAGGAAAGCTAGTGGAGAACACAGACTATGCATAGAATACAGGAAGCTTAATGCTGTCACTGAATCATAGGCTGATCCCTTGCCTGATACTAATCAGTTGTTCTCAGCTCTTAGCAAAGCTAAGTATTTGTCAAAAGTGGATCTGAGTAAAGGATATTATCAAATCCCAGTAAAAGCTGATATTCGGCACATGTTGGCATTCAGTACGTCCGACGGGCATTATGAATTTAATGTATTACCCTTTGGACTGAAAAATGCCCCAAGCGTATTTTCTCGTATGATGAGAAAATTACTGGAACCACTAAAGAACCCCTCTATTGCAAATTTCATGGACGATATCCTCATCTCTACAGAAACCTTTGAGGAACATTTATCAGCACTCTCCATGTTATTTGATAGACTTAGAGAGGCGGGACTGACTGCTCGTCCAACTAAATGCTTTATTGGTTGTCAGGAGTTGGAATTTTTAGGACACACAATTTCCAGGGGAAATATGTTGCCAGACCCCACGAATGTAGAGAAGTTGAGGAAGGCACCTAGACCAAAGACAAAGAAAGATGTAAGATCTTTTGTTTCCTTGTGCGGGTTTTACTAAAAATATATCTAAAACTTCAATACCCTCCGTGCCCCTATACTAACCTAACAAAGAAAGGCCAACCCGACAATGTAAAATGGACAGCAGAATGTGAAGATGCTTACACAAATTTGAAGCAAAAGCTCACAAGTAAACCCATTCTGAAATTGCCAGATATAACCCAGGAGTTTATTTTGAGAACGGATGCAAGCAATATTGGAATTGGGGCAACCTTATTGCAGAAACAGCCAGAAGAACTTTTGCCTGTGGCGTATGCCAGTCGGAAATTAAATGCAGAAGAGTTGAACTATTCAACCATTGAGAAAGAATATCTAGCGTTGGTGTGGTCGATCCAGAAGTTTCAACCATATCTTTATGGAGCCCACTTCACAGTACAATGTGATCATCAGCCGCTAACATTTTTAGCTGCATAAAAAAACTCATTTCTAGACTTTTACGATGTAGTTTATTATTACAACCATATTCCTTTACGGTAAACTACATACCGGGAAAGCAGAATGTTGGTGCGGATTGTTTAAGTAGACACCCCACTACAGCGGAAGGAGAGAACTACCAGAATTAGTCTCGGCAAATTTGTTTTGGTCTGCTGAGCGAGCTACAGCTTAAAGAGGAGGGCTATGTCGCGTGGTGAGAAAAAAATACGCAAGACAAATTCTTGGTTGGTGATACTTTTAAACCGAGCGGACGCGAGTGCCTCTCGCTATCATTTTCTAGCGCTGTGTACGGGCTACATAAACGAAGCGATATTTGTTTTTGATGGCTAACGAATAAAATTCATATAAAAAGAAGGAATGATTAGAAAGAGTTGATAATAGTATCGTTAGGAGCGGAGAAGTCCACATTTATTTCCGTTCAAACAACTAATTCCACCGTTGTTGCAAAAAGAAGATAGAAGCTTGAGAACAGACTACTTCGTCATATTTTGTCAAGTTAAGCCACTTTGAAAAATTATATAAATTCTAAGACAAACCCAATAGAGGAAATTATTGGAGGGAAAGAAGCTGCTGAAGGTACAATTATAGTAAGGTATCACCACATGTGATCCATACAAAAGATAAAAGGAACGGAAAGGAGGAAAAAATTAAGAAAACACAAAACCCCCGTTCGAGCCGTTTGGAACAAACATTTTAGCCGCAGGCGTGAGATGCTTTCTCGCTCGCTCGCTGGCTGTGTATAAATAGAGAGGAACTGTGGCAGACAGTGTACACACGCAAAATTAAAACCTCGGAAGAGAGACGAATTTGAAGGCAGAGAGAGAGAGAGAAGGATCAACCCCTGAGCAAGGTTATTCCTATTTGTTATGCCGGGCAGAGTTAACTTTTGCCAAGCCTTAAGTCAGTTCTTTTTCTGAGTTATACTAAAAGGGGTATGTAATATTACGAATATATATGTATGAATGTATGTAAATACTTCTTTTACAGGTTTGATAATTAAATTAAACTGCGAGAACACAGTTGAATTCAAAATGGAGAATGAGGCAAGGACCAGGATGCATAATAGAGACGCGCAGGAATGGAAAGGCCGAACAAAGGGAAGGTCTATGTTGTATAACATTGTTTTATTGATGACTGAAATTTAAAATGACTGTAGAAGGCAACTGCAGCATCATCACTGTACAAAGGATGGCTGCCGACCGAGCAAAGTGGAATCAATTTGTTGCTGCCCTACAAGACGCCACCAGACGTGATGGCCGCTGACCGCTTTTACGGTTGTTGGTTATGGATCAAAGAAGAAGAAAGAAGAAGAAGACATAGATATTATACGAGAGAGGAAATACCAGTACAATTGAAGGAATGTTTTCTGGTCAAGTTGCCAAAGAAGGGACATTTACAAAAGAGCACACATTATAGAGGAATAATGTTACTTTCAGTGCCAGGAAAAGTATTAAACATAATCATCCTTGAGATATTAAAAGAGTTCATAGACAAGCAAGTGAGAGATAAACAAGTAAGTTTTCGACAAAACAGATCCTGCACAGACCAGATAGCTGCAGTGAGAATAATAGTTGAACAAAGTCTGGAAAGGAATTTACCGCTAGACATCGGATTCGTGGACTATGAAAAGACATTTAATAGTGTAGACATAGAATCACTTTGGACCTTGTTGTCGCATTATGGAGTTCCCATAAAGATTATTAACTTAATAAGGAAGACTTATGAAGACATGACATGCAGAGTTCTTCACGAAGGACAACTTACAGAAACGTTTAGGATTGCAACGAGAGTGATACAGGTGTGCCTCTTGTCTCCATTTCTTTTCTTAGTAGCAATAGATTAGGTTATGAAAACGTCGACATCACACACAAGAAATGGAATCCAGTGGAATCTGACTAAACAGCTTGGTGATCTGGATTTTTCAGATGACTTGGCTCTTCTGTCCAATAACCATAGTCAGATGCAAGAGAAAATGAAAATTTTCAATCAGAGGTCACAACCAGTGGGCCTGAAAATACACAGGGAAAAGACAAAGATTATGAGAATAAATGCACGAAACAAGGTTGAACTTGAAGAAACTCCACTAAAGAATGTAGAATCGTACACATACTTTGGCAGTAATATAGACATAGTTGGAGGGACAGACAATTATATCTAAATTAGAGTTAAAAAAAGACATTGCATCTGGAAACATATAGAGAACTAGAGAAATTAAGTCCAACACGAAAATAATAATCTTCAACTCGAATATCAAGTCAGTCCTATTTTATGGCTCTGAGACACGAAGAGCAACAAAAACAACAACCAGAAACCTACAGACATATATAAACGAATGCTTGCGTAGAATTTTCTTTGATCATTAACCGCCGACCGTCAAAGCAGTCAGTGGTCATCAAGCCTTGTGGCGTCTTGTAGGGCAACAACAAATTGATTCCACTTTGCTCGGTCGGCGGCCATCCTTCGTACAGTGCCCCAACTCTGGTTCATTCTTTGCATCTCAGCTTCCACAGTCCTCCGCTAGGTTGTTTTTGGTTGTCCTCTCTTTCGTTTTCCATCAGGGGTCCATAGCATGCTCTTGTGACGGCATCGGGGTCTCTTCTGAGGACATGGCCAACCCAGCTCCAGCGTCTGCGAGCATCATGGTGTGCATGTCCTCTTGCTTGCTTTGAGTAAGCAGATCTTGGTTGGTGATGGTATTCGGCCAAAAGATTCTTAGATATTTTGTGTGAAAAGAGGACAATTTCGACATTTCCTTCTCTGTAACTCTCCAGCATTCCGCACCATAGAGAAGCACAGAAAGCACACAGCTCTGATATAATCTTAATTTTGTGCTTGTGCTGTACTGAGAGGACTTCCAGATGTTGTTTAGATTAAAAAAGGCTGTTCTTGCTTTGTTCATTCTGTTGTTGATGTCTTTGCTTGCTCAGCCGTCTGGTTTTACTATGCATCCTAGATATGTGAAGGTGTCTATCTAATCCAGTTGCTGTTTCCTTACTGAAATGGGCTCAGGGTTGCTTCTTTTGATTGATGTTCAACCCCACCTGCTGGCTATACTTATTTAGTCTATCCGTTTTTTCCTTAATGTGTTGATGTGAATGTGCTAGTAGTGCAATGTCATCTGCATATTCCAGATCTTCCAATGTAGAAAATGTAGTCCATCTTATTCCTCTTGGACTGCCCTCTGTTGTTTGGCGCACCACCAACTCTATGACTGTTAAGAATAGAGTGGTTGATAAAGGGCACCTGTTACGTGCAGTTTTTCATAACTGATAATGTAGTCAGTCTGTATGCTTGTTATATTTTGAATACGTTTTTTGGGTCTAATGTATTCTTCATTGGAACCATAATCTAAGGGCGAATACTCATCTTTTGCTTTGAGGGAAAGTAAATATGTAGTTACTCCTCTTTAAAAGGTGACACCAGCTGACTGGATAGGTCAGAGGGGATGCGAACTGCGCATGTTCAAACTAGGAGAGTTTGAAGAAGATTTCCGGCGGGAGGCCGGGTTTTTGTTCTGGGTCTGTCAGACGGAATGTCTGATTATTTCTCTGCATTGCCTTTTGGGGATGGAAACTCTTCCACTATATTTAGAGTCCCCTGTGTTATTTCTGTTCGTCAGGAAGACGACAGTTGCTTCGAAGTTGTGTTAGGAATTCGTATCAAGGTAAAATAACGAAACTTTCACACTTCCTTTGTAAGGATCATATTTTTGAGTCAACCAGTGACAAGAGCTCACAAATGGTTGGAAGGCAGAGTATTCCTCTTGTTACGCTCGTTGGAGCCATCTAAGACTGTTTTTCTAGTTTTACACACAGAGACCCATGAGAATAGATAATAGTCTACAACCCGCATGATTGGCGGTATATTTTGAACTTAGACACTTATGTCTACAGAAGAGGAATCCACAGTGTTTTACTGTTTGATAGAGGCCTAATATATATAACTATCTGGAGTGGAAGAACAGATGGGTTATTAGTTATTATAACTTTGAAAATGAAAACTCGCCTGATGTACAAGGGAGTTGTATAAGCCTATCTTCGAAAGGACAGCCTATCTTCGATACGTCCGATTAGAGGGATGGACTATGCTAATTTCGTCGCCCGCCATGTTTGGGAGGTCGACTTAAGAAGAATGACTTTGATGAGTCAGAAAGAAACTGTTGGATGTTTATACAGTATTTACCCGTTGTGTAATACGGGGTTTTTCTGCTAGTTGTAGACTGAGAGATATCTTGGAGGCTGCAACACTTTGATAATCCTATAATTATTGGAACTTATGTACATGCCATTGTTGTGAACTGTTTTCATATCCGCCATGTTCCTGTGTCATGCTTACATGGAGTTGTCTTCGTCTTGTTGCTGTGACCATAATAAATGATCAAAACGTACACAGCTGTTCACCTATATTTTGACTCCATATTTGTAACAAGTACAACATATGCTTCTATCAACTTCACATCTACATCCTTCAAGGTGATGAATGCCACACACACTCTTGTACGTTACGTGTGGTGATACCAGTCTGCACTGATACATAGATGTCCACCTTGACGAACTACCATGTCACACATTCGCGATTAGTCATATTACAGCACGATACATCACCAGCCACGACCACCATAGCAGTATATATATATATATATATATATATATATATATATATATATATATATATATATATATATATATATATATATATATATATATATCAGCCTTACTGCATCAGTTGAACATATGCTTGCATCTTAATGGTAACAGTGGTGATCAAATATGTGGGTTTACGAGGTGAGACTCTACACAGACGTTACCTTCGTCAAATTGCAAAGTACCCGGCGTTGCCTGTGAGAATCTGATTTTCTATGCAGACGTTATTGTACAGAATGGAAAGTACCCGGCGTTGATGGTCAAAACTGCTCTTTAGATGGCTATGTGTCATGAACGTTGTCATTACTGTTTTGAAGAACAGAAATCCGATTTAACATCGCCACAGTTCCTGTAGCAGAATCAGTAGTATATTTTTCATCGGTGGATCTTCCTGTACTGCTCTATATTGAACTTTGTAATAGTTTAATTTAGAAGTAATTATTTATTAAAGTGGCAGTGCTATTGTATTAGAATAACATTTGAGCCTTCTGTGCAGCACATTGCATTACATTACATTATATGAAATATATATATTTATGTTTAAGTGTTACATGTAATAGTTTGTGTATATGTTTTGTGGGAGGTTGGGTGTGTGACTAATATACGATATACCACATGATAGAGGTCTTGTATTAGTGTTCTGTAGGTGCGGTTTTCTTAAATGAAAATCTGCTAGCGACAATTTGTTGCTATTTGTGTTAGTTGTGATGAGGTGTGTTTTTTCTTCGTTGTTTTTGTAACATTTTTCTATTCTTTAGTTTTGATTAAATTTGTTTGTATTTGTAGGTCTACTCTTTCCTGTCATTCAGTTCTATACACTTTATGTTTATACACTGTGACGTCAATTGCTTTGTTTACATTTTCGCAGTTATCATCACATCCTTTGTGAGATTTCCTTCATTTAGTTTTTTAGTTGACTTCTGCGAATGTTATCGTAGTGTTTTGAATATTTGTCTTCGTATTATTGTTATTGTTTGGCTTGCTATTGGTACACATACTTAGACATGCACTATTGACATTTTGATTGAATTTATAATATAAATGTCTGATGATATTGTTATCATAGGATAACCATACAAGTTCTTACAAAAGACTTGTTTTCAAAAGACATTGAAATTAAGGGAGCTGATTATACAAGTTTTTGTTAAAAACTTGCTCCTGTTTGGTTGAAATAAATTAATTTGTTATTTCAGGGATATTAGTCACATATTGTTAGACATTATGTCGACTTTAGATTACTTTATTGAGCAAGGGAAATCCCTGGGCAAGACTTGTGATAAATTGGAGGAATATGCTACCAGTCAATATGAAAAAGCACAAAAATTGGACATTGATAAACTGAAAGCTGAGTTGAAAAAATTAGACAAAGAAGCTGAACAGCAGCAAAGAGAACATGATGAGAGAATGGAAAAAGCGAAGATGGAACATGAAGTAAAACTCTTAGCTTTGGAGTTGAATGCATTAAAGGAAACAATAAATGAGCTTCAAAGTGATAAGAAAGCTCTTACTGATAAGTTATCAGCAGTGAATTCTGAAAATACAATATTAAAGGATAAAATGATGATGTTGATAGAAGATAATAAGAAAGTCTATGACTCTTCTCTTAGTCAGAAAAAAGAGTTAGAAGTTGAAGTGAGCTTAATGAAAAACAATCATCTTTGTAAAGAACAGTCTCTTATTAGTGAGCTTGAACAAGTAAAAATGAACTATGAGAAATTAAAAGTGGAGGCTGAGAAACACAAGAAGATATATAATAATACACTCACTAATCTATCGAGTCAGAGTGTGATTCTAAGCCGCCAACTAGAAGAAAAGAATGTGGTATTTCCAGAAAAAGTTGATAAACTGATGACTACTCATCATAGTGCTATTGAAGCACTCAAACTTGAACTTGTTCAGGAGAAGGCTAAGGTCTTAGAAAATACGTCTCAGATGACAAAGTTGAGAAAAGAGCTTAAAGATAGTATGGCTAAAGAGAAGACTATTATTTCTCAGTTACAAGACATAAGGTTGGATTATGACAGAAAAATTAAAACCAACGAAAGAATATACAAAGCTGTTACTAGAGAGAAAGCTATGGCAGAGGTGGAAGTTACAAAACTTCGTAAGAGAGTTGACAGTTTATTAGATAATGTTTTGTACAATAACATGTTATCTACTACTAAGGTGGATAGACTGAAAAATAAACATGAGGGTCAACATGTTACGAATGCAAAGAGCCAGCGACAGACACTCGATGCTAATAGTAACACTAAGCAATATGTGAACAAATCTTTTCGTGGAAAAATATGGTTTCCCACGGAATAGCGATACTGCCTCTAATGGGAGTTGGCGTCAGGCCAACAAAGGTAAATTAAGTTTGGATCACGGTGAGGACTTTGATAAGTGTCATGATAAGATTCCTCAGGGAAACCGTGCATCGAATTTTCAGATTCCTGATAAGTTGGTAAAAGAAAACAAAACTGTTAGTACCCATCGTACTCAGCTCAGACAGTACGATGTACCTATTAAGCACAGTGACACAGAAAAAAATAAAAGCAATTTTGCTAAGAGAGATTAACGTGATTGTGGACATTACCAAACGCGTCCATATGATAATAGTTCTTCTTCAAAGAACTGGAGGCAATTTAATTGTCCTCAACATTTTGGTCCTAGTAACTATAAGAACTTTCATAAAGGTTATCAACATTGTAATGATTGTTCTCCGGGACAACAAAAACCATCAAACAGATATTTTGTTCAGAAGAAAAACAACAATCATAACTATGTTAACTGGAGTTCAAATAAGAGCAATGGGCTCAACAGAAGAAAGAATTTTGATAGATCTCATTGTGATGGTAGATCTCAACATGATTCCACATAACTTTTATGTCTTGGACTTCCTAATACGTCTAAGTCTATAACAGTTTCTGTCTATATCAAAATAGATACACATTTGTAATTTGTAATATAGTGATTGTATCACTACTTAGCGGTTCATTGATGTATATTCACCGCTGTTCTTTGATGATTTTTCTTCTTTGTTAATCATAAACTTAAGATACCTAATATGAATTTATTGGATGACATTTTTGTATGCATTGTGTCATTGCCAACATTATAGAATACGTTGGTGACACCTCCCTGGAAACATTTATACTTAGAGAAACGTTTTCTCTGAGATTAAAAGATTATGAGATATATTCTCACCGGTCGCTCCATGAGTCGACTTAGCCTCACATTTGGCGTTATATTTGTTTTTGATACTTTCATCTGCGCATTATTCATGCGTTGTGAGCCTATTGTATGTTGCTCCTAGATGTATTTAAAAAAAAAAAAGTTTCATTTTTTTTCCCGGGAGGTGTGGTAAGACTGTTACGTGCAGTTTTTCATAACTGATAATGTAGTCAGTCTGTATGCTTGTTATATTTTTAATAAGATTTTTGGGTCTAATGTATTCTTCATTGGAACCATAATCTAAGGGCGAATACTCATCTTTTGCTTTGAGGGAAAGTAAATATGTAGTTACTCCTCTTTAAAAGGTGACACCAGCTGACTGGATAGGTCAGAGGGGATGCGAACTGCGCATGTTCAAACTAGGAGAGTTTGAAGAAGATTTCCGGCGGGAGGCCGTGTTTTTGTTCTGGGTCTGTCAGACGGAATGTCTGATTATTTCTCTGCATTGCCTTTTGGGGATGGAAACTCTTCCACTATATTTAGAGTCCCCTGTGTTATTTCTGTTCGTCAGGAAGACGACAGTTGCTTCGAAGTTGTGTTAGGAATTCGTATCAAGGTAAAATAACGAAACTTTCACACTTCCTTTGTAAGGATCATATTTTTGAGTCAACCAGTGACAACAGCTCACAAATGGTTGGAAGGCAGAGTATTCCTCTTGTTACGCTCGTTGGAGCCATCTAAGACTGTTTTTCTAGTTTTACACACAGAGACCCATGAGAATAGATAATAGTCTACAACCCGCATGATTGGCGGTATATTTTGAACTTAGACACTTATGTCTACAGAAGAGGAATCCACAGTGTTTTACTGTTTGATAGAGGCCTAATATATATAACTATCTGGAGTGGAAGAACAGATGGGTTATTAGTTATTATAACTTTGAAAATGAAAACTCGCCTGATGTACAAGGGAGTTGTATAAGCCTATCTTCGAAAGTATTTACCCGTTCGATACGTCCGATTACGAGGGATGGACTATGCTAATTTCTCGCTAGTTTGTAGGTCGACTGAGAGATATCTTGGAGGCTGCAACACTTTGATAATCCTATAATTATTGGAACTTATGTACATGCCATTGTTGTGAACTGTTTTCATATCCGCCATATTCCTGTGTCATGCTTACATGGAGTTGTCTTCGTCTTGTTGCTGTGACCATAATAAATGATCAAAACGTACACAGCTGTTCACCTATATTTTGACTCCATATTTGTAACAAGTACAACATATGCTTCTATCAACTTCACATCTACATCCTTCAAGGTGATGAATGCCACACACACTCTTGTACGTTACGTGTGGTGATACCAGTCTGCACTGATACATAGATGTCCACCTTGACGAACTACCATGTCACACATTCGCGATTAGTCATATTACAGCACGATACATCACCAGCCACGACCACCATAGCAGTATATATATATATATATATATATATATATATATATATATATATATATATATATATATATATATATATATATATATATATATATATATAAATATATATATAAATATATATATATATATATATAAATATATATATATATATATATATATATATATATATATATATATATATATATATATATCAGCCTTACTGCATCAGTTGAACATATGCTTGCATCATAATGGTAACAGCATCCCTGTCGTACTCCTGTCTTCACCTGAAAGGTTAGGTTGCTCTGCCCAACACTTCACGTGAAGTTGGCGTAGAGGCTTTTTATGCTTGTCACTATGCAGCTTGGAATTCCATAAGCCCTCAGTATATTCCATAAACTGTCCCTATGTATACTGTCAAAAACCTTTTCAAAATCAACAAAATTAATGTACAGCTGTCTTTGCCACTCTGAGAACTGCTCTATATTGTTGCGCAGAATAGAAGGACTGAAATGGTATTACAAAGTCACTAATGTGGAATTGATGACATGAACCAGACAAGTGCCAGTGGAACAAGAGTTGAGAAGAAAACCCTGGCGATGGATAAGACACACATTGAGGAGACCTGTTGATAGCATTACAAGCCAGTCCTTGTTCTGGAATCCACAGGGAAAGATAGGCAGAGGTAGATAAAAAAACACACGGGGAAGAGAACTGAATACAGAGGTGAGAATGATGAGGAAAACATTGAAAAAACTTGAGAGACTGGCACTGAACAGGAAAACTTGGCATGTGATTGTTAAAGGCCTATGCTCCTCGGGGAGCTAAAGGGTATTGATTGAATACTGCCGGAGAGGAAAAGAAAGCAAATACAATTATGTGACAGCATCCGTCGTGTATACAACCAGCGAGCTACAGGAACAGTAAGCATTCACACTCTTCGACATATACTGAGGGAGACTGAGCACCAGTTGGTTTGCCCGGAGTGCAAAGATGTCAATTCTGTTCAACAATAACAAAATTTATGTCTACAAAATAGTAACTTTTGTTTCAAAATTTAACACAATTATTTGCAGCAAGATTTTTTAAATCAGATCTGATGAGAAATGTATTGTCCTAGGGAAAGTAGGTGAGTCAATCTCATGTTGACTGATTAAAAAATATTCAAGTTATAAGACCATTAGTAACAAAAAACAAAGTTGTGAGAAAATCTTGATTTTCGCCATAGAAAATCGCAATTTCTGAAGAAAATACTATTTACAAAATCAAAATATACCGACTCAGAATGTGTTCTGACAATTGATTTTTACAGATTTAGATTTAGGGGAGTATAAGTTATCCGAAGATAGAATAATCCCAATTTTCATGTTTGTGCTGTTTTGACTTAAAATGCGCGGTATCTTCTCCACTTAACAAGATAAAGATTAAACTTATTTTAACAAGCAAAATAATCAAATGATGTTGATCGTCATGTGTTGATTTGGCTGGAAATATTACAGTCTATATATTGTGTCAATACTTTTTGACTTATGAGTGGCCAGATGTTAACAGTGAGTCATCGATGATCTCGGGTTCAGTCACTTTATGATCAACAGGTGTTTTGGACTGTTTCTTCTCTTCAGGAGTCAGATACTGTGGCACCAGCACGAACCTTGCAGCAAGGCCGGGGCAAGTGTTTTCAAGACCCGTCTGATATAGGCGTATAGCGTCGACTGCTGGCAATTCGCATCACAAACTAAGAGGAATTAAATGTCTCTTTTTAAGCCTCGGGTCTCCTGATATGAACATCAGGCAACCTCCGCGTCCATCCACCCTTTCATCTTTCACAAATGTTGCCTCTCCTTGAGCATTAAATTTGGACCCATTGAGTCGAATGAAAGTGCTTTTGGACAGCAGAAGACGACAGTTGAAATATTATATACATATGTACATATACAACTTACTAAAATGTTAGTACACTAAATATAAAAACCATGATATCCTCATCAACTCTGTGCCCTCTCTTTCCGGAGGCTAGGGCCACCTCTGCTATTTGGTTCCTTGTGAAAAACCCGCAGAAAGAAGTCACTAGCTCTTGCAGCGGTGATTCAAGAGACAACACTTCTTAAGTAATGAGGTTGCCAGACCTATGTGCACATGTACAACGACAAGCAATGTTTACATATCAAATGCAAAAATAAAATGAAACAATATACACATTACAACGTATCCCTATCAGGTGAATTACAGACTTGATGCACAAGAAATGTCCGAATACTGTATTGTCTGGCAACGGTTTTAAGATGCTGTCCCTCAGGTAATTAATGTTACTGCGTTATGTATAATCCCCACTATTAACGCTGTAAGCAGCTCCGAGAACTTGTAACTTCCAGTACTATAGTTTAGGTTTCATCCTTTCTAATTTAGAAGACCCTCTAGTTCTCTGTCCTTTCCTATCCTGGAATCCTGATTCTATTTGTTATCCTGACTGTCTGAGAATTATCCTTAATGAGATGGCAATGCAGTCTTAAAATGCCCTAGAGTATAAACGGAATTTTCGCTCGCACTCTCTTGTTTCTCCGTTGGGAAGAGATCCAACCCGATGCATTTTAAATCCAGCATTACATTACCAAACCAACCGCAAATAAGCGTCTGATTTTGGTAGGTGTTTACCCCACCCTCAGTCGAACATTATTACATAACAACATACGACATTGCCTTTACACCAACTCATCTGAACGTACTATACGACCATATAAGGTGTTGCCATTCCTGTGTTACTTGTTATGTTTACAAAATCTTACACTACTAATCTATCCAGATGATTACTGATAATCACTACCCAGATGTCATTTTCTCACAATTTGTATTACAATAAAGTCTGGGCGGAAGCGTTTACGTTGCTTTTTGTGCTCCAGTTTCACGATTGTTAATTCCTGACATCCCTTTCACCAACAGCCGTCACGGTGTCGACACGCTTGAATCTACCCAACTGTAAAAGGGTAACTGACTTTGCACTGGAGTAAGGGAAGGAATAGGCAGCGAGGAAGGAAACATGTCACCCCACCTCTCGATGCTGGACCTAGTATAGTGAAGTCTCTAACATTTCACTTTCCTACTACAGTATTTGCAATGGGACTACTTTTACCATTACAGTCTAGCTACATGGCGAAATTAATACTTCTTCTTCTTTGATCCTTAGTCGCCGACTGTCAAAGCAGTCAGTGGCCATTACGCATGGTGGCGTCTTGTAGGGCAACAACAAATTGATTCCACTTTGCTTGGTCGGCGGCCATCCTTCGTACAGTGCCCCAACTCTGGTTCATTCTTTGCATCTCAGCTTCCACAGTCCTCCGCCAAGTATTTTTTGGTCGACCTCTCTTTCGTTTTCCTTCAGGGGTCCATAGCATAGCTGTTCTTGTGACGGCATCGGGGTCTCTTCTGAGGACATGGCCAACCTAGCTCCAGCGTCCGCCAGCTATGATGGTGTGCATGTCCTCTTGCTTGCTCCGAGTAAGCAGATCTTGGTTGGTGATGGTATTCAGCCAAAAGATTTTGAGAATTTTTCTTAGGCATGTTGTGGGAAAAGAGGACAATTTCGACATTTCCTTCTCTGTAACTCTCCAGCTCTCCGCGCCATAGAGAAGCACAGAAAGCACACAGCTCTGATATAATCCTAGTTGTGTGCTTGTGCTGTACTGAGAGGACTTCCAGATGTTGTTTAGACTAAACAAGGCTGTTCTTGCTTTGTTCAATCTGTTGTTGATGTCTCTGCTTGCTCCGCTGTCTGATGTTACTATGCATCCTAGGTATGTGAAGGCATCTGTCTGTTCCAGTTGCTGATTCCTTACTGATATGGGCTCAGGGCTTGTCGTGGATTTGATGGTATTGTATGGTTGTGATTTTACCTAGTGTGATGCATGAGGTCAGCTGTGAAGGCTCCTGAGATAAATGTAGCTGTGAATTTACAGAAGGCCCTTCTTGCTACCACTTACGGCCTCACGCATATCTTTTTTACTAATGAATGTGGCTACGTTAAAATTCTAGGGTACTGATATGTAATGTGTTGTGATAGATTACATACACACACAGATATTTAATAAGTCTAATAATATTAATAAAATTTAAAACACACTGAACTAACTCAAGCTGTGTAAAATTTTGATAGTAAATTTTCTTTAAATTTATTTGTTCTGAATCAAGATTTTATTTTGGTCAGAACATATGAAAGGTTTTGAAATTATTAATGATATGCATGAATATATGGCATAATAAATGAAAAGTGTGTACATAGGTAGTTTACAAGACTAGTTAATATTACTACTGTTTATAGTGGTAATTTATCTGGGAGAAGATTAATGGATGTGCTGTTGGGGTGACTTCATCACTCGCTGTCTATGGCTACTAAAAATTTTCCCTTTATTGATGGAATATAGTTGGTGTGTTAGAAAATAAGTTAAGCTGGTGAATGTCCAGCCGGCCAGACGCTCACGTATCTTGAATGAGTAGTTCTGGTGCTGGAATCGGGTGGCCCCACCTCTCGGTGCTTGGGGGCAATATCAGGAGTCTGGTGGCCCCACCTCTCCGTGCTTGGGGGCAATACAAGGCTGCTCTGACAAAAATTACCAGACTGCACTGGTCCACTCTTGTATGTTCAACAGAGCATTTGACACCACTTTGGTGCCAAATAAAAAAACTCACAGTTCTGAAATAAAAGTATTGGGTCATGGGTCAGAACTCTACCTCCTGAACCACTTCTACACTCAACATTACACAACAACATCACATAGACGGGGTCAGATCTCTCTGACCATACAGCACATCTTACCAAGTTGGTTTCACAGAGTATAAGTTCCCCAGGACTACATATTCTGAAATATGTTCATTTGCTTCCTGTCATTGAATAGGATAGGTGATATGTTCCACTGATCTCAACACTTGATCCGCCCTTCCTAATCCTTGCTGGCGTTTATGTATTTTGTTTGTCTCTAGACCCTGAACTGGGGCTGGGGATCTAGAGCGAATCCTTACTTGTTGTAAGGGATAGATTATGATATGGCAGTATCAAATCACTCGAAACATTAAACAATATTAAAATATACAAAGAAATACTTTCAGTCTTACCAGAATTATGAATATAGAACACAGTTATCTGCTAGCAAAACTCAGCTGAGCTGCTGGCTCTAGTATGGCGTCCCTCTAAATATTTCAATTAGCTTTTGGGAAATACACCACTGAATAATTTCTGTGTCTACTACTTGGACAGTTTAAGTTGAATGGCAAAAATGCGCGTCTGAGCGCCGATAATATGCTTATCGGTGGCCGATTACCGCCCTTCCCCTTTTCAAATTCAAACCTCCTACCAAAAGTCAATTCAGTCATACCTCAGTCAAGTATGTATTATTGTCTGTTGGTCCGTCTGTCTCTACTTGCGTTTTCACAAAAAAAAACACTTGTTTTTTGAACCAACTCTGCCGTCCCCTACACAATTTTGCCTTTAAAGTTATTTTTAGCCACAACCGTCCACTAATTCCCCTTCTCTTCATTCTAACTAGATTTTAGCACTTGAGTCTTCAAGGCCACAATTTTTTGAAAATTGGTGACATGTTTTGTTTCAATGCAGTCGCTCGTTGATATGAACAACACAGTCTTTTGTCAATATCTGCATTATTATCTATCCGTCTGTATAAATAAAAGCATATTATTTCTCTGCTCAAGATGGGCCATCAGGCCAGCTAGGTTTTATATTCCTAACATTATTATTAAGAAAAAGTTACTTTTCAAGGTTAGTTGTTTATTTATTTTTTTTTTATGTTCGAGCATCTTCTGCAAGGCGTTTGCCGCTGAATTCAAATAAAGGACGAAGTGTCGCAAAAGCGTCCAAGAAATGACTGTTGCGTATAATAGCTAAGGTCCCTTTTGTCCATTTCTTTACTTTGTCTCAACTTGGGGACGTGAATTTTTTTCCTTTCCCCCCCCCCCCACTTGCGTCTTTTTAGCCTTGCTAGTTTCAAGCACGCGTTCAGTCATATTTTTTCCTTTTGATCTCCGTTCTCATCCCGTCTCAAGGGTAAACGTTTTGCCTTCACGTCTAACAAGTTAATTTCCATGGCGGGTGGTGACCCGCGGCGTGGGCGATCATGTCTGCTAGTAACTTACGCATTCTTTTTATCCCTACATTTTATCTTTGGAGATATTTTAACGTTGTATCACGGTTAATTTTATCACACATCTCCCCACTTGAAAACATGCCTACGTCAAGTTCCAAAACCAGTGATACACATAGATAAAATTACTCCTCACGCCTGCCACTACTCTAATTTTGATCACAGGGGTGCCGACTGAGGAAATCTGCACCGACATTCAATTTGCCTGGGATATATTGGATACTAAACTGATAAGGTTGAAGCAATAAAGACCACCTCAGCAATCTTGCGTTTTCATGCTTAGCCTGAGATAAGAATACGAGGGGCTGATGATCCGTCTGGACCACAAAAGTCCTACCATACAGATAGATTTGAAACTTCTTTATTGCCCAGATTAACGCTAAACATTCTTTTTCGCTTGTGGAATATCCTTGTTCCGCCTTATTCAATTTGCGGCTTGCATAAGCGACTGGGTTCAGTTCCCCATCAGGTGAAGATGATCTTTGCAACAAAGCCGCCCCGAGTCCCACATTACTTGCATCTGTTCTTACGACAAAGTCCTGTGTCAAATCAGGCAGTTTGAGAATAGGCTTGCTAGTGAGTTTTTCCTTTAAGTCTTGGAACGCTAATTCACTTTGCGCAGTCCAAATAATTTTATCTGGAAGTCCCTTGCGAGTCAGATCAGTCAGAGGAGCACAAATAGAGTTAAAATCGTTGATGTATTTTTGATAAAATCCGCATAACGACACGAATGATCGCACGTCCTTTTTTGTTTGTGGTCTAGGTGCTCTCTGCAGTTTTTCCAAGTTCTTGGGATCAGGGGTCATGTTACCCTGATATACAGTGTGTCCCAAGAATTCCAACTCTTTGCATCCAATACAACATTTTGTTGGCCTAGCAGTTAAGTTCGCCTCCCTAAGCCTATTAAATAACATTTATAGAGCGTCAATGTGTTCTTCAAATGTCTCTGTGGCGACGAGAATATCATCCATGAAATTCGTGATACATGGGTTATTCAGGGGATCCAACAATTTGCGCATCATCCTTGAAAATACACTCGGAGCATTTTTCAGTCCGAATGGTAGCATGTTGAATTCATAATGTCCATCCGAAGTGCTAAAAGCCAAATAAGGTCTCACTTCAAGCTTCACTGGAATCTGGTAATAGCCTTTACTAAGATCCACCTTTGAAAAGTATTTTGCCTTGTTTAATCTGGCAAATAACTGTTTTGTGTCTGGTAATGGATCCACTTGTCCTTCTGTGACAGCATTCAGTTTCCTGTAATCTATGCACAGTCGGTGTTCCCCAGACGGTTTTCTCAACAAAACGATACTGGAGCTAAAAGATGATTCACTGTGTGAAATAATCCCCTCCTTCAACAAATACTCTATTTCTTCCTTTAATCCCTTTTCCTTCGCAAACGGAATAGAATAGGCTCTCATACAGATTGGGTTTGAGTCTAACAGTTTCATGTCATACTGTAGCAAATTTGTATGTCCTGGTTTATCTGTTAATACATCTGTATGTTCCTCCAGAACCTGTTGAACTCTCTACCTCTGGTTTTTAGTCAGGTGCTTACTGACTTTTACCTGTGCTGCTGTTTCACAAGGATGTAATGGGTATTCATGTGAGGTGAGTGGTTCCTTTTGCATTTGAGTTGCGATAGCCAAGGTCAGTAAGGGGGTGCTTTCCTGGAGTGGTCTGTCCAGATACTTCTTTAACAGGTTTACATGATAAACTTTCTCCTTCCCCTTTTTGTCAATTTTATAGTTTGTTCTAGACACCTTCTCTAGAACCGTATATGGACCTTGCCATCCAATTTGTAATTTATTCTGGCTGCCGGGTAGTAGAAGCAGCACCTTCTCTCCCACAGCTAGTTCTCTGTCCTTTGCCTTCCTATTAAAATATGCTGCATGTTTCTTCCTGGCTTGTTTCAAATTATCATTTGCCAGTTTCCATCCAGCTTTCAAACGAGTGGTCAGTTCGTTCACGTATTGATAAGATGAGGTAACAGTCTCTTCCGCCTTCTCATCTGTCCAGGTCCTTAATAGGGCTTCTAATGGACCTTTTATTTGCCTCCCAAATAGCAGAGTTGCGGGAGCCATCCCGGTTGAACTATGTGGTACCTCCCGATACGCAAACAATGCGGCGGGCAGGAATTGATCCCACAGATCCGGCTTTTCGTGTGCCAGCTTTCTCAGGATAGAAATGAGAGTCCCATTGAACCTCTCTACCTGGCCGTTCCCTTGCGGATGGTACGGACTACAATGAAAGTGTCTGGCTTGAAATAGCTTAAAAACTTCTTCCGTTAGTTTCCCCTTGAACTGGGAGCCATTATCAGTCAAGATTTGATGCGGGAATCCTAATCGGGTGAATATTGTAAGTAGTGCCTCTGCTACATGTTTTGAATCAATTGATGGCAGGGCTACCGCCTCTCCCCACATAGAACAAGTGTCCACCAGAGTAAGGATGTAACAGTTCCTCCTCTTGGTCCGAGTGAGAGGTCCCACAATATCCACTGCAACCCTCTCAAAAGGTGTTCCCACTATGGGCATTTCCCCTAGAGTTGCAGGAGCAGTCCAGTGCTTTGGAGCTACCCTTTGACATTCTGGACAGGATTTGACATATCTTTTTATATCCTCCGTTATCCCTGGCCAGAAGTAATGACAAGCTATACGCTGTCCTGTGGCGCTGATCCCCATGTGACCACTGAAGGGAATCGCATGCCCGAGTTCCATCACTTTATCCCTATATGAAGTGGGAAGAACCAGCTGGTTGTGACCATTTGTTCCAGTTCCGGCCTTCCTGTATAATAGTTTGTTCTTCATAAAATATTCCCCCTTGCTCGGAGGTGTGTGGCATTTGGGCAATTTTTTAAAACATGGCTTGAGTGTCCTATCCTCAGCCTGCGCCTTCCTCATCTCCTCTGGATGAACATTTATAGATTCACCTTCTTCCTCCTTCTTCTGTGACCTGGTCTGCACTGTCGCCATGATCACAGGTCTCTCGGGATTCCCCAAGAAGACGTATCTACACCCCAATATCAGAGGGTAGATTGGTTCATCTATCACTGCTGCTCTGATTTCTCCTTCCACATAGCGAGTTTTCACCGTTATCCTTGCGATGGGAAGTGTCATGAGTGGTATGTCCTTAGTTGCCCCTTGTATTTCCACTGTTTCTGTGGTATACTGACTTGGGTCCACTAGGCTAGACTTCACAACTGAATCATAATCCAAACCTGTATCATAAAGGCACCTTATGGTGACCCCATTACAAATAACATCCTCACAAACTGGGGGGTGATAAGGTTCCTGCTGTCCATTAGGATTAACCTTTAATCTTTGAGTCCCCGACTTCATTGCAGCAATGTTTGAAGGTTTCCTTCTACAAAATTCGGTGTTATGGTTATCTTTCTTGCACCATTTACACCATCTTTTTCCTTGGTTCAACGGTTTTCTTTCATTGAATTTTTGGTCATTGAACTGTGAGTTTCTGTCTCGATAGTCATTTCTTGGCCGTTCAAAGTTTGTCCTACCTTTATTACCCTGTTCTCTATTTTCAAATTTATTAAATGGCTGTGGAGCTTTAAAAGTTTCTATATGCTTCTTTTTAGAGCCACTTACCTCTGCCTGGGCTGCCTGATACCTCTCAGCGACATTTAAAACCTCCCCCAACTTCTCTGCACCTTGTTCCATGAGAAATGTTCTCATGTCTGGAGCCATGGACTCTCTCAATTGCTCTATCATGATCATCTCCTTAAGATCTTGGGTCTTCCCCAGAGCCGTCCATTTCTCCAAATAGGTTTCCAGTCTGGCAGAGAATTGGTGGTATGTCTCCCCAGACAACAGTTTGGCATTTCTAAATTTCTTACGATAAAATTCACCATTTTTTTCGTACCTCAATAACAAAGCCTGCTTTAACATGTCATAATTGTCTTGGTCTTCTCTGTTCATTTTTGCGAAGACTTCATAAGAAGTACCTCTCAGTCCCTGTGATAACTTTAAACTCCACCTCTCTCTCTCTAACCCATATGTAGTAGCTAATAACTCAAAACGTCCAAGGTACCCCTCTATGTCATCGTCTTTCTCAACAAAATGGTCTAAATGAAACCCCATAGCTGATGTTGAGGCTCCCAGACTGGGCGTAGCATCTGAGGCAAAAGGGCTGGCACCATTTTCAGGAGCCTGGCCTTGTAACTCCAGCTCCCTTAGTCGTAATTCGTGCTCCCTTTGCAACCTTCTATCTTCTGCCTCCCTTTCGGCAGTCAATCTTTTTTCTTCTGCTTCCCTTTGCTGTCGTTTTTCTTCTGCCTCTAATGCTTTAGCCTCCTTGTCAGCCTCAATCTGCAGCCTCTTAGTCTCAGCCTCTAACCTCTTCTCTTCAGCCAACCTTTCAGACTCTAATTTTCTTTCAGCCTCTTTTTCTAATCTTCTTTCTTCCCGTTCAATATACTTATCACATTCAGCCGTTACATATTGAATTAAAACCTGCCCATCCATTCTCATATCCTTTGCCGTTAGCACAGCAGCTGATCTGAACTTTGCCAGCTCCGCCATACTTTTTAGACAATTTAGCAATGAGCAAGATAAATCTCTAACCACTAAAGTAATTCTAATTACTATGATCTAAAGTAATTCTATTTAGCCAAACTAATTAATTATCACTGGCTGTGAAGATTCACCAACTTTTAATTTCACTTTTAATTTTAAGGGACACTTTTAATTTTAACAATTTGTTCCCTTAATTTAATTCTTCCACCAGGAGATCCTAATGTTACTGTTAAGCTAATTATCCCTGGACAAGACCCCAATATATGTCGTGGATTTGATGGTATTGTATGGTTGTGATTTTATCTAGTGTGATGCATGAGGTCAGCTGTGAAGGCTCCTGAGATAAATGTAGCTGTGAATTTACAGAAGGCCCTTCTTGCTACCACTTACGGCCTCACGCATATCTTTTTTACTAATGAATGTGGCTACGTTAAAATTCTAGGGTACTGATATGTAATGTGTTGTGATAGATTACATACACACACAGATATTTAATAAGTCTAATAATATTAATAAAATTTAAAACACACTGAACTAACTCAAGCTGTGTAAAATTTTGATAGTAAATTTTCTTTAAATTTATTTGTTCTGAACCAAGGTTTTATTTTGGTCAGAACATATGAAAGGTTTTGAAATTATTAATGATATGCATGAATATATGGCATAATAAATGAAAAGTGTGTACATAGGTAGTTTACAAGACTAGTTAATATTACTACTGTTTATAGTGGTAATTTATCTGGGAGAAGATTAATGGATGTGCTGTTGGGGTGACTTCATCACTCCCTGTCTATGGCTACTAAACATTTTCCCTTTATTGATGGAATATAGTTGGTGTGTTAGAAAATAAGTTAAGTTGGTGAATGTCCAGCCGGCCAGACGCTCACGTATCTTGAATGAGTAGTTCTGGTGCTGGAATCGGGTGGCCCCACCTCTCGGTGCTTGGGGGCAATATCAGGAGTCTGGTGGCCCCACCTCTCCGTGCTTGGGGGCAATACAAGGCTGCTCTGACAAAAATTACCAGACTGCACTGGTCCACTCTTGTATGTTCAACAGAGCATTTGACACCACTTTGGTGCCAAATAAAAAACCTCACAGTTCTGAAATAAAAGTATTGGGTCATGGGTCAGAACTCTACCTCCTGAACCACTTCTACACTCAACATTACACAACAACATCACATAGACGGGGTCAGATCTCTCTGACCATACAGCACATCTTACCAAGTTGGTTTCACAGAGTATAAGTTCCCCAGGACTACATATTCTGAAATATGTTCATTTGCTTCCTGCCATTGAATAGGATAGGTGATATGTTCCACTGATCTCAACACTTGATCCATCCGCCCTTCCTAATCCTTGCTGGCGTTTATGTATTTTGTTTGTCTCTAGACCCTGAACTGGGGCTGGGGATCTAGAGCGAATCCTTACTTGTTGTAAGGGATAGATTATGATATGGCAGTATCAAATCACTCGAAACATTAAACAATATTAAAATATACAAAGAAATACTTTCAGTCTTACCAGAATTATGAATATAGAACACAGTTATCTGCTAGCAAAACTCAGCTGAGCTGCTGGCTCTAGTATGGCGTCCCTCTAAATATTTCATTTAGCTTTTGGGAAATACACCACTGAATAATTTCTGTGTCTACTACTTGGACAGTTTAAGTTGAATGGCAAAAATGCGCGTCTGAGCGCCGATAATATGCTTATCGGTGGCCAATCACCGCCCTTCCCCTTTTCAAATTCAAACCTCCTACCAAAAGTCAATTCAGTCATACCTCAGTCAAGTATGTATTATTGTCTGTTGGTCCGTCTGTCTCTACTTGCGTTTTCACAAAAAACACACTTGTTTTTTTAACCAACTCTGCCGTCCCCTACACAATTTTGCCTTTAAAGTTATTTTTAGCCACAACCATCCACTAATTCCCCTTCTCTTCATTCTAACTAGATTTTAGCACTTGAGTCTTCAAGGCCACAATTTTTTGAAAATTAGTGACATGTTTTGTTTCAATGCAGTCGCTCGTTGATATGAACAACACAGTCTTTTGTCAATATCTGCATTATTATCTATCCGTCTGTATAAATGAAAGCATATTATTTCTCTGCTCAAGATGGGCCATCAGACCAGCTAGGTTTTATATTCCTAACATTATTATTAAGAAAACGTTACTTTTCAAGGTCAGTTTTTTTTTTATTTTTATGTTCGAGCATCTTCTGCAAGGCGTTTGCCGCTGAATTCAAATAAAGGACGAAGTGTCGCCAAAGCGTCCAAGAAATGACTGTTGCGTATAATAGCTAAGGTCCCTTTTGTCCATTTCTTTTTTTGTGTCAACTTGGGGACGTAAATTTTTTTCCTTTCCCCCCAATTGCGTCTTTTTAGCCTTGCTAGTTTCAAGCACGCGTTCAGTCATATTTTTTCCTTTTGATCTCCGTTCTCATCCCGTCTCAAGGGTAAACGTTTTGCCTTCACGTCTAACAAGTTAATTTCCATGGCGGGTGGTGACCTGCGGCGTGGGCGATCATGTCTGCTAGTAACTTACGCATTCTTTTTATCCCTACATTTTATCTTTGGAGATATTTTAACGTTGTATCACGGTTAATTTTATCATGGGTGGGTTTGAAAAAAAATCGAAAAAAGGTGATTCGTCTTACGAGGACAAAAGACAAAGAAAATAGTCTACGTTACGGCCACAAGGCCTTCGTCAGGAAAGGAAAGAAAGTGAAGTCTAGATAGGACACATAAAAAACTTAATAAAATAATAAAATAAAAACTGGGTACTTCCCTGAAGGCAAGAACCGAAATTCGCTGTCTTGTTGAAGAGCGCGTGGCTGAACAGAAAGCGACTTCCGCCGCCGGGTGTACACAATACATACTGAAAAACTAAAAAACGAAACCGGACAATAAACTACCCAACGGGATAAAAGTGGGGACTGGAAATAGAAGAGGACAGAATGAGTGGGAGATAAATAAATATGAAATTAAAAAATGTATATGGCATACAAATAGAAGAATAGGATAAGAGTGGAAAGAGTCAAATAGAGCAAGAGAGGAAAGGGTGACCTCAGACAAAGGTGTGAAAAGTGTTGAGACCGGCTGGTTTTAGACACCCCATGCGGTGTATAAGACGGTTCTCAAGCTGTTCTCGGCTGGCAGTGTCAGAGGAGCAGGATCGGATCGCTGTGACCTGGATGTCGATGGGACCATGGTGGTCAGGACCATTGAAGTGTATGGCAACTGGTGTGGACTTTTGCTGAGCGATGTCATTTAAGTGCTGGCTGAATCTGTCCCCAAGTCGTTTGCCTGTTTGGCCAATATAAGTTTTGCAGCAACGTTTACATATGATCGTATAAATGACATTGCGCGATTCACACGTGAAGCTACTAGTGATGGTGTACGTAGCCTTAGGAAAGGACACCTTCTGGGTTGAGGTGACATACTTGCACGTGTTGCATCTTGTCCGACCACAGGGTAGTGTGCCAAAGTGAGTGGCATTCTCCTTTGGGAGACGGCTGTGAACAAGAAGATCCTTCAAGTTCTTGTCACGTCTATATGCCACCAAAGGTGCTTCACTGAATACTTCTTGGGTCACAGGCTCTGCTTGGAGGATAGGGAGGTGGCGGAAAAGGATCTGTTTGACAGTAGTACTATGAGGGTGATGGGTCAAGATTAATTTGACTCTATCCGAAGTGGATTTATGGTGAGGTATGAGGGCCTCCTGACGACAGATGGGGAGCACACGTTGGAGAGCAGAGGTGAGAACATGTTCTGGATAAAGTCTGTTACGGAAGAAATCCAACATCTCATTTGCTCGTAAGTGGAAGTCATCGTCGTCTTGGCATAAACGGCGGAGGCGGAGAAGTTGTGAAAAAGGAAGGGAGTCACGACAGGCCCGAGGATGAGAAGAGGTATACAGGAGGTAGCTGTGGGCATCTGTCGGCTTGTAGTATACTGAGGTATTAAGGCCGGAGGGCGTGATAGAAATAGTAATGTCAAGGAAGTTGACAGAAACTGTGGAGACGAGGGAGGTGAACTTAATGGTGGGGTGAAAGTGGTTCACAAAGTCGATGAAGCGGTGTAAATCAGTCTCAGACATATCTGTGAGACCTATGCCATCATCGATATATCTGCGGTAAAACCCAGGGAAAGGACCGGAGTATTGTAGCCATATCTGATGCTCCAAGTGGCCCATGAATAGACAGGCATAGCTGGGACCCATCTTCGTTCCCGTGGCAACACCACTAATTTGGTCAAAAAATTGACCATTGAATTCAAAGGAATTCAGGTTAAGGACCAGTTCAGCAAGACGGAGAAGGGTGTCAGTGGATATAGAAGGGCAAGTGCGCTGATCCAGAAAAAACCGAAGAGCTCGGAGACCATCAGAGTGGGGAATAGAGGTATACAGAGAGCAGACGTCTAGCAAGAAAAGACGGTAGGAGCGGTCTGCTGGGAGTCGGATAGAGGAGAAAGTAGTAAGAGCGTGATTGGTGTCTTTGATGAAGGAGGGAAGACTCTCAACGATAGGCTGGAAAATGCTGTCGAGGAAGTCAGAAATGTGTTCAGTAGGACAAGAACAGGCTGAGACAATAGGTCTTCCAGGGTTTTCGATCTTGTGAATTTTGGGGAGCATGTAGAATAAATGTCATGGATGGTGTTCTTGATATACAGGTCCAGGGCATGAGAGGCTCCAGGTTTAGGTGTAAAGGGAGGTTTAGTAGAGTCAGAAAAGCGTGCAAAGATGTCGGATTCAGCCTGAGACTGCGGAGTGCTGTCTTCCTCTCTAAAATGGAGCTTCAGCCTCATGCGACGGTGAAACCGATGAACATCCTGGAGGAGATTGTATTGGTCTAGGGTCGGACGAAGAGGAACAAATTTTAAGCCCTTACTAAGAACAGAGCGCTCTTCCTCAGAGAGGGGTAGATCTGGGGGGATGCAGACTACCTGAGCGCATGATGGAGTGGAGGATGGAGGGGTAGCTTTGGGGGTAGGGATGAGACGGGATAGTTTATGGTGTTTAGACGTGGAAAGGAACTCATGCAGCTGCCGGTTCAGTGTGTGGATAGTGGTGCGTATCATAGAATAGAAAGGGAAGTTGTTGGAGGTGAGACAACGTAAGCGAAGCAGAAGCTGGGTCTGTTGGGCACTGAGGTCTGATAAAAGGCGGGAGTGACTGGCGACCACTACGCGCATACGTTGAAAGCCACATCTGGTCTCAATTCGTTGTAGGAGACGTTGTTCCCTAGGATTGAGTGTACCAGCAGATGGATGAAAATTGGAAGAAAATCCATTAGGAAGAATTTTGTGGTGGAGGCAGGTGTGAATAAAGTGGAGATGAGAGGTGAATCTAGTTTTCTTGAAAGTAACGAACGCAAAGTCAATAGCGACACGGGATATATCAGGAGGTAGGGAGCTAAAGCTGGTGGTGACCGACACACGGAGAGAGTTGATAAAATATTTCAGAGAGGGCATAGTGGGGAAAAAGAAAAACGTCCAGAAAATAAAATATGAAATAAATAAAATATAAAACGCTAAATGAAAATAGAGATTAATGAAACAATAAATAAATAGGGTAGATTACGGTAATATTAGGTATGAAGGAAGAATAGGGAAATACGAAAAAAATAATAATAAGTAGGCCTAAGTAGGATATAAAATACTGAGAAAAGGAGATAGGATAGGATCAGGGAGATAAGCAGGATAGGTAGATAGAGATACGAGATAACAGAGACACGGTGCAGTCAAAAAAATATATATATAATCGAGGAAGTTGAGGGGAACTGCGGTAAGACGTGGAATACAATGGGTGGGTTTGAAAAAAAATCGAAAAAAGGTGATTCGTCTTACGAGGACAAAAGACAAAGAAAATAGTCTACGTTACGGCCACAAGGCCTTCGTCAGGAAAGGAAAGAAAGTGAAGTCTAGATAGGACACATAAAAAACTTAATAAAATAATAAAATAAAAACTGGGTACTTCCCTGAAGGCAAGAACCGAAATTCGCTGTCTTGTTGAAGAGCGCGTGGCTGAACAGAAAGCGACTTCCGCCGCCGGGTGTACACAATACATACTGAAAAACTAAAAAACGAAACCGGACAATAAACTACCCAACGGGATAAAAGTGGGGACTGGAAATAGAAGAGGACAGAATGAGTGGGAGATAAATAAATATGAAATTAAAAAATGTATATGGCATACAAATAGAAGAATAGGATAAGAGTGGAAAGAGTCAAATAGAGCAAGAGAGGAAAGGGTGACCTCAGACAAAGGTGTGAAAAGTGTTGAGACCGGCTGGTTTTAGACACCCCATGCGGTGTATAAGACGGTTCTCAAGCTGTTCTCGGCTGGCAGTGTCAGAGGAGCAGGATCGGATCGCTGTGACCTGGATGTCGATGGGACCATGGTGGTCAGGACCATTGAAGTGATTGGCAAATGGTGTGGACTTTTGCTGAGCGATGTCATTTAAGTGCTGGCTGAATCTGTCCCCAAGTCGTTTGCCTGTTTGGCCAATATAAGTTTTGCAGCACAGGGCTGCTCACATTAATACGCTATCTTAAAATACCATCTGTTGTCCAGGTTAGAAATCCTCTTCTAGTCCTGTCTAGCAACATGGCCAAATTAATACACTATCTTAAAATACCATCTGTTGTCCAGGTTGGAAAACGTCTACTGCTCCTGTCTAGCAACATGGCCAAATGAAGACACTATCTGACAATACCACCAGTTGTGCAGGTTGGAAAACCTCTACTAGTCCTGTCTAGCAACATGGCCAAATGAAGACACTATCTTAAAATACCATCTGTTGTCCAGGTTGGAAATCCTCTACTAGTCCTGTCTAGCAACATGGCCAAATTAATACACTATCTTAAAATACCATCTGTTGTCCAGGTTGGAAAACCTCTACTAGTCCTGTCTACCAACATGGCCAAATGAAGACACTATCTTAAAATACCATCTGTTGTCCAGGTTGGGAATCCTCTACTAGTCCTGTCTAGCAACATGGCCAAATTAATACGCTATCTTAAAATACCATCTGTTGTCCAGGTTGGAAATCCTCTACTAGTCCTGTCTAGCAACATCGCTAAATGAAGACACTAACTTAAAATACCATCTGTTGTCCAGGTTGGAAATCCTCCATTAGTCCTGTCTAGCAACATGGCGAAATGAAGACACTATATTAATATACCATCTGTTGTCCAGGTTGGAAATCCTCTACTAGTCCTGTCTAGCAACATGGCCAAATGAAGACACTATCTTAAAATACCATCTGTTGTCCAGGCTGGAAACCCTCTACTAGTCCTGTCTAACAACATGGCCAAATTAATACCTATCTTAAAATACCATCTGTGTCCAATTTGGAAAACCCGAGGAATATTGTTTTGTTGCAATTCTCTTCTAGTCCTGTCTACGAAGCAAACTTCCGTTATCTCCACGTTCCGGCACAAAAATTTGGTTTATCGTCACTTACCAGCAGGTGCAAAGAAATATTAATCCCTAATCCGTCTAGTGTTGGTGATTAATAAACAAACACATTGATATGGTTACAAAAAAAGACCTAAAAAAGTCAAACGGTCAGATAAACCGCGAGTGAGTGACAGGATAACCTCTATCAATGATAGTGCAGACAAACTAATGAAAGAAAGAGCACGAGAAGGGATTGTCGAGTAAACTGAGGGAGAGGATTGAAGACAAGATAAAGATGACGAACAGTTTCGTCACAGCGCCCTTATTACGACATCCAGCAAGAGAGGAAGAAGAAATCGTAGCAGCTATCACTGCATTCTTTCTTTAAAAGTTATCGAATCGCAGTCACGTTTTTTCGGGGAAAAAAAATTAAATTTGTTTCTATCTCTTTTTTTCAATGTTTATAATATGTATCTGTTTTGTATAACTTACAATGTTTATTAATACGGTACACTCGAATACATAGCTATGCATCTTAAAACACTTAAATTTGAAGAATCATCTCTCATCTCAACCCGTAACACGTCATGGGTCGTAGGGGTGCCATGGTGGAAGCATCAGCAGACAGGGTCCTCCACTGCACTCTATACTCAGCAATGCGTACAAGTGTGGAAAAACCGCGCCCGATCATTCTTTGATGCTATCAGCCTAGGATTTTCTTTGCCTTCCTCTTCTCCGTTTACCTTCAATTGTTCCCTGGAGGATCGTTTTCGAAAGGGAGTCATGACGAGTTACATTCCCAAACCAGGCAAGCTTTCGACGTTTCACTGCTGACAAAAATGATTCTTGGTGGCCTGCATAAGTGTTTATTTTTCTCTCTAACATAGACATTTATTGTGTGTGTCACAGGGAGCGGCACTATTTTGACATATGTGTGACAAGGGAGAGAAGTTTTGATCTCAAATGGCCGTTAGATAATATTCATAAATCATATGTCACCATTTATACCTTCTGTGACAGGTGATTAGGTTTTGGTGATTGTTATGGGATCTCTCGAGTGTAACTGGTTACCACCAGAGCTGTTAGTACCCGAATGAAAGATGATTCAACCCAAGTTCTCATTACTCACACAGGCTGTCACGTTATCTATTCTCTTTGATACCTTCCACTACGACATGCTTATTCAAATGACTCACTGGTTTTATAAACAATCAGTTTTATTTACCAGTCCAACTGGACTATAAGGTTCATATCATGGACACATCTCAATATCCTGTCTACTGACGGTCAGAGCGTTCACAATAAAAAAAGAGCATAGTTCCTTGTATAAAACGATAGCCTCAATGAAATACTGTCCCATGTCATTTGTAAACAATGATGGCTTCTACTGATACTTCACTATATACTTCATGGTTAAGGTTATCATAATGTTCCTAAAACGTATCGATATGTACAAACCTTATACAATTCTTCCAACATAATATCTTGACTTAGTCGTGTGAAAAGGTTACACTTGCAGAAAGGGATAGTTCTCAACTTCTAACAAGGAAAACTCACCGATCTGCAAGACTGATGTTTCTCGCTCGGAAACTAGTTCTCGACTCTTCTTATACAAAGTACTCAGCCCGTGCAAAGCTTTCTGTACTCACTCAAGAGTCAACAATGCCTAGCTTCTTCGCCTATTAATTAAGGGGAGCTAACTATTAATTTCTAAGAGTTATCTTACTTTGACCAGTGCCTGTACTTGCTAATCTATTCAAGTACTTCGGTCTGTTAGACTTATTTCTAATACTAGCGTAAAAACTTGCGTTAGTGTTGGCCGTACTGTAACATACGTCCCGGGGCTACAAAAATGTATCCTAGAGGGAGACATTTTCGTACTATCGAACCTAAAATCTTCAAAAACTTGCATCCTAAAAACTCAGGAGTATATAATCATGACATTATATGAAAAAAATTGAAAATTATTTGAAAACAGTAAATTACTATCTTAAATAACCTCACAAACATGTGACTTAGTAAACTATAGGCACACATTATGTAATATGGTAATCAACTAATGAAACAATCACCTAGGATATGTGGGAAGGAAGTGGTATAATAATATTATGAATACGATATAACTCAAAACATTATATACAACTGTTGATGGAACATGTATCAAAAAGTAAAAAAAAAACATATCATATGATAATATGGCATCAACCTCAAGAAATCCGTACACAAAAAATACATAATGGAAATCAAGTGGATGTGTCTGAAGTAAATGTGGAAGTGTAGATGATATTGTGTAAAAAAAATGAGGCAAAGATCTGGGAAAGGTAATGTGGTTGGTAACCGATGTGTGCGAAAATAATCCAAGTGTCCTTCAAATGTGGCGATGGTGTTTGTGATATGAAAAAAAAACATCTCTGGCTTTATCAAAATAGCCAATACATAAAAAAAATGTCATCGCTGTGTGTCATTATACAATGTCTGAATCACTGAGTTAGAAAAATTTACTAACTGTGTAACGATACTCTGCATAATATTGATGTGCAGTCAATTAGAATTAACAGCTGTATATATGTTATTTACAATTGTAAGACTCGCATTTACGACATGGTGTATGAGCTGTGGATTGTCTGTGATAGTACGTACGTGTAATGCGAGGCTGTTTATGTTGTCATCAGTGAAAGTCCCCAAAAAACCTAAAGCTTGACCAATGAACCGTGTACTATCTCTACGATATCTACTTCATCATCATCTCAACCGATAACCCGTCATGGGTCGTAGAGGTGCCATGGTGGAAGCATCAGCAGACATGGTCCTCCACTGCTCTCTATTCTCAGCAATGCGTACAAGTGTGGAAAAACCGTGTCCTGCCCATTCTTTGATGTTATCAGCCCTAGATTTTCTTTGCCTTCCTTTTCTCCGTTTACCTTCGACTGTTCCCTGGAGGATCGTTTTCGAAAGGGAGTCATGACGATTTACATGCCCAAACCAGGCAAGCTTTCGACGTTTCACTATTGACAAAAGTGGTTCTTGGTGGCCTGCATATGTGTTTATCTTCTCTCTAACATAGACATTTGTTTTGTGCTCTTTATAGCAAATGCGCAAATTTCTTCTATAACATTTATGCTCGAAAGCCTGAATCCTTCGCTCCGTATCTGCAGTGAGTGTCCAGCCCTCACACCCATACAAGAGAATAGATAATACAAGTGATTTGTATAATTTGATCTTCACAGGAAAACTGATGTTACTTTTCCAGATCACATTCAACCTTGTCATGGCAGCTGAGGCCATCTCAAGTCTTGTCTTGATTTCTTTACTTGATCTTCCATCACTACATATAGTGGACCCGAGATATTTAAAGGTGTTAACTTCTTCTAACGTTTGCCCATTTAACGTAATATTGGTCGGAACATGTTTCTTATGGCTATTCACCAATATCTTGCTTTTTTCTATATTAATTTCCATCCCATACGTTCTTGTTACTTTCTCCAGTCTAGAGGTAAGGTCTTGAAGTTCTGATTCGGTTCCAGCTATCAGATCAATATCATCAGCAAAACGTAGATTACACAGAGGGCGGCCTCCAATCGATATGGTTGATTTATAATCGTAGAGAGCCTCCTGCATAATATGTTCTAGATATATATTAAAGAGCACTGGTGACAGGATGCATCCCTGGCGAACTCCTACAGTTGTTTTGAAAAATTCTCCAATGTCGTTGCTTGCAAAAACAGCACTGCTTGCGTCCTTGTATAGTGCTTCAATGATATCTATGATGTTGGTATCAAAATTGAATTTTCTCATTATTTGCCATAAGCCTTCATGCCAGACTCGATCGAAGCCTTTTGTGAAATCGATGAAGTTATGGTATAAATCATGTTGATGCTGGAGATGTTTTTCGATCAGTAATCTAATATTGAAGATTTGTTCTGAGGTACTTCTTTTTGGTCTAAAGCTAGCCTGTTCCTCTGACAAGATTTCTTCTGATTTCTGTTTTATTCTGTTCAAAAGTATCCTTAACATCACTTTACTTGGATGACTAATAAGGCTAATGGTTCTGTAGTTCTTGCACATTTTTAGATTTCTTTTCTTTGGAAGCGGTATACTAATGACTGCGTCCATTCTTTTGGCCATTTTTGTGTACTCCATATCTTCTGGCAAATTGTTGTCATGATTTTTACTATATCTGGTCCTCCATATTTCAAGAGCTCTGCTGGTATATTATCCACACCCGGTGACTTCCCTCCTTTCATCGAACATATAGCCTCTTCCACTTCTTCCCGTAGTATTGCTGCATTTCCGAGTTCCCTGTTTTCGAACTTAATGTGTTTTAATATGCCTAAGTCAGTGTCAAGTTTACAGTTATATAATTCTTTACAATATTTTGTCCACCTTCTCATTACAGCTGTTTTTTTCATTGAGCAGAGCCCCATTGCTATCTTCTATGACAGTTACCCTGGGCTGTTGGGGTTTTGATAGTCTTCTTAATGTGTCAAAAGCTGCCTTGCTGTTACCTTTTATTAGCCCCGTATTAATGGACTCACATTGATCAGCTACCCATTTTTCTTTGGCCTGTTTCATTTTCTTTCTAATATTTTTATTCACCATACTGTATTGCCATGCTGCTTCAGGAACCTCTTTCTTAACCTTTTTTATTTCCCGCCGTGTATCACATAACTTCAGAATGTCATCTGTAACCCATGGTTTGGTTATTTTCTTTCTTTTACCAAGTATTTCTGTTGTTGATTCAATGAGCACGTCTTTCATGTTCTCTGTGATTGAGTTGATATCATCCTCCAAAAAGATGAGAGCTGCGAATTTTCCTCCAACAGTTGCCTCAAAGATTCCCGCGATTTCTGGATCTTTCAGTTTGTCTAAATTGAATCTGAACTGAGAAAATCTGTTTTGATTATAGTTCTTTTTTAGTTAAAGCTTGAGCGTCATCAATACCATGTCGTGATCACTACCAATGTCGGCGCCAGGAAAAGTCCTAGTCTTGGCTTTATTAATGCTGGACTTGAATCTTTTGGATATCTACTTACAGTATTGAAAACTAGTTTGCATGGTAACTACGGTTTCTAGTAACTGTAATGTCTCTCTACTCGACATGGTCGATAAAACACATAAGAGTGAAGTTGTAATACAATGTAAGTATTAATAGTCTCAGTGATATGCTGATTAATTATGCTAAACGAGCACATAGTATCTTGCAATTCCGTCTGTAGTGGCCATAAGGAAGTGTCAAGATTAATCGTCCATCTAGATGAGGAGTCGGATACGTCATCGATCTTCTCAAAGAGTGTTGCATCACGTCACAAAAGATTGCTAGCCGGATGGGGTGTGACAATTATCGCGAAGTGCAAGATCAAAAGAATGATGTAACAACTAATTATCATTCTGAAAAAGACTTTAAAAAAGACAATTATAAATGTTAGTATTTGGCAAGCGCCATTCTGATCAATTCTAGAACTGCGACATCTCGTGATGATAAGCGCTGATCATTTAGAGGGTTGTCTGTGTGGGGAGTAGTCGTGGTAATATGAGCGACGTTTCATCAGGGTTACGAGGATGTGTACCGCCCTGAGAGGAGGTGGGCAATTTTCGACGTTTTCTTCGAACTCGCAGCCGTACGTGTTCCTGTGTAGGTCTTATCAGCTTCGACAATGGAGCTGAATCAGTGGAGGACGATGAGTAATGACGTTTAACAGCGCATCGAGTAGGTATGTCAATTTCAATATCAGAATGGATATCTTCAAACATAGAGGGTGGTGGTAGTGGGTCAGAAGCCTTATCTCTCCATGATTCTGCTGTGATCGTGGCAGAGGAATCAGTCTGGTCATCTGGTGTAGGTGGTTGAACTGGAATCGGAGATGAGGTTATGTTGGGGTGTTGCGGAGAAGAATATTCATCTTCGGTCTGTGGTTCAGTTTGACTTCGTAACCGAGCATAACGTTGTTGCATCCTCTGTCGTAATTTTTGTAATGGTATGTCGTCTTCTTCGGAGGAAGTGTCTCGTTTCTTTCTGTTACGCTTCACGGCTTCTCTGAAAGCTGTAGGGATATCGGCATGAGGAATGGATTCGTCATCGCTGGAAGCAATGGAAGTGGAAGATGTATAATGTGAAAGAGTAGCTTTTCTAACAGGTCTCATAGACTTCATCCTAGGGGTCGGAACAGGTCTGTGATCATCTAACTTTATCTGAGACGCATGAGCTTTGGTGGTGGTGTTAGTCTGCAAGTTCAACTTAGGTCTCTGTCTTACACAATTGATTGCTGCTCGATAATTATTCTTACAGTTCGTGGTTCTTTCTGTTTTACACACTTTGATTTTGACACAGTGTCCACTTTCTGTCCTGACATTTGAATTATTAACTAAGAAAAACTTGGCAGCTTTTATCTCTTGAAGGAAATTTCAAACTGCTACTCTACTGCTTCTTTTATTTAAGGATTCCCAGTGTCTAGGGTGTCTACGAGAGTAATTGACGTGAGACTGGTGGTGAGGATTGCTATGTCTAGATTGTCCACGAGAGTAATTGGCGTGAGGCTGGTGGTGAGAAGTGCCTTGTGGTTGTTGTATGTGGGACGGAATCTGGTCACAATTCCGTGTAATATGTCCAAGCAACCCACAATTATAACAAGTAATGGGTGTTACATTGTGTATTTGTGGCAACCGTGAAGTCGTCGAAGCATTGCGTCTATCATAATGTCCGCCATCATTCCTGTGGAAAGTATTGTGACTGTGTAGGTTACGATGTTGTGCATCCTGTGAATAAGATGGGTACCGTAGTTCATTGTTGTTTGTGCCTCTCCTCCATTGATGTCGAAAGTGGTCTACTTCCATCGGTTCTGCAAAATAGTCTTATCGTGGTTCTCGTCCAATGCGTTGATGAAAACGTTTTCTTGCATTTTCTTCGTAGACTGCATTCTGAAGCGTTTCCGTGATAGATTTTGAATCTTTTCTTAAAAGATGGAGTTTTAGGTTATCTGCCCAGAGACCATCGATGAAGATTCCGACCAAGTGCCTTTCTAATTCTTCGGAAGGAATTGATGCACCAAGGAAAGCATCCTCGGCTAGATTTAGTAAGCGATCCCCAAACATTTGAACGGGTTCATTACGCTCCTGTTTAATCTTCCTAAGAAGTGTCCACGCGTGCATTGAATCGGATATGTTAGAGTAACGATTCACCAACTCTTTGTGAAGGCTATCAAATGTTTCATCTGGAAAAGCCTTACTTCTGCGGCGTAAGAAATCTGTAACAAGTCCATCCGAAGATAAAAATGCAATCCATTTGCGATCCGAATCTGAGGCTGAGTCAATCAATGATGCAAATTTGTCCATGTCTACCAACCATTTTCTAAAAAGTGTGGGATCTCCCGAAAATGGAGTAACAACTATTCGAATGGCATGAAACTTTGCATAATGATCCACCTGATAAAGAGAGTCAGTAATCTGCTTCAAATCCAACATGGTGGGATCCATATCATGGGGTAATGGTACAGTATGCGGTAATATGGGTTGCTGTTGCTGCTGATTTTGTAACACTTGTTGGTGCAGCATTTGTTGGTGATACATCTGTTGTTGTATTTGTGCTTCTGAAGCGCTAGTGGTGTCCATTATAAATTCGTAAATAAATGTGTAAATAGTTCAAACTGAATGTTCAATTAGATAACGTAGACAGGGGCGTGAGCTGTTCACGGCACCACTTTAAACTTGTGTGGCAGTGCCTATAAACTATTTATACATGTGTGGCCGTAGATAACATTCATTATGTTTTGGTGATTGTTATGGGATCTCTCGAGTGTAACTGGTTACCACCAGAGCTGTTAGTACCCGAATGAAAGATGATTCATCCCAAGTTCGTATTACTCGCACAGGCTGTCACGTTATCTATTCTCCTTGATACCTTCCACTACGACATGCTTATTAAAAGGACTCATCTCATCATCTCAACCCATAACCCGTCATGGGTCGTAGGGGTGCCATGGTGGAAGCATCCGCAGACATGGTCCTCCACTGCTCTCTATTCTCAGCAATGCGTACAAGTGTGGAAAAACCGTGTCCTGCCCATTCTTTGATGTTATCAGCCCTAGATTTTCTTTGCCTTCCTCTTCACCGTTTACCTTCGACTGTTCCCTGGAGGATCGTTTTTGAAAGGGAGTCATGACGAGTTACATGCCCAAACCAGGCATGCTTTCGACGTTTCACTATTGACAAAAGTGGTTCTTGGTGACCTGCATAGGTGTTTATCTTCTCTCTAACATAGACATTTGTTTTGTGCACTTTATAGCAAATGCGCAAAATTCTTCTATAACATTTATGCTCGAAAGCCTGAATCCTTCGCTCCGTATCTGCAGTGAGTGTCCAGCCCTCACACCCATACAAGAGAATAGATAATACAAGTGATTTGTATAATTTGATCTTCACATGAAAACTGATGTTACTTTTCCAGATCACATTCAACCTTGTCATGGCAGCTGAGGCCATCTCAAGTCTTGTCTTGATTTCTTTACTTGATCTTCCATCACTACATATAGTGGACCCGAGATATTTAAAGGTGTTAACTTCTTCTAACGTTTGCCCATTTAACGTAATATTAGTCGGAACATGTTTCTTATGGCTATTCACCAATATCTTGCTTTTTTCTATATTTATTTCCATCCCATACGTTCTTGTTACTTTCTCCAGTCTAGAGGTAAGGTCTTGAAGTTCTGATTCGGTTCCATCTATCAGATCAATATCATCAGCAAAACGTAGATTACACAGAGGGCGGCCTCCAATCGATATGGTTGATTTATAATCGTAGAGAGCCTCCTGCATAATATGTTCTAGATATATATTAAAGAGCACTGGTGACAGGATGCATCCCTGGCGAACTCCTACAGTTGTTTTGAAAAATTCTCCAATGTCGTTGCTTGCAAAAACAGCACTGCTTGCGTCCTTGTATAGTGCTTCAATGATATCTATGATGTTGGTATCAAAATTGAATTTTCTCATTATTTGCCATAAGCCTTCATAATGAGAAAATTCAATTTTGATACCAACATCATAGATATCATTGAAGCACTATTCAAATGACTCACTGGTTTTATAAACAATCAGTTTTATTTACCAGTCCAACTGGACTATAAGGTTCATATCATGGACACATCTCAATATCCTGACTACTGACGGTCAGAGCGTTCACAATAAAAAAAAGAGCATTGTTCCTTTTATAAAACGACAGCCTCAATGAAATACTGTCCCATGTCATTTGTAAACAATGATGGCTTCTACTGATACTTCACTATATACTTCATGGTTAAGGTTATCATAATGTTCCTAAAACGTATCGATATGTGCAAACCTTATACAATTCTTCCAACATAATATCTTGACTTAGTCGTGTGAAAAGGTTACACTTGCAGAAAGGGATAGTTCTCAACTTCTAACAAGGAAAACTCACCGATCTGCAAGACTGATGTGTCTCGCTCGGAAACTAGTTCTCGACTCTTCTTATACAAAGTACTCAGCCCGTGCAAAGCTTTCTGTACTCACTCAAGTGTCAACAATGCCTAGCTTCTTCGCCTATTAATTAAGGGGAGCTAACTATTAATTTCTAAGAGTTATCTTACTATTAATTTCTAAGAGTTATCTTACTTTGACCAGTCCCTATACTTGCTAGTCTGTTCGGTCAGTTAGACTTATTTCTAATACTAACGTGAAAACCTGCGTTAGTGTTGGCCGTACTGTAACGTGTGCTCTTTATAGCAAATGCGTAAATTTCTTCTATAACATTTATACTCGCAAGCCTGAATCCTTCGCTCCGTATCTGCAGTGAGTGTCCAGCCCTCACACCCATACAAGAGAATAGATAATACAAGTGATTTTTATAATTTGATCTTCACAGGAAAACTGATTTTACTTTTCCAGATCACATTCAGCCTTGTCATGGCAGCTGAGGCCATCTCAAGTCACAATTTCTTTACTTGATTTTCCATCACTACATATAGTGGACGAGGATATTTAAATGGTGTTAACTTCTTCTAACGTTTGCCTATTTAACGTAATGTTGGTCGGAACGTGTTTCTTATGGCTATTCACAAATATCTTGCTTTTTTCTATATTAATTTCCATCCCATACGTTCTTGTTACTTTCTCCAGTCTAGAGGTAAGGTCTTGAAGTTCTGATTCTGTTCCAGCTATAAGATCGATATCATCAGCAAAACGTAGATTGCAAAGAGGTCGGCCTCCAATCGATATGGTTGTTTTATAATCGTAGAGAGCCTCCTGCATAATATGTTCTAGATATATATTAAAGAGCACTGGCGACATGATACATCCCTGACGAACTCCTACAGTTATTTTGACAAATTTTCCAATGTCATTCCTTGCAAAAACAGCACTGCTTGCATTCTTGTATAGTGCTTCAATGATATATATGATGTTGGTATTAAAATTGAATTTTCTCATTATTTGTCATAAACCTTCATGCCAGACTCGATTGAAGGCTTTTGTGAAATCGATGAAGTTATGGTATAAATCGCGTTGATGCTGGAGATGTTTTTCGATCAGTAATCTAATATTGAAGATTTGTTCTGAGGTACTTCTTTTTGGTCTAAAGCCAGCTGTTCTTTGGACAAGATTTCTTCTGATTTCTGTTTTATTCTGTTCAAAAGTATCCTTAACATCACTTTACTTGGATGACTAATAAGGCTAATGGTTCTGTAATTCTTGCACATTTTTAGATTTCTTTTCTTTGGAAGCGGTATTACTAATGACTGCGCCAACTCTTTTTTAGTACTCCATATCTTCTGGCGAATTGTTGTCATGATTTTTACTATATCTGGTCCTCCATATTTCAAGAGCTCTGCTAGGATATTATCCACACCCGGTGACTTCCCTCCTTTCATCGAACATATGGCCTCTTCCACTTCTTCCCGTAATGTTGCTGCATTACCGAGTTCCCTGTTTTCACACTTAATGTTGTTTAATAGGCTGTAGTCAGTGTCGAGTTTACAGTTATATAATTCTTTAACAATATTATGTCCACCTTCTCATTAGAGCTGTTTTGAAGAATAAAATATTTATAAATATGTACAAATCAGGAACTTACCACATTTGAATACGTTATAAAGTTGATTCGCTTTACCACGATTCAACTTACGACTGCATTTTCAGGAACTTAACACCGTCAAAAAACGAGATCTTACAGTACATACATGAATCATTCTTACACAAGCATGTATTATTGCAGACTTAAAAGGAATTGAATCAACTCATTGATTATTTGTTTGTTACTTTATGTAGAGCATTGATAACGCAACTTTATATCACATTACATATATGACTGTAAAAATTACTCGTGAAGGAATCAATCCTGAATCGAAGAGCTATACATTAGTAACATACTTTGTTAACATTTAAAGTTTCTTGTGGAAAATATTTCTGGATTGTCACGACTTGCATCAGATGGCGAAATAACCGAAATTTACTGCCCCGGAAGACACGAGAGCTGGAAGAAGACTCCAAGATAGGGCGGTCATCGTGGACATTTCACCTGTATCCTTAAAAAAGTTATATATATATATATATATATATATATATATATATATATATATATATATATATATATATATACATATATATATATATATATATATATATATACAAGGGAATTGACATAAGTCTTGGGCCTGACCATGAAGGAGTCACAGGAAGAAGATGAAACTTGGCACATTTAAAGTTTATCATATTTGCACTGAATGTGTGAAGTACGCGTTTGTTTCTTCAATGGGTTTTTCCGCTACGGTGCACGGCGCAATGTACCCTATTGACCGTATCTGCTCCAAAGATTTGACAAAACAATGGAAAAGAAGGAGGCCAGAGCTGTGATAAAATTTCTGATGTTTCAGGGAAAAACACCTACAGAAATGCACAGGGAGATGGAACCAGTGTTTCGTGATTCTTGTCCTTCATATACTTCGGTAAAAAACTGGTGTCAACAGTTTAAGTGTGGCCGCTCAAATGTTGCTGATCTGCCAAGATCTGGTAGACCAGCCTCAGAGTTCAGTGATAAAATGCAACAAGAGTGAAGAAAATCATTGACCAGGATCGAAAAATGACAACTGTGGAGATAGCTAGTAGAGTAAAACTAAATGAAAGAACAGTTTATAGAATTTTACACAACAGACTGAACATGAGGAAAGTGTGTGCACGCTGGGTTCCACGACTGTTGACACGTGAACAGAAGCAAACGAGGGTACATTGCTGTCAACAGTTCCTCAAAAAGTATCAGTCAACAAGTTTTTTGGAGACCATGGTGACAGTAGATGAGACTTGGGTACACCATTATGACCCCGAATCAAAAATTGCCAGCATGCAATGGAAAACCCCTGGCTCCCCAACACCTGTCAAGCCGAGAGCGCAGAAATCTGCAGGAAAAGTGATGCTGACCTGTTTTTTGGGACGGCAAAGGTGTCATTTTGAAAGATTATCTGCCTCGTGGCAACACAGTTAATGGACAGTACTATGTAGATCTTCTCACCAAACTAAGAAAGGTTGTGACCAGGAAACGAGGGATAACGCGCACTCAAAATCTTCCTTTGCTTCAAGACAACGCGCTCTCTCACAAAGCACGGCATGTGCAGCTAGCAGCCAACGATTTGAATATTGAAATTCTTCCACACCCACCATATTCTCCAGATTTGGCTCCATCAGACTTTTTTCTATTCCCAAATCTTAAAAAACAGCTAAAAGGACATCATTTTGACAGCGATGAAGAAGTTATACTGGCATGTGATGACTGGTTTAGTTTGAAAAATAGGGTGTTCTACTCCCAAGGTCTTTTCAAGGTCAAGCAGAGATGGCAGAAGTGTGTCAATCCAGACGGTGGCTATATTGAAAAGGAATAAACACTATACAAAATTTCAGCTCTCTGTGACATGTCCTTCATGGTCAGGCCCAAGACTTATGTCAATCCCCTTGTATATAAATATACTGTTCAAAAAAAGAAACGCATAGCTATCCGAGGGCGCGTTTTTATGAGTTTGTAAGTAAAATTTGGTGCTAGGGTATATAAAAACCAGCCTCAAATGTTCTTTACAGTGTCACATGCACGTGTTGACCTGAATTGCGTTCGTTTTTGTAATCGTTACAACGCAGTGGTCATTAGTGTATATGACGCAATTTTTGACCACAGCTCATGTTGCGCGCACGTGAAAGCAACAACATTTGGTGTGAACACTATTCACTGACTACGCAACTGAAACCCTATAAAAGGATAACGCTACACACAAAAAATTCAGTTAATTTTCAAGCAGACTTTTATGCCGTCTCTATCGATAAATTTAAGGAACATTGCTATTGGCCGTTTGCACGCAGGCGAAAGTCAAAGTCAGGTTGCCAGGCATCTAAACGTGCATCAGAGTACCATCAGTCGACTTTGGCACCGGTTCCACGCATCCATGCCCAGAAGATGCCAGTCGCTGATCGATGCAAGTGGAGGCCACACACCATACTAACGGGAAAGCCCGTACGCCAAAAACTCTCGTGACCCAGATGCAAAACAACTGTCAATTGATTGGTTGAACCCTAAGGTATTCTTTTTGTGCAATTTGAACAATTAACTCATTAAATTAAAAAAGTTATTGAATGTCAAAATTGTGGCTATGTGTGTGCCTTCAGTAGCTATGCGTTTCTTTTTTTGAACAGTATAATTCAAATGGCGCAAACTCCGTATTTTCGTTGGGAATTTCTCTATAGGCGAAGAGAATAGCGGATAATATTCTATCCCAATCTTGTGGATACTTAGTCGTAACCTTTCCCAACATTTGTTTTAAACTTCAGTTAATCTTTCTATACTGTCCAAAAAGAGAAACGCATAGCTACTGAAGGCACACACATAGCCATAATTTTGACATTCAATAACTTTTTTAATTTAATGAGTTAATTGTTCAAAATGCACAAAAGAATACCTTAGGGTTCAACCAATCAATTGACAGTTGTTTTGCATCTGGGTCACGAGAGTTTTTGGCGTACGGGCTTTCCCGTTAGTATGGTGTGTGGCCTCCTCTTGCATCGATCAGCGACTGGCATCTTCTGGGCATGGATGCATAAAACCGGTGCCAAAGTCGACTGATGGTACTCTGATGCACGTTTAGATGCCTGGCAACCTGACTTTGACTTTCGCCTGCGTGCAAACGGCCAATAGCAGTGTTCCTTAAATTTATCGATAGAGACGGCATAAATGTCTGCTTGAAAATTAACTGAATTTTTTGTGTGTAGCGTTATCCTTTTATAGGGTTTCAGTTGCGTAGTCAGTGAATAGTGTTCACCCCAAATGTTGTTGCTTTCACGTGCGCGCAACATGAGCTGTGGTCAAAAAATTGCGTCATAAACACTATTGACCACTGCGTTGTAACGATTACAAAAACGAACGCAATTCAGGTCAACACGTGCATGTGACACTGTAAAGAACATTTGAGGCTGGTTTTTATATACCCTAGCATCAAATTTTACTTACAAACTCATAAAAACGCGCCCTCGGATAGCTATGCGTTTCTTTTTTTGAACAGTATATATATATATATATATATATATAAATATATATATATATATATATATATGTGTGTGTGTGTGTGTGTGTGTATGTGTTACCGGGGCCCAAAGAGAAAGCAAAGAATAGTAACACTGTACCCTACCATGCAGTCGTAAAAAGCGACTAAGGAGGGTTGGCATGGGGCTGGTTACCCCATCCCGTAAAACATTTTACCAAAATACGTCAACAAAGATGGACAAGTCAAATACAGAATATAAATCAACCTAGCCGCCCAAGACAGAAAAGGTCCTCTAGAAAGGAGGCGCATAAAAGCAACCCAGAGAAAGCCGAAAGGAGTCTGGGTTGTGGACTAACCTTTTTTCTCTATGAAAATCTCTAGGATTGGCACCTGGAATGTTCGCACAATGGAAAACTGCTCAGGTACCAGCGAAAATGACAAATTACAGGATTGATATCATGCGCCTCTGCGTGACATGGTGGAAGAGCACAGAGAAAAGGACATTGATCACAAAAGAAATGGTGTTGTCCTCAAGACTTGAGGAGGACAGAGCCCACCACAGTGAAGGGGTGGCTATAATGCTGTCTAGGGAAGCACAGAAGGCACTTATAGAATGGGAAGCAATTTGACCCCCAATTATAAAACCACGGTTTATATCAGCCAAAAAGAAAGTAAATATAAACATCATCTAATGTTATGCACCAACAAACGATAAAGAAGAATCTGAGAAAGAAGACTTTTAAACCAGACTACAAAATGTCTTGGACAAAAAGAAAAGAAAGGACATCACAATTTTGATGGAGGACCTAAACGCGAATATGGGAACACACGGCACTGGCTTTGAAGAAATCATGGGAAAGCATGGATCAGGTATGATGAACGAGAATGGGAAACTATTAGCAAACTTATGAGCTTCAAATCAACTAGCTATAGGAGGTAGGATATTCCCACATAAAAGAATACATAAAGCAACATGGATATCACCAGTCCACAGAACCGAGAATCAGATTGATCACATATGCATAAGTAAGAGGTTTAGGTCATCATTCATCATGTGACGTATTCTTTCCAGAACGTTGTCTCGATTACAGCTGCTCTGAACGCATCACGTTTCTGAGCTAATCGACCGGCATCAGCCAAAGACAAGTTCAGACTCTCTGTAATGTCCTGAGTCCACCGTCGTCTAGGTCGAACCCCTTCCCCTTTTCCCAGGGATCATGCCTTCCATCACTGTTTTTTCCAGACTATTACGTCTTTTTATATGACCGAAAAATTTCAGCTTCCTTATTGCGATGGTATTTAGGAGCCAATGTTCCTGTACGTTTAGTGAGTGCAGTACTTCTCTGTTGGTCTTTTTTTCTGTCCAGGGTATTCTCAACATCCTTCTGTAGCATTTCATTTCGAATGATGTAATCTTTTTTGCAACTGTTTTATTGAGTGTCCAAGTCTCGCAGCCGTATGTTGCTACTGGGAATATACATGCTCTGATCAGTTGTAACTTTGTTTCTTTGCTTGTGCCTTGCCATAGGTTTTTCATCTGTATTAGTTTATGTGAAGCAATTGCAAGTCTTCTTTTAATTTCTACTGCACAGTCGCCAGAGCTATTGATGATTGATCCTAAGTATTCGAATTCATTAACACTTTCCGGTTCTTCGTTATCAATTTCAATTTCTGGATTGGTCTTTACTTTGTCTGTTGTCAATACTTTGGTCTTCTTGGTGTTTAGGTATAGATTCTGGGCCTCGCTGTGTTTTTTGGTGGACAGAATTGTTCAAGTCCTTTTGGGTTGGTCGATAGGAGGACGGTGTCGTCAGCATAGGTCATCATTACATGATGTAAAAGTATGTAGAGGAGCAGATGTGGTATCAGACACCATCTTCAGTTGTCTAAAACAATTTAAACTCAAGAAATTTACAACTGTATATAGCTATAGGCAACAGTATAATGTGGGATATCTAAGAAATCAAGAAATACGAGAACATTTTTCAATCACAGTATCCAACAAATACCAAGTACTCCAACAGCTGGAAGATGAAGCAGAAACGGAAGACCACTGGCAACAAGTAAAAAATATATGGAACGAGACATGTGAAGAAGTACTGAGAAAAAGAGAACACCAGCACAAAGCATGGATAACAATAGAAACCATTAGTAAGATAGAAGACAGGAAAAACAAGAAAGCAGATTCAAACAGAAGCAAAACCAGAAGCTCCAAAGCCAAGGCTCATGAAGTGTACATAGAGGCAAACACAGAAGAAAGAAGAAACATCAAGAGAGACAACAGGAAGTACATCGAAGAATTGGCACGGGAAGCAGAGGAAGCTGCGGCCAAATGAAATATGAGGGATCTGTACAATAACACAAAGAAGCTAACAGGGAAATATAAGCAAGGAAATGGCCTCATAAAAGATAAGTATGCAAAATTGCTTAGTAATATACAAGAACAAATGATTAAATGGACAGAAAATTTTCAGAAACTTCTCAATAGACCAGCTCCAACTAATCCCCCAGATATCCAGCCAGCAGAAGAGGAGCTACTAATCAGCTGTGAACGACCAAGTAGAGAAGAAATAAAGAAAGACATAAAGCTTCTGAAAGATGGAAAATCAGCTGGTCCAGATGGAATTCCAGCAGAGGCCATCAAAACAGATATTCATTCCTCTACAGAGATATTATACAAACTACTTGGCAAAGTCCGGGAGAGAGAGAAAATACCAGAAGAATGGAAGGAAGGTTATCTGGTCAAGTTGCCTAATAAGGGAAATTTACAAGAGTGCATAAATTATAGAGGAATAATGTTACTATCAATGCCAGGACAAGTATTAAACAGAATCATCCTGAGAGATGAACAAGCAGGTTTTCGACAAAACAGATCCTGCACATACCAGATAGCCGCAGTGAGAATAATAGTTGAACAACGTCTGGAATGGTATTCACCGCTATACGTCGGATTCGAAGACTATATGAAAGCCATTTGACAGTGTAGACAGAGAATCACTTTGGAAATTGATGAGGCATTATGGAGTTCCCAGGAAGATCATTAACTTAATAAGGAAGACCTATGAAGACATGGCATGTAGAGTTCTTCATGAAGGACAACTTACAGAACCGTTTAGGATTAGAACGGGAGTGAGACAGAGATGCCTCTTGTCGTCTCCATTTCTTTTCTTACTAGCAATAGATTGGGTTATGAAAACATCGACATCACACAGCAGAAATGGATCCAGTGGAATCTGACTAAACAGCTTGATGAACTAAATTTTGCAGATGACTTGGCTCTTCTGTCCCATAACCATAATCAGATGCAAGAGAAATTAAAATATCTCGATAAGAGGTCATAACAAGTGGGCCTGAAAATAAACAGGCAAAAGACAAGGATTATGACAATAAATGGAAGAATTATAACACGGTTGAAGAAACACCACTAAAAGATGTAGAATCGTAGACATATCTTAGCAGTAATGTAGACAGAGTTGGAGGGACGGGAAATGATTTCAAAATAAGAATACAAAAAAGCAAGAGGAGATTTCACTGCATTGGGATACATATGAAGAGAGACATCAAGTCCAACACGAAAATAAGAATCTTCAACTCACATGTCATGTCAGTATTATTGCATGGCTCTGAGACATGTAGAGCATCAAATACAACAGCCAAAAAGCTACAGACATTTATAAACGGGTGTTTGCGCAGAATTGAAGGACTGAAATGGTATGACAAAGTCACTAATGTGGAATTGATGACAAGAACCAGACAAGTGCCAGTGGCACAAGAGTTGAGAAGAAGACGCTGGTGATGGATAGGACACACATTGAGGAAAACTGTTTATAGCATTACAAGGCAGTCCTTGTTCTGGAATCCACAGGGACAGAGAAGCAGAGGTAGTCATTATTTTCTCCTCTGTCTCCAGCTCCGTGTGTTTTTGTCTATCTTTGCCTCCATTTCCCTGAGAATTACAGAACAATGACAGCCTTGTAATGCTATCAACAAGTTTCCTCAATGTGTGTCCTATCTGTCGCCAGCTCCGAGTGTTTTTGTCTATCTCTGCCTCCATTTCCCTGAGAATTACAGAACAATGACCGCCTTGTAATGCTATCAACAAGTTTCCTCAATGTGTGTCCTATCTGTCGCCAGCGTCTTCGTGGCATCTCTTGCTCCACTGGTACTTGTCTGGTTCTTGTCATCAGTCCCATATGGTGACTTTGTCATACCATTTCTATCCTTCTATTCTACGCAAGCACCAATGTATGAATGTTTGTAACTTTTAAAAAATTGTATCTCCATGTTTCAGAGCCATGCAATCGGACTGACTTGACATTTGAGTCGAAGATTCTTATTTTTGTGTTGGACTTGATTTCTCTTGGTCTCTATATGTTCCCAATTATAATACAAATAAATACTTCATACTAATACAGGCAGTTGTTCATGTTTTTAAGATACGAGCAGTCTTTTATGTTTTTAAGATACAGGCAATTCTTTGATGCTTTTAAAATGCAGGCAGTTCTTTGATCTTTTTAAGATACAGACAACTTTTTATGTTTCTAAGATGCAGGCAGTTCTTTGATGTTTTTAAGATACAGGCAGTTCTTTGATGTTTTTAAGATGCAGGCAGTTCTTTGATGCTTTTACCATATAGGTGGTTCTTTTCTTTACGCGATATATGCATTTCAGCAACCTTCGTTTGAACAGAAATCGCGTAAATGGAACAGGATTTTCTCATTTAAATACATGTATAGTAAGGGGATGCATTCTACTGGTATCGTACATAATAATAAAAATAAATATCTGTAATAATAAACAGTTTAATTAATACATAACAAACATATTAAGTACGTGTACGTATACATAAATTAACATTGACAAATTATTAAAAATCGACTTTTCCATCCTTTCTATTCTGTTATTGTGCCTGTAGGTGGATGGTGCCGCACACAGCCATGCGCCTGATTTAATACTATCCATCAATACCCTTTAGCTCCCCAAGGAGTATAGGCCTTCAACAAACACACGACAAGTTCTCCTGACCTGTGCCATCTGCTCAAGTTCTCTCCATGTTTTCCAGATCATTTTTCCTTCTGTCTCCAGTTGTCTTCTCCATGTGTTGTTTAGACTACCACTGCCTGTTTCTCTAGGGATCCATAACAAGGACCACTGTGTACTTGTGTAGTTTTCCATTGTTCGTTTAGAGCAGTGTTTCTAAACCTTTTTTTTGTTCACGGCACACTTTTCAATTTTTAAAAAATTTGGGGCACACCTATGTGACCCGTGTCTGAGTAAAAGATTACAGCGATATATACTAAATTAAATACACTCAATTGTGGGTACTTTAGAATGAAGGAAACTTTCAATTCGATTTTCTTTTAATTGTTTACAATAATTAGAACATTTATTTGACAAAAAAAAAAAAAAAGAAATGTTTTTCACACAAACCTAATGGTCCTAATGATATTGGACTTGATGCGATTGAGTAATTTCAAGTATATTAAGGCGTATTTCAGATAAGCAAACTCTTATTTCGTCTTCAACACACCGAAATATTTCCCCTTTTTAAGATTTAGTGCTTGTAAGTGTTGAAAATCCCAAGTCACATGAATATGACATAGAAAACTGCATTAAAATAATTAAAGCTCGTTTTGCAATAACAGAATTCGTGTCTTTAACAGAAATCCAGAAAGCGTCCAGGAGTATCTCAGAGTGTTTCATTTTAAGGTCGCGATCAGTTGAAGTCCCCCAGGTTAAAGCAACTATATAGCGAACGGTACAGTCAGTTGGACAAGGAAGTTAAACGCCAAATCCGAGCCAACAAAAGGAATTTCCTAGACATTGCTAGACAGACAGAAGAGGCAGCACTGAGACATGAACAAAGCACAGTATACAAAATAACTAAATTCATCAGCGGAAAACAAGGTGCAAACAATATTACATTAGTAAGAGATAAGCAAGGAAATCTCATCACGACAGCAAAGGGACAGGAAACAAGGACAGAGAATTTCAGAGAAACTCTGAACAAAAACCAGCAGAGACACAGTTGAATGTTCCTGAGGCTGAAAACGATCTAGATGTTAATACAAACATTCCAAGGAAAGAAGAAATCATCACGGCAATCAACGGGTTAAAGAATGGAAAAGCTCCTGGCCACGATACCTTAAATGCAGAGCTATTTAGGACAGACCCTGAGCTAGCAGCAGAACTACTAGAACCACTATTTGCACAAGTCTGGAAAACAGGGAACAGAGTAGAACAAAGGAATAATTGTCAAATTGCCCAAGAAGGGAGACCTTGCAGTCTGCAATAATTGGAGAGGAATCACTCTTCTCTCAGTTCCCAGCAAAGTTTTAGGCAGGATAATTATACAGAGAATTTCAAAAGCAGAAGACCAGAAACTGAGGAAAGAACAAGCAAAATTTAGAAAGAACAGAAGATGTGTAGATCATATATTTACCCTCAGGAACATGATAGAGCAGTGCTCAGAATGGCAGAGACAGCTATACATTAACTTTGTTGATTTTGAAAAGGCTTTTGACAGTATACATAGGGACAGTTTATGGAAAATACTGCCGGCTTATAGAATTCCAAACAGCATAGTGTCAATCATAAAGAGCCGTTATGCCAAATTTACGTATAGCGTTGGGCAGAGCAATCTAACCTTTGAGGTGAAAACAGGAGTACGACAGGGATGCCACTTATCAACCACTCTATTCTTAACAGTCATAGACTGTGTGATGCAACAGACAACAGAGGGCAGTCCAAGAGGAATAAGATGGACTACGTTTTCTATATTGGAAGATCTGGAATATGCAGATGACATTGCACTACTAGCACATTCACATCAACACATCCAGGAAAAAACGGATAGACTTAATAAGTATAGCCAACAGATGGGCCTGACATCAATCTAAAAAAGACAGAGGTCACGACACTCAATGTGAGCAACGCCGAGCCCATAACAGTAAGGAATCAATAACTGGAACAGACAGACACCTTCACTTACCTAGGATGCATATTAACACCAGATGGCGGAGCAAGCAAAGACATCAACAACAGAGTGAACAAAGCAAGAACAGCCTTTTATAGTCTAACCAACATCTGGAAGTCCTCTCAGTACAGCACAAGCACAAAATTAAGATTATATCAGAGCTTTGTGATTTCTGTGCTTCTCTTTTTTTTTTTTTTTTTTTTTTTTTTCGGAATGCTGGAGAACAACAGAGAAGGAAATGTTGAAATTGTCCTCTTTTCACACAACCTGCCTAAGAAAAATTCTCCGAATATTTTGGCCGAATACGATCACCAACGAAGATCTGCTCACTCGGAGAAAGCAAGAGGACATGCAAACCATCATAACTGGCAGACGCTGGAGTTGGGTTGGCCATGTCCTCAGAAGAGACCCCGATGCCATCACAAGAGCAGCTATGCTATAGACCCTGAAGGAAAACGAAAGAGAGGCCGACCAAAAACAACTTGGCGGAGGACTGTGGAGTCTGAGATGCAAAAAATCAACCAGAGTTGGGGCACTGTACGAAGAATGGCCACCGACCGAGCAAAAGTGGAATTAAATTGTTGTTGTCCTACAAGACGCCACCAGGCGTGATGGCCACTGACTGCTTTGACGGTCCGCGGCTAAGGATCAAAATTTTGTTTGTTGTTCAACTAACCTTTTGAAATAATTCAAATCTTTATTCCGAGATGTGCATGTTTAGTGGTCGAATGTCTTTTAATTTTACTAGGAGCCAGGATTTCATTCGAATGTTTGTCACTGCACACAAAACATAATGGCTGAGGACAATCTTTTTCTTCAGACTAAGAAAATCCTAGACTTAAATAGCTGTCCGTGTACTGTCTACAAACTTTAGATTTAGAAATCTTACTTGGTGTTGGTGTGACCTCATCCAAACTGATGTTGTCATTACTGCAAATACTAGCCATGCTAGTTACTATTTTCTTTAACACGTTTTCTTGTAATAAATCTATCCATTTCAGTAAGGGTATCTACTTTTAATAAAGTTTTGAAACGGCAAATCGAATGTTCTAAATATTTTACAAACGAAACACGAGCAAGGAACAACACGCTGATCACCGTGTTAATTATAAAATGATACAACACGAAATGTATGCGCATGCGCAATTTCTCACTTTCCTCTATCGTACCGCTTTTTCTTATAGGAAATTTAATTAGGTCCAAGTGGAAGTACTATGCTTCGTCCATGGCCTTTGAACGTTGTTTGTGCGCCTTTTGTGTTTTTGTAATGAGATGAAATTTTGAAGTATAGCTATTTTTGTTCAAAGCTGTTATTAGCTCTTATTATTATTGAATGAACTCAAGCTATAAGATCAGTTTTATATTACATGATCACTAAAAATATACTTCATGTAGTAAAATGTAAGGCACAGAAAATCAGGAATTATAAAAACGAGTCAGACAAGACAAACAACAATACATAAACGACACCTGCAAGAAAATAGGGATTGAGTAAGAATATGTTTTCTGAAGTAAGAACATTGAAGAACAGCAACTTTAAACCATCACTTCGAGCAATAAACGACAAGAAAGGCGACACTCTAACATAACGTAAAGATATTCTGAACAGATGGAAGGAGTATTGTCAAGAAATGTACACGGAAATAAACAAAGCGGCAGATATCAACATCATGAATGAAGCGGAACGTGAACCAGAACCTAGCAAAGAGGAAGTCCGGAACGCAATCAAACACTTGAAAAGTGGAAAATCTCCTGGTTGTGATGAAATAACAGCTGAAATGATACAGGCAGGAGGAGAAGGCAGCGCTTGTATATACCATCCATTATGCTGTAAGATCTGGCAAAGCGGAATTTGGCCCAAGGAATGGAAAAAATCAATGTATATATCCTTGCCAAAAAAGGGCAACCTGAAACTGTGCACAAACTACAGAACTAAAGCTCTTATAAGTCATGCCAACAACATACTATTACAAATCATAATGATAAGGGTGTAACAAAAGCTAGAAACAGAAATAAACGAAGTACAGGCGGGTTTTCGACCAGGTAGAGGCACTAGAGATCATATATTCAATATGAGGATCATCAAAGAAAAGTGTAGAGAATTCAACGTTGACCTATATACTTGTTTCATTAATTACACCAAAGCTTTCGATTGTGTACAACATCAGCAGTTATGGGCTATTATGAAAAATATGGGATTTCCAAACCACCTTATACAACTCATCGCACTGCTGTACCAAGAACAACAGGCAGCCGCAAGAATAGAGGGGGAAACATCAGAATGGTTTGAAGTACAGAAAGGAGTAAGACAAGGCTGTACCCTTTTCCCTTACCTGTTTAACATTTATGCCGAGAATATCATGAGAAACGTAAGAGATGACCAAGAACACACAGAATTTGACTCATTTAACATCGGCGCGTACCAGATCTCGGAAATCAGATATGCCGACGACACAGTCCTCCTATCGATCAACCCAGAAGGACTTGAACAATTAATTCTGTCCACCAAAAACCACAGCGAGGCCCAGAATATATACCTAAACGCCAAGAAGACCAAAGTATTGATAACAGACAAAGTAAAGACCAAACCAGAAAAAGAAATTAAACAGATGCAAAATATGTTACATCATTCGAAATGAAATGCTACAAAAGGATGTTGAAAATACCCTGGATAGAAATAAAGACCAACAGAGAAGTACTGCACTCACTAAACGTAGAGGAAAACTCGCTCCTAAATAACATTGCAATAGGGAAGCTGCATTTTTCGGTAAAAAGGCATAATAGGCTGGAAATAAAAGGGATGGATGTCACCTTCCTAGACGACGGTGGACCCAAGACATCACAGAGAGTCTGAACTTGTCTTTGGCTGATGCAGGTCGACTTGCCCAGAATCGTGATGCGTTCAGAGCAGATGTAATGGAGACAACGTTCTGAATACGTCACATGATGAGTAAAATGTACACAATTTTTGCGGCACACTTTGATGAGCGCGGTGGCACGCGGCTTGAGAAACACTGGTTTAAAGTGTGAACGCTCCATGTGCCAATCTTGGAGATTTCGTACTTATTCACAGTGGTTTTGTGACGTAAACAGTTTTTGTTTTAACGGGATGGTGTAACCGGGCCCATGCTCCACCCTCCTTAGTCACAATTTATGACATGCCTGGTAGGTAACAATGTTGCTATTCTTTGTTCCCCTATCAGGCCCTGGTAACACACGGGTGTTGTTAATACAAAGCTTAACTATTTCCTAGTTGTCTCTGGTTTGGTTTTAATGATCATGCACAAGGACAACTCCATAAATGCACCGATCTCCTCCATTAGACTACATTAGGAGGATCTCAGCACAGTGCCCGCACTGCGTAGCCCCGTCGAGGATCCCAGTGTCTGCATACAAGAATCACACATTCTATAAATATTTTGGTGGTGGGTAGGTTTCCTGATTTTTAAATTTTGCCAAGTCATCGGCCCTATGGCCTACTCTTTACGATTCCAACTGCCGATTGATTTTTAACGCGCGCAACTTGGACACGGGAACAAATTTTCACCTTTATCCCAGAAGGCTAGGCATCCGATCTCATTACCCAGGAGATGGGGGAGTATGACATAATTAGGAACCACTTGTTCTGCAAAAAAAAAACTCAATCAATTATATACTCTGTGCTGGAAGCGAACCCGGTACCTTTAGAATTATAGAGTCGGACGCCATACCTCTGAGCCACTCTGACTTGTTGCCTCTAAAAGTGCATAAAGTGTTTTTACTTAAAGGCAATGCACTCGTATCACGGCAGTTTACTGACCATAACGCTTTATCACGTCCAGATTTTTTATCCAGTGTTTATGGACCGACCTTATGGAACGTTTCCCAGCACCTTTCGTTGCACTATCACTTGCTGCACGCTTAGAGGCCATAGTTAATTTATTGATTTCGTTAATAAAATTTAAGTGACAATTAAAGCTGCACAAATTTAGTATCTGTTAGCTCAATCTATATGAAATATACGTATACTACCACAATGACGAAACACAGAGCACTTAGTTCGAGTTGTGTACAGCAAGACTGAAAACGCGAGAATGAACGTCAGGTGGATGAAAGTCATCCTCTTGCTTTCGTCGGGGCGCATATAACATAGTGTAAAAATGTCTAAATATCGGGTCGCGTAACTTCGAGCTTGGCGCGTACAGAAATCAAAAATGTCTAAATATCGGGTCACAGATTTTTATCAGTTGCGTGCCACTGACTGTCGTGCCATCAGCTCAAAGACTTCCCGTGCCTTTCACATCATTTTCATTTATGTTTCCAGTTCTCTTCTCCGCATTTTTTTTCGGTCGACCACTATGTCTTTAACCCTGGCGACTCTAGAATAAGGACTGCCTTTCAATGCTGTCAATATGTTTCCTCAATGTATGTCCTACTTACACCAACATAGAGGTAACGATAGTCTCATATTTGATGTCGTACGGAAATAAAGTGTTAAAGACTTCATAATACTAAGTGCAGGTTTATGAGGTGGGGTGACCAATTCCCTGCCTCGTCGCCTTCTCTTTCCCAAGAGCACAGTCTGGTACTCATTTATAGCTGGGTAGACTGAAGCGTCATGCTTACAGGTTTCGATCACGGAACCTGATAACTGCACAGCGATAGGAAAGCGCTCTAACCGATTAGCCACTCAGACATATATATATATATATATATATATATATATATATATATATATATATATATATATATATATATATATATATATATATATATAACCCTCCACTCCCAAAGGACCATAGGCCTTCAACAAACACATGCCAAGTCATCCTGTCACGTGCCATCATCTCAAGTTCTTTCCACGTTCTCCTCATCATTTTCACCTCTGTTTCCAGCTCTCTTCTCCATGTACTTCTTGGTCTACCTCTGTCTCTCTTGCCCTGGGGGTTCCAGAACAAGTGTGGTAAAGTGGGATTTTATAAATATCTATAGGGGACTTAGTGTACTGACTGAGATCAGCTGTGAAGGTATCTGTATCTTCTTCTTCTTCTTCTTTCTTCTTTCGTTCGCTTGAAATATATTGTCTATATCTGCAATGTTGTTTCTTGTATAAACTTCACTGTCTTTTGTAGTTCATACAGGGGTCCATATAGTTTTGCTTCCAGTGTTGTTTCTCTGGGCCAGTGGGTTTGCCTCAATATATCATATTCGGGGCAATCTTGCAGTACGTGCTCCGCTGTCTGGGGTGCCTGTCCACATGTACACATGGCTGAATTGCCAATCTTGAATTTTGTATACATGTGGCTGCGGAGGCGGTTGTGTCCTGTTCTGAGGCGCAGAATGACTATTTGTTCTGATCTGTTCATAGCTTGGTAGTCATCCTGCGTTGATGTTGGTGGCTTTCTGATAGATTTGATCATCTTTTTCTTCTGATGGTACGTTCCTGGTACATCCGGTTGTTCGTCTGCAGCACCTTCTTTAGCCAGTCCGTCTGCTCTCTCGTTTCCTGGTATTCCACAATGAGACGGTATCCACTGCATGGCGACCCTGCGCTGGTTGCACAGTTCAGAAAGTTAGGGCGTGTATAACCTGGCAATTTTCTGGATTGAAGTGCTTGGAGTGCCTGATCTTGCATCTGTCAGGAATACTACAGGCTGTGGACCGAGATTGGTGTTCAGTAGTTTCTCAGTTGCCACCTTGATTGCCTGGACTTCTGCATCATAGTTGTTACAGAATTTCCCCGTTGGTAATCTGACCGTATCCCTAGTGTTGTTTGGGTATTCTATGTACACTCCTGCTCCTCCATTCTTTACTGCATTCTGTGCTGACCCATCCGTGTATACTCGGACCCAGAGGTCCCCTGATGGGTATTTATCATCCAGGAAAACTGAGAGTGACATGTCCTACGTTGCACGCTGTTCTGTTCATCCCTCCGACTGTCGAATATTCCTTTCACTTTTGTGTGGTGATGTGTACTGGTAGTCCATGCTCCTCTCTCCAAGGGGGGGGGGGGGTTTGTTTCGAACGGCACAGACTTTAGAGGGCTGTTAACTTCAGGCAGGTCTGAGGTTTGTCTACGAAATCGTTTGGCCTGGTGGATAAAGCTGCTTCTTTTCAGTCGCCCCATCGCTAGGTTTTGGAATCTGTCCTTCATTGGATGGCTCGGCATACAGAGGAACTTTTCTGCCTGTGTTAGCACTTTCGTGTCTCTGCGTTCTCTCAGTGCTTGTATCCTCCCCATTTTCTCCATCTCCACTATAGGCGTGATTTCATTGCCCCCGTGATGACCCTAAGCGCCTGGTTTTGCACCTTATCTAGCTCTTGTAATGTGGTGTTTGATGCTGGACACCACGCAGCTGACCCATATTCCAGGTGTGGTCGTATGCCCTACTGGTAAACTTTACTAAGTATTTTCCCGCTGGCTCCCCATGTGGTTCCACTTAGTTTTCTCAGGATGGCTAGCTTCCTCCTGGCCTTTGTTGCTGCCTTGTTGATGTGCTGCTTCCATGTCAGCCTATCATCGAATGTAACTCCGAGATAGGTGGGTTGTTTATCTTCTCTCAGGAGCTCTTTGTTTATCTTGATGACACCAGCTTTTTGTTTGGGAGAGGGGTATCTGTATCTAATAGGTGTAGTGTTTTACAGATAACCTTACTTGCTGCCACATATGTATACCTCAGTCAGAATTATTCTGGAATATTGTGATGACTACGTTATATGTCTAGGGTATGTATATGATGAAGTGTAAGTCACAACAACAACAGACAGATAAACAATTTAATTTATTCCACAGCACTTTACAACACTGTGACACTCACACACATGTAACACTCTATAAGACTATCTTAAAAGAGTCAGTTTGAAAAGTCAAATATATATATATATATATGTATTAATTTCTTTACATAGAGATATCCTGATTCAACTACACAGTGAACCAGGAATCACAATCAATATTCTTACAAGTAGTATGTACACAGTTTATCAATTTACTCTTGTTATTGACATATTTTATTATTCTTATCTTATGTGTGTAAGTTGTGAAGTAGTAATATGAGTTAATACTGGTTTTGTTTTTCAAGCTAGAGTGTGTTGTTGGTCATCATGACTTCAAGTGCCTTAGCCTGGGGAAAAGTCAACAGTTCCTGTCAATTTAAGCAGTTTGTGTCCCCTCTGTATTTTCGGTAAATTTTAGGGGGGGGGGGGGGGCACATAATGTTGAGCTCCATGGCCATACTTTCTTAACTTTCGTGAGGACTGCAGTAAAAGACTCCTCTGCTCGATTACTTCAATGAGTTCTGGAGCCACCTCACTGGTCGCTATCTGGACCCAGTAGTATGCTGTCAGCCTCAGGATTCAGTAACTCAGGCCAAATGCTGCCTCAATGACTTTTGACCACCGTCCCACAATTCAATGGAAATAATAAACAGTTTCGTTGACTGGCAATGAATAGGCACAAATTCCGATCTGCCTCTTGTCCCAGGCTTTTATTTTAGAAAAAAATATGCACTGGTGCTCAACGCACTGTTCTTAGTAGGTTTATTACAAGATGTGGCAAGGAACAGACGCTCTGAACTGACTATATTGGCAGATCTCCTACCAATCATGCCATGTCTACACATCTTTTCAAAAAAGTACCCCTTCTATTCGTTTCCCCTAACCACACAAAAACTAGTATTTGCAGTCCAACTAATCGTGTTTAGTCTTACATCTCATTCCCGCCAATCAAATAGGAGTTAACATGGTAGGCTATTTCCGTAACGTAATGTTTTTCAAACACGTTATAAAAAAAATTTTATGAGCAGAAATGATTTTATGCTGTCAGGCACCCCCACTATTGTATTTTGGCCATAATTATTTTATTAACAGACTAAAGGCGTAACACATAACATATTCTTGGCTAGCAAGTCCTGCCGTACAATAATATATAAGTTAAAGCGAGCTACATGGTGGCGTTCAAAATATGTATTTTCCAAAGATAGTCGTATATTTGTTTTTTACCACGCGTTCACTTCTATGTCATAGGGTGTCTTCTGTACTTTCAGGAGCTTAGATGTAAATCAGTAGAATTTCAGGTTTCCTAATAAGCATTTTTCATGTTTTAAAACCTGATTCTTGTAGTAGTTGTAGTGTTTTTCTGACACTGTTTATTTGAAAAAAAAGTTAGTGCTGGCCTTACACGTGGGATTGGCGTTACTATTAATCGCGCGACGCGTGTAGTGTTGCATGCTTCCTGCCTTCAGTCGTCCCTCTCTCTCTCCTACTTTCATCTGTCTTTTAGTTACGCCGTGTATAGAATGGAATGAATGAAATATTAAATCTAGTTCATTGATCAGCTTGCGTATCTCAAGGTTTTTCTTAGAAAGGCAGTACACGTTTCATTGAAGAAAGCGTGTAGTGATACAGTAGGCTTTTACTATCAACGTGAAAGCGTTACAATTTGCAGACGAAGTAGAAAACAAGGGAGATTTCGAGTACAGTCATTGTGACAGCACTGTTCTTTACCATTCTTCTTTCCTTTTATTAAATTTATTTGTTAGGCTTTGCATTTACGTTTTAATTTATATATGGGGATTAGAATATTTCACGACATCTCCTCTCTTAAAACAGACATCTTATGTCAGTCCTTTATTCTATATACACATAGATAAATGTAAGTCAACTTGACTTTACTCTGCTGTTGTGCTATCATGGTTTTATGTAGTTGGGTCCATCCAGAGTAGGCACTACTCATGAAATCTGCCTCAGACCTCTACAACCAATAATATTTTTCGGTTATGTTACTGAACAGCCGCAAGTGTGACTGCTTGTCTTAATGCTGCTTCACAACCCGTATTCACCATTTCTCTTCTCTGAGTCTGCGCAATGACATGTCCAGAGAACATTAGATTTTCCTCAAAATGTACGTTATGAGGAGATAACATATACCTGGTGATAGCAGAGTTTTCGTAGGGGATCCCATAATCTTCTTATTAGCCTGTATGAAACATTCGGAATATCCTCAATCAAAGAGGCAACTCAGGGATTCATTACGTTCCTCCGAAATGTTTACATCCAACAATTTTGTCTGATCTCAGGTTTTACTGGAATCTGATAGTATCCTTTACTCAGATCCACTTTTGAGAAATATTTAGCTTTATTTAGTCTGGCAAACAACTGATTTGTATCCGGCAATGGATCCACCTGTCCTTCTGTAATAGCATTCAGTCTCCTGTAATCTATACAGAGTCTATGTTCTCCAGAGGGCTTCCTTAAGAGTACAACACCGGAACTATACGAAGATTCACTGTGTGAAATAATTCCTTCCTTCAACAAATAGTCTATCTCTTCCTTCAAAGCTTTCTCCTTAGCAAAAGGAATCGAATATGGTTTCATACAGACAGGTGTGGGGTCTATCAGTTTCATATCATATTCCAATAAGTTTGTATGCCCAGGTCGGTCTGTTAACACCTCTGCATGATTATCTAGAACCTGTTGCACTCTCTCTTTCTGAGTTTTCGTTAAATGTGTACTGATTTTCACCTGTGCCGCTGTCTCACAGGGGTGTAATGGATATTCAAATGATGAAAGTGGTTCCTTTTTCATCTCCATGGCGATAGACAAGGTCAACAAATGTGTCTCTTCCTGATGTTCTCTTTCCAAATATTTCTTCAGGAGATTCACATGATAGATTTTTTCTTTCCCCTTCTTATCTATCTTATAATTTGTTCTAGACACCTTCTCTAGAACTGTATATGGACCTTGCCATCCAATCTGTAACTTATTCTGACTCCCGGGCAGAAGAAGCAGTACCTTCTCTCCCACAGCCAAATCTCTGTCTTTCGCCTTCCTGTTATAATAGGCAGCATGTTTCTTCCTGGCTTGTTTCAAATTTTCATTGGCAAGTTTCCAGCCAGTTTTTAAACGAGTGGTCAGCTCATTCACATATTTGTATGAGGATGTAATATTTTCCTCTGCTTTTTCATCAGTCCACGTTCTTAACAGAGCTACATATGGACCTTTAATTTTGTGGACCTATTTGTCCATGCACCGGTATGGTCTCTTCCACTCGAAGCTCTATAGTGATGATTTTTCTTCCCAGAATTATCATTCACAAAACGACCGCTACCAATTCTTTTCTTGGGGCTGTCTCCCCACTTAAAATTCTTGATGAGAGATTTCCTCTCTACATCCTCTTCCTCCAGTTTGTTTAAGTCCGATTGAGGGATTTTCGGCTTATCCTGGGGTAAGACATCTTTTTGCACTCTCCGCATAGTGGCCATTGTAAAACAGTTAAGTGAAGCTTGTCCGTGAAAAGGGGCTTCCCATTCCATTTGGTCCACTTTATCAAATTTATATTTCCGTTTTATTATCAGGCCTAATTTTGCCCCGTGGCGTGTCCAGGTCCTGATCCATGTTCCCACTTGTGGGTGTTCCCTCATGTGCTATGCTACACCTTTCTACAAAATTCTCAATGTCCCATCTTGCTTTGGGCCAATAATAATTGTGAGCCACCTTTTGGATGATGGTACCTATTTTCTCATGGTCCCCATCTGGTTTCACATGTAGGCTCCTTATTAATTCTGCCCTATATCTTTTAGGAAGTACCAGCTGTCCTTGACCTTTGGATCTAGCTCCAGTCTTCCTATACATCAACTTGTTTTTCATGTAAAAAATCTCCCTTGCCTGGAGTTGTATGACAAGTTGACAATTTTCTGAAACAAGGCTTGAGTGTTTTATCCCCAGCCTGTGCCTTCCTCATCTCTTCTGGAGTGGTATCTAACATAATATCCTCCTCCTGTCTTGAGGTCGACCTGACCTGAAGGGTTGCCATATACACAGGTTTCCTTCTGCAACGGTCAGTGTCATGATTGTCCATCTGACAATTTTTACACCACCTTTTTCCTTGGTTGAAAGATTTTCTTTCATCATATTTCCTTTCATCGAATTGTGGGGTTTTTATTTTTATTGTCATACCGTGGCCTATCAAACTGGTGCTTACCTTTGTTTTGATCCCTAGGATCAAATTTATTAAAGTTCTGTGGTGCCCTAAAGTTATCCACCTGTTTCTTTTTTATTACCTGTTACCTCTGCTTGAGCTGCTTGATACCTTTCAGCAACATTTAGCAACTCACCCAGCCTCTCTGCACCTTGTTCCATGAGAAACTTTCTCAGGTCTGGAGCCATGGACTCTCTTAATTGTTCTATAAGGACCATTTCCTTAAGATCTTGGGTTTTCCCCAGAGAAGTCCATTTCTCCAAGTATGTCTCTAACCGTGCAGAGAACTGGTGATAGGTTTCACCTGACAGTAGTTTAGCATTCCTAAATTTTTTCCTATAAAATTCTGCATTCTTTTCATACCTTAACAAAAGAGCCTGCTTTAGCATGTCATAATTTTCCTGATCACCTCTGCTCATTTTAGCAAAAACTTCATAAGCTGCCCCACGAAGTCCTTGAGATAACTTTAAGCTCCACCTTTCTCTCTTAAACCCATACGTGGTAGCTAATAGTTCATACCTATTTAGGTAGCTCTCTATATCATCGTCTTTCTCAACAAAATGATCTAAATGAAAATTCATAGCTGAGGTTGAGGCTCCTTGGCTAGCAGTGGCATCAGATGCTGCAAAGGGACTGGCACCATTTTCAGACCATGTTCTCCTTGAGAACTTCAACCTCCAGTCTTAAAACCTTGCCCCCTCTCCACAAATCCTCCTTCCAACTCTCAGACCTCCACTTTATCCTTCTTCCTATTGCAGCCATCCCCAAAGGCCACTTCCAACCAGCCTGTCATCGCATTCCAACGGTTCCAAAACATACTAACACCCCAACCTAACACCACAAACCTCACCTTAACCACAAACCAAACAACCATCCAACCAACCAACATCACCCCCAACCAAACTAACCCCACCCAACATACCAATATATTCCAAACACACACACCAATTTACAAACAACACACTGGCACCATTGTACCCCAATCCCCTCCCC
>JAMPIV010006783.1:0-109175 GCA_024509875.1 Oreohelix idahoensis | reverse complement strand
GCTTTATCATCTGTCCAAGTACGTAACAGTGCCTCTAAAAGTCCTTTTATAGGTCTACCAAACAGCAATGTGGCAGGAGGCATCCCAGTAGAATTGTGGGGTACTTCGCGGTAAGCAAATAGTGCTGCGGGTAAGTATTGATCCCAGCTCTCTGGTTTTTCCTGCGCAAGTTTCCGAAGGATGGAAATAAGGGTCCCGTTAAACCGCTCCACCTGGCCATTTGCCTGGGGGTGGTAGGGAGAGGTGTGGATATGTCGGGCCTGAAATATCCTAAACACTTCCTCGGTGAGTTTTCCTCGGAATTGGGAACCATTATCTGTCAGGATCTGTGACGGAAACCCTAGCCGAGTAAATATGGTGAGCAGAGCCTCAGCAACATGCTTAGAATCACAGGCGGGCATAGCAATTGCCTCTGCCCACATGGAGCAACAATCCACTAACGTGAGTATATAACTGTTTCTCTTTTTGCTACGAGTAAGTGGACCCACAATATCCACCGCTACTCGTTCGAAGGGTGTGCCCAAGATTGGCATTTCTCCCAGAGTGGCTGGGGCCGTCCAGTGTTTCGGCGCTGTCCTCTGGCACTGCGGGCATGATTTCACATATCTCTGGATATCGGCGTTGATACCTGGCCAATAATAATGACATGAAATACGCTGAATCGTGGCACTTATGCCCATGTGGCCACTAAACGGAAGGGCATGGCCCATTTCTAGGACCTGGGCTCGGTATGCTGATGGAACCACAAGTTGCCCATGTTCCTGTCCTCCATTTCCTGCTTTCCGATGCAACAGCCCATTTTTCTTGTAGAAGTCTCCCTTTTGGAGAGGAGTGTGCGCTCTCGGTAGTTTTATGTAGCAGGGTGCTAGAGATTGATCCTCCGTTTGTGCCTTTTTTAATTCCTCAGGAAGGATGTTGGGTGGGGATTCCAACTCCGTATTCCGTTTGGCCTGTCCTCTAGTGGTGACAGCCGCCACAACCAGAGGGTGAATGGGTTCTCCCAAGAACACATACCTACACCCTAAGATCAAGGGATAAATAGGGTCGTCCAAGATCGCTGCACGGATTTCCCCAGTCACATATTTTGATTTGACCTTAATCTTGGCTATGGCCAAACGCATAGGTGCTGCACTTTTAGTAGGTCCTTGTATTTCTATAGTGTCTTCTGTCATCTGGTCAGGCTTGACTAGGGATGCACAGACAACTGCGTCGAATGCAAGGCCTGTATCATAAAGGCAGGTCACCTCTTGGTCATTTACGAGGACTGTCTCAACGACCGGGGGGATGTCGGGGTTTGTCCAGAGGTTCTTCCGGTCCATTTCCCCTTGCGGCACTTTTACGTAAGCAGGCAGCATGATGAGGTGGGTTTTTCCGGTTGCACTCCTGCGTATTGTGGGTGATGGTTCTACAGTGCTTACACCATTTTTCCCCTTGCCTCTGCTGCTGGAAATTAGATCTCTGAGTAGTCTTGTAGTCTGGCTTGTCATGCTTTTTGAAGTTAGTATACGGTGGTTTCACTTGGGGGTCCATGTGTGACTGAGCTGTCTGTCTAGGTACGTAATCTGGTTGTTTCCGTCTGGGTGGTGGATTCTCTGATAGTGCTGCCTGATATCGTTCCGCTAACTGGACTATGGATTCTAAAGTGCTGGCCCCATTCTCTGTCAGGAATCTTCTCATGTCGGAAGTCATGGTGTCCTTCAGTTGTTCGATCATGACCATTTCCTTCAGGCCTTCCCAATCATGAGTAAAATTCCCTAGGGCACCCCACTTCTCCACGTAGGAATCCAGTCTCGCAGCAAACTGAGCAAAGTTCTCTCCGACTTCCCTCCTAGAGTTACGGAACCTCTTCCTATAGGCGTCAGCATGTAGCTCACAACGAACCAATAGTGCCTTTTTCAAAGAGTCGTAGTCATCCTGTAAACCTGGAGGAAGCTTGCTATACACGTCATAAGCAGTTCCTCTAAGCCCTTGCGACAGTTTCAGGTTCCATTTGCTCTTCTCCAAACCAAACGTGGTGGCAAACTTCTCAAATTTGTCGAGATACCTATCGATCGAGTCGGCTTGTTCCGAGAAAGCTTCAAATGGAAACGTCAAAGGTCCCAAAGTTGACATGAGTGAGGATGGCAAAGGTCCGGTGCCCCCTGCGTGCAAGGAAGGCATATCATCTGACCGTGGCGATAGGTTGCCTGAGGAGGTAGATGCTGTCGCACCGGCTACTGGTTCAACTCTTTGAGCTTGTCCCTGCATCTCTAACTGCTTCATCTTCAATGCATGCTCGCGTTCATCTCTCTCGCTTCTTTCTCTAGCGTCTACAGCTTTTATCCTCTCATCTATTTCTGCTAACTTTATTCGCTCTTCTCTTTCAGCTTTCGCTGTTTCTCGAGCGTAATACTTATCAGTCTCGACACTGACATAATTTGCAAGGTCCACCCCACTATAACCTAGATCTCGACCGGCCTCCCCTAGTGCTGCCTTAAGCTTAACTATTTCAGCCATCTTTTGCAGTTAAAGTCCACACTGAGTAAGCTAGTGCTACCTTCCAATAGTATTTCTAGCAACAAGTAAATACTAATTATTTATCCGATTGCTGTAGAATGAAATTACTACAGTTATGGAGACTTAAGGTCTGTAATTCAATGAAATACAAAATCAAGAACTAACTTAATTAAACACAACACATATAAAGGGATTCACCAATCAATGCCTGAATTTCTAGAAAAAATGTTTTCTGTCTTTCTAGAGCTCACTGTGTGAAAATACATGTGTTAAAATGGTATACTGTAATGACTGAATGGATGATACTATCCCAGAGGTATGATAAAATACATAAGTTCAAATCCCGGACCGAGACACCAGTGTCACGTAGCGTTTAAAGGATAAGAGAATTATTTAGAGGAAATAATAGATCTGATGTGGAAGATTTGGCTCAAGGAATCCCTGCTGGGTTTTCCCACTTCCAAAGGGTGACGAAGAGGGTAAATTCTCCTAACTCGACAGGTCTGGAAAAGATTGTAAGGAGATATTTGGTCTCTCGCTACCGTCGTCCCCTTCTCAGTTATCTATTATTATTATTCTTTAAATTATATTATATTTTACGAGCCCCCCCTCCCTTATAAAGGAAGATAAACATAGACAATATTCAACATCTAATGGAAGGAACAAAGCGTGGGGTACAGTATATACACCCAATTGGTTTATTGCAATAAAGTGAATAGATGGTGAATGATAGTATTGTCGATGGAATTAGTGTCTGCTGTATGTATTATGTGTCTCACAATTCACGTGTTTTTCATCATGGATGACTAAACTTTGTGGCATTGATTAGGTGAGTTTCCTTTGTCGTGGACTTAGCTTTTCAGCCCCCGGCTGATAGTGAAGTGTGGTTAGTTCTCCGGTCTCCTGACGTTGCCCCGGTAGGTCTTGAATGGTTCGGATTTGCCTTCTCTGTGCTCGACTCCGTATTCTGCGCTGAGATTGGACTGTCGTGCAAGGCTCCACCATAGACTGAAGACAAATACGACGGCTTCATTAATTTTCTAGCTTTTGAAAGCAGTCTTTCCCTAAGCCGTCCCTCTGCCCGTCACCTCAGATTTTAGTCTCTAACATCATATGTCTAGAGTCTAATCTTGAATTCAAGTTTCTCCTGTCTGTCCTTTATTATATTTCTCTGCCCCAGTGGCAGTATTATAATTCTTTAGACTGATTTATCGTCAGCTTAACCCGATGAATTATTATAAATGTCAGTTAAACCCACCAAATTTATCATAGAAATGTCGGCAACAGTATTCTAGTTCTGTGCCTCTAGCCTAATCGTCATGTCATTATGATGAATTTAACAAATAATTGGACATCCGTGTTTTTAGAATTGTCTGACAACATTATCACACACTTCATGTCTGGTCGCATCGTCATATAATTTATAATGAATATATGTCACGGTCTGTCAACATTATCGTTAATATTAATTTCCGTTAGTCTAAACGTCGGGTCGAAATTAATCAAATAATATGGAAATTAATAGCTATATATATATATATTCCCGTTATACATTATTATGAACATGTACATATCCCGTGGGATCATAAAATATACCCGATCACATGTGGCTGGATGTGATCGTAAAACAAAAATATGAATAAAGTAAAAATACCAATCTTGCGTCGATTTTGCAATGTACTACACATTTCATCACATTATATTCTAGCGAGATTTCACTTACCTACTCAAAGATGGACGCTAACCCGCAATTAGACACGTGGCTTCAGTGCTTTTAATGCGAGAATTCGCCGATCTGGCTTAGACCTAGCTTTCTTGAGGGTTCCTGGGCAAGTGAAGAATGCTGGCTTTGCCGCCTTTTAGCGGGTCATTTCCGCTTGGACACACGTGATCATGTGACATTAGCGTCAAATAAACGCTCCATAGCGTTTGAGGATGAGAAAAAAACGATGTCACGTGGTAAAAAAATTGAAAGAGAAGATTGGGCAAGTACAGCTAATAAAGAGCTACTTATCTTTAAAAAGTCCTTGAAGACCTTGTACAGCAAGTATGATCGGAGAGAACCCCACAGCTGCGGGTCTTCCAAATCAAGATGACACAGTTGATACTGGCACAGGCTCTGAACAACTTGAACATCTACTAGCTGACTTGGTCACTACAGATTTAGTACGACACTCAGGGCAGGATATGACCTGAAACATAATATACAACCTACGTAGTATCGCGCATTGTCTCCCTACACAGGGGGGTATAATGAGACAGCTGAGACAAGCTGTGGTTAATCACAAGAGACATAGTAATTCACGAATAACACAATTCGTTCAAGTTCCAGCGCAATATTTTAGTAACTCACTTGTTACAGTTCTGTCCATGATTTGCTTCTTTAAAATCATATAGGCCTTATGGTAGTCATTGTGTCATATATCAAATAATACAGAAAAGCAATCGGTTACAGTCATTCCTTCTTCCAGTTTAGATAATCCTTCACAGCATGCATAATATCTTTAAAACGCTTTCCACAACCATCTAGATCAATCCCTTCGTTCTACTTATTTATTACCCAATTAAACTAAACCAACACACTTCGGGTTTTCCTCCAGAAATAGCACAATGATTCTACACATACCAATATTACCCTAAGCACACATTGATAATATATTTACAGATATATTTAATTAACATCTCGCTTACCCTCAATCACAGACAGGCTTTTATTGGTTACACAGTCTGCTCACACTTCTGCAGATGGCAAAGGAGTTGATGCAGATGATGTTCTCCGTGTCTGTAGTTTGAAATAGGCGGCGAGTGTGTTTGCGAATTCCGTTCCTTCCCCTTATATAGTGGATTTGCGAATGTACGAGATAACAACTAGGCCAAAGTATTTTTTATTCACGCAAACAGTGTAGGTTTTGGCAAAGTGTGCTCCAATGCAAAATTCAAAATATGTCTGGAGTCCTTATTTCTGCACAGATTTCCTCCATCTTAGGCTTATTTTACTCATATTAATGAGCTGTATCACTTTCTTTATCCTATAGTTTATCCGAGTATTCACTGGAGCAGCCGAAACAGGGAAAAACACAACATGGTTCATGTTCCATTGTCTTCTGTTCATGACAACTTCGGCTGTACAACACATCCAGTGAATCTATTGCTATCTGCCTGAGGCTAATGATCCCTATTATCGAATTGGGGCCTTCTTTAACTAGGTACTCCATGATTATTTGCATACTGCCTTCCGAAATATTATCAACATCTACACTTTAGTTGTCTCTATGTTGAATAGCCTAGCGTATCCTCCGACACTACATATACCAAGCTGGCATTTCATTGGTCTGTTACATCCACGGGGTATGCGCGGTGATAGAAAAAAAGGCCACCATAATGTTGAGGTCGAGACTGGTATCGTAAGATGTAGAGTGCTGTTTAAGTGAGTGAGTGGTCAGGTCAACCTGGTAGTACACTGTTGTAGTGGATGTAGGTCAACAAACGTTGAGGCACTGACAGGGGTGATACAGACTCACTCGTACAGGCTTAAATGTGTAGTGCTCGAAAAAGGGTTGTGGTTGATATGATGTGTGGGTGAGTAGACGTCATATAGAATGATGAACACGAATGCGTATAGGTTCTGGAACAATGTCACAAGACACCCACTCAACCACATGTAGAAGTCAGTAATGTTGACAACAGCTGACGTTTCAATAATTTATTACGATACAAGGACAAGATACGCCGACATCATGATATATAGTCATTTGACAAAACTTGGGAAATCACAGTATAATAATAATAATGTTCAATGCAGATGGCATTAATGGATCATAGGCAGGCTGTCCATATCATAGTGCTGACGACAATCTATATCTCTTCTCAGCTACAGCAAATTACCCCGCATTGGGAACGGGTCTTCAAATATATGAGTTTAAACAACTCGTCTGACACCAGCAAGTCAGGTTTACTTCTGGTTTACTTCTGGTATATAGCAGGCCGCGTAATATGGCGGGCCCCAGAATACAGTGTTCTCTGTGATTCCTTGGACAAACCTTGTTCAAGGTGATATCGCCGCAATAGCGGGATTTAATGAATATATAAAGTTTTTCGGGCATTCACCAACTCGGTACATTCAATGTCAGCATAATACGAGAGCTCAATTACTGGTATACTCGATGGACTCTTTCCCGCCCAGGGAAAAGTCACTAGGCTGTAAGCAAAATGTTATTTATGATTCTGGCAATAAAGAAAAATGAATGAAGGCTAATTTACCTTGCCATTCCTTCCGAATAACACCAAAAACTCACTCGCCTCCTAGGCGCTTAGAAATACAATATGGGGGAACAATCTTTAGACACACACAGAACTTTCCTTCCCCATAATATAAAGCCAGGTCGAAGACGAACAAGACGTCTTGACCCTTTGAAAAACTACAGCTCGACTACAGATAGGAAGTCTTTCTTAACGCGCCACAAAAGTCCCGCATGCGTCGTTAGACGCTAGACACTCTGAGCAAAACTCAGGTGGGCGATGTTGAACACATACTAGGAAAAGACTGACCATTCAAGCCATATATGGTCAGGTAATAAGACATCGGTTCTAGTTGCAAACATTCCGAGAAAAGCTGACCATTCAAGCCATATATGGTCAGGCAACCAGACATCGGTTCTAATATTAGATCGCTAGGTTAAAAACAAGTGGAATAACAACCACTGTTGAATTCAACCCAAGTAAAAAATGAGTAACTACCCTTTGATCAGGAATCTAACAAATAATGTTTCCAAATTTAAACAGGTACATTTCACAGACTATAAACTCAGCTAAAATGTCCGCAACAGTTTATCCCCCCCCCCCCCCCCCCCCCGGGGGAAAAAATGAAACATTTTTTTGAAGTACATCCAAGAGCAAGATACAACAGGCTCATAACGCCCGAATGATGCGCAGACGAGAAGTATCACAAATAAATATGACGTCTCGACGCATGGAGCGTCAGGTGAGAATATATATCATAATATTAGTGAAAGCATTTCTCTAAGTATACACATATCAGGGAGGTGCCACCAACGTACACTACAATGCTGGCAATGTTACAATGCAAGCAAAAATTAATTTCATTTAACACATCAAGTACCTTATGTTCATGTTTAGTAATGAAACATCATTAAAAAAAAACAACGGTGTCATTATCTTAATGTACCGCAGTATAGTGATACAATCACATTAACAACTAAAGGTTATATCATTTAAAATGCAATATCTGCTTTAATACAATGTCACATATTATATTAACTATGTAGACGATCAATGAAGTCCAAGATCATAGACTAAGCGGGCACATCTATAGTGTTGTCCGAAGGGTAAGTATGGACATCATAATACGTCATGGTTGGCAAAATGTAAAGATTCTCCCAGAACATCAATGATTTGCTGAGAAAATACAGATAACACAATTCCATTTGATAACCGTTAGATTTTCTAATATACAGCAATCAAACATACATTCTTAACTATTAATAGTGGCCGTGCGAACTTTTGGCCCTTACATTGTGTTAACTAAACCTTCCTCCGTTATACCAGAGATGGTAACAGAGAAAGAAGTCACTTAATTTACAATTCGAAAGTGAAAACAAATGTGCTAACATATATTGTTATAGTAAAGAACTGTCATTAGACCATATGTGTATCAGGAAATCTAGGACACAAGAGTTAAGTGGATGCATCTAGACAGTATGCCTGCCATCACATTTTCCAAACCACGGATAGCTCGTACCGTGAAATGAAAAGGTTGAAGAGCAATGGCATATCGAGTGGATCTCGAGCTCTTCAAGTTCTTTCTCTGAATAGCTGTAAGAGCTTTCTGGTCGGTTTCCACAATGAAATGCGCGCCAAGAAAGAATCTTTGTAGCTTAAGGATTGACCAAACCATAGCCAACAATTCACGGTCTAGAACCGAGTAATTTCTTTCTGCCGCATTCAGTTTCCTAGAGATATACATTACAGGATGCAGAGTTTCTGAATACTCATGCATTAGTGCCGCCCCGATCCCAGTGGATGAAGCGTCACTTCGAAGAACAAAAGTCTTATCAGTAGTAGGTAGCCTTAAGATAGGGGGAGATGAGAATAAAGTTTTAATCTGATCCATTGAAGACTGGCATTCTTGGGACCAGCGCACCATATTAGGATATCCTTTCTTCAATAGGGTTGAAAGAGGTGCCATAATAGAAGATAGATTCGGAATGAATCTCCCGTAGAATTGTATTAAACCTAAGAGACTACGTACTTGCTTTTTCGTTTTAGGAATAGAAATGTTTAGTATCTTAGAAGTGTTGTGGTCCTCTGTCTTCAAGAGACCATAACCAACACGGTGACCTAGGAAAGAAATTTCACTAAACCCAACATAGGCTTTAGAGGGATTTGCAGTCAAATTATGCTCGCGTAGAGTAGATAGTAATTCATATAAAACCCAAATAGTGATCTTTCCAAGAATCACTGAAAAGACAGATATCGTCCAAGTATGCAATGACATCTGAACGATATGAGAGAATTCGACGCATCATGCATACGAAAGTAGCTGGGGCGTTCATAAGGCCGAAAGGCATGAAATTCCATTGAAACAAACCCCTAGGTGTTGAGAAAGCACTGAGAGGTTTGGCGCGTTCAGTTAAAGGAACTTGCCAATAACCTTTCGACAAGTCGAGTTTGGTAAAGAATCGAGAATTAGAAAGTCTAATAAGTAGATCTTCTAATAAAGGCATAGGTTCATCATCGAACTTCGTAACTTGGTTTAATTTGCGATAATCGACGCAAAGGCGTATGTTATTGTCTTTCTTTCGAACAATAACCATGGACGAAGAATATGTTGAAGTGGATGGTTCAATTATTTTCAATTGTATCATTTAATCCAACTCTTTCTCGAATTGTGTTTGAAAATGAATAGGGATAGGGTAAGGTCTGATCCTGATAGGATTATGGTCAGTAAGAATTATGTCATGTTCAATGACATGTGTGTGTCCAGGAATGTTGGTAAGGACATCCTGAAATGTTTGTAACATACAAGTAGAAGAGACTTGTCGCTGTTCCTCAGTAGATAAATTAGGAGAAACAGTAACGTTTTTCCATGATTCCATAGAATGAAGTGGAATCACTGGAAGAGGAAGATTAACATCTGAGAAAGTAGTTTCCTCATCCTGTATAACCGACAGGGATGAGTAATGACCATGTGGGACTGGAGAATCGTCCGTCGCCTGGAAAATAGGCTGCAAATAGTCAGGTTGTTCATGAAATTCCGTGAGCATGTTTATATGAAAGATTTTATGCTTTCCGTCAATATCGACAACATAGTCGACATCGGGAATTCTTGAGACTATTGTATACGGACCTTTCCATGCAATAAAAAGTCTGTTCTCCCTACAAGGGAGCAAAACAAGTGTTTTGTCGCCAGGACAAAGTTGTCGTAGGCATTTATTCTTATTTGCAAATTGCCTTGCCTTTTCTTTAGCAAATTCGGATGAGGAAGTTGCTAGTTTGCATGCTTCGATAATCTTCTGTCTGAGAGCAATGACATACTCATATGAAGATTGAGTGTCATCGTTAATATTATCAGCAGTTATAAGATTATGAAGTAAAGACATAGGACCGCGTGGTCGCGCGCCAAAGACAAGTTCAACAGGAAAAAACCCTTTATGTTCGTTGGGGACCTCTCTATATGCAAAGAGAGCAGCGGGTAAAACCCTGTCCTAATCCTGAGGATGATCATCAGTTATCTTCCCAAGTAAATTCTTGAGTGTCCTATTCAAACGTTCAACTAACCCATTAGGTATTGGGTGATAAATACTACTCAGAGACCTTTTAATATGCAGAGTAGACATTACCTGCGACATAGTGTCTGAAATTAGTTTGGTGCCATGGTCTGACAATATTTCTCTGGGAAATCCCAAACAAGAAAATATCAGCCAAAGAGCGTCTGCGATATCGGCAGTGGAGATGCTCTTAAGAGGTATAGCCTCTGGCCAACGTGTGCACATGTCAACGCATGTAAGGATAAATTGATGTCCTCTGGCCGACTTGATCCTATTGCCAATAACCTTTCGACAAGTCTAAAATGGCCAATAATATCTATTGCCATTTTCTGAAACGGCCGAATAGGAATGTCCGCAGCCTGGATAGGTGCTGCATGTCGTAGACCTCTCGATTTGACCTCTTGACATATTTTACAAGATCGGCAATAAATACGTATGTCTTTATTCACAAATGGCCAAAAGAAAGCCGCAAGAACTCTCGACTTAGTACGGGAAAAACCCATATGTCCAGCACACTGAGAGTCGTGAGCATGTTGCAGAATTTGGACTCTCATACTCTTGGGCACAAGAATTTGTGAATGCATAGACTTAGTCGAGTCTTGTACCATACGCACAAGTACGCCATTCTTCATTGTAATCCAAGATTTGCGATTTGTGTTCTGATTTGGATCACCCTTTTTAGCAAGAAGGAAGAATTTTTTTAAAGAAGGATCATCTTCTTGCAGTTTTATAAAAGAGTCACGCGAAATCACCAAGTGACCATCTTGGCTATGCACTTCATTACTTTCAGTCGATGAAGTTTGAGGCATATTAAGAGCTTGTGCTCTTGTGACCACTGCATTGGCAGCTTGGATATTTTGTTCTTCCCAAGCAGCAATCTGCTGTGGGGTGCATTCCCTAACTCCGTGAATACGACCGATGATAAGATCCGCAATAGCATTAGGTAGAAGACACGCGTGGACATCTCCCGTAAAGAAGGGAGTAGCAATGTGAATGATAGCAGTTGGATACTTTTCCAGAGTGCCACCAAATGTCACACATTTGACCACCTTTCCCGTCGCACAGGAAGGATCTATAAGAGATTGCTTAACTCCGATAGTAGTGCATCCAGAATCAAAAAGGACTGAGACTGGATTATTATTCACTAGACCTTTATGTAAGATAAGAGATCCTCTCCCGTCATGCGCAACTGCCGCAGGAAGAGCGGGAAGGGGGTGACCACAACTTAAGGTAGTTACAGTAGTCGGTTCGAACAATGTAGTGCATTGGGAGCATTGAGATGCTCTCCCAAAATCGAAAGCAGAACAAGTGATAGCATTAGAGTTTTTATTATCGTTTACTTGATTACAGGCTCCCTGAGACTCTTGTTGTACAGAGTTTGCCTGGTGATATGATCTATATTTTTTTTGTTGAGATCTACCGCGATTATTATTTCCTCTGAAATTATCATTGTTTGATCTACTGTAACCATTGTTCTGGTTTGAATCCCAGTTTCCATAGTCACTATTGTCATTTCCCCATTGATGAGAATATTTATCAGTTTGGTTTCGTTGTCTCCGTGAAGAATAGCTTGGATAGTTCCTATTGTGACTACCCCTGCGAAAGTTTCTATAATTGTTGGACCCAAAATAACGAGGACTATCAGATCGCCTCCAGTTCTTCGAAGAAGAACCATTATGTGATGGATTGTTTTGATTTTGAGCATAATTACGATTACTCTTCTTATCAAAATTGTGTTGAGCACCTTGAAACTTACGAAGAAATTTAGAGCCATACGGTGTTGCAGAAGCAACTGGTAAACCTTCCTTAACTGTAGAGTTGCTAACAGTTACATGAGGGTGCGCAGTGACATACTGGCAACAATATTCTTCTTTATCTTTTATGTTTTTAGGTTTACGCTCATGTAGAAAGACAAGAAAAGACTCTCTGACAGATGACATGACTTTGTCTCTAAGTACTAAGTCCGTAAGAGCTTCATATGTATGTTCTGTTTTAAACAGCTCAATCCATCGTGTGAATGTAAGACGTATTTTTGAGATGAATTCTGAGAATTCTACCCCAGTTTCTGGCAACATAGTCTTGAAGCGAAGGCGATAACCGTCTTCGTTAAGTTGATATTTCTTTAATAATGCCGCTCTGACAACATCATAATTATTCTTGTCAGGCTCATCTACCATGCTTAACATATTCAGAGCTTCACCTTTAAGTATCTCCGACAACTGATTAACATACTGTGACTTATCTACTTTATGAGTTTCACATGACAGTTCAAATCTATCCAGATAGAACGTTATATCATCAATGGAAGAATTGAAACAGGTAGTTTGATTTTGTAAGTAGTAGCATTTGTCTTATTAGAAGTTGACAGATTATAAGGATCATTAGTATTACCCATATTCATCAACTTTAACTTTTCTAACTCCAAAGCTAAGAGTTTTTCTTCGTGTTCCATTTTTGCTTATTCTTTCCTCTGTTCAGCTTCTCTTTCTAACCTTTTATTTTTAGCCTCTTTTTTCTAATCTTTTACTTTCAGCCTCCATTTCTAATCTTTTATTTTCAGCATCAGCTTCTCTCTTTTTCTGCTCAGCCTCAGCTTCTCTATCTAATCTTTTATTTTCAGCATCTGCTTCTCTTTTTTTCTGCTCAGCCTCAGCTTCTCTTTTTTGTTTTTCCATTTCCATCTGGAATTTCCTTTCATCTGCCTGCATCTGCAATCTTAAATTCTCAGCTTCTATTTTCTTTTGCTCATTTTCCATTTTCTGTCTCTTTTCTTCCGACTTCAATGCCTTGGCATATTGAACTGTCGCGAATTCTTCTAATTTCTCACCAGCTTTACCAAGGGATTTCCCTTGCTCAATAAAGTACTCAAGTGTAGACATTATGTCTAATAATATGAGATCAGTAACCTGAAATAATAAATTAATTTATTCCAACCTCAATGATAACAAGTCTTTAATAAAGAACTTGTATAATCAACTCACTTTATCTCAATCTCTGTTGGAGACAAGTACTTAATAAAGAATTTGTACAATCACCTTGCTTTATCCCAATCTCTGTGGGAGACAAGTCTTTGGTAAAAAACTTGTATAATCACCTTTACAATAATAACACTATTAATCAATTTTATCTCCTAAGTGCACTAAACTACCAATAGTACATGACTAAATATATATATATATATATATATATATATATATATATATATAAACAGCGTATGACAACAAAGAATAACGTAAACAAAGAACAAGCATCAAGTACAAAACAATAACATTCGCAGAAGTCAAAAAAATTATAAAGCGAAACTAAGGAAAATATCACAAAGCATGTGATGATAACTGCGAAATATCAAACGAAACAAATGACACAACAGTGTATAAACATAAAGGTTGTATAGAACTAAACGAAAGGAAGAGGAGGCAGACAAATACAAACAAATCAAATCAAAACTAAAGAGCAGAAAAATATGACAAAAACGATGAAAAGTACACCTCGTCACAACTAAACAAAAATAGCAACAAATGTCGCTAGCAATTTCCACTCGGGAAATTTGCAAAAGTCCCTAAAGAACGCTGTTATAGGCCCTCTGTAACGTGGGATACCCTATAACAGACACCGCCCAACCGTGAAACCCGCTGAAATATAAACACTTAATAATATATAACATAAACATATAGCATATTAATAACGTGTGAGAAGGCTTCAGTTCAATCACAATACAACAGCAGTTCACAACAACAAACAGGCCACTTATCTTAAGAAAATCCTATCGTCAACAACGGCGAAGATCAGGTACAATAGTCAGCATTCTAAGGATCAGAGTATCCAACGCTTAAGGGTACAGCTGAACTTGCTTCAAAATAACTGTAACGACGATGGTATCGGAACTTGACCTTCTGATAACAATTACAACGTTTGTGGTTTCGGAACTTGACCTTTTGATACAATAACAACGTTGGAATCGGCACTTGACCTTCTGATACAATAACAACGTTGGAATCGGCACTTGACCTTCTGTTACGACGAACTTGACATAATGACGACTAAAGCCCCATCAAGCTGGCACACCATAATGATAGTGCCTGATACTGACGGCCATAAATGTTGAAGGTAAAAAAGGACACCATAATGTTGATGTCGAGACTGGTATCGTAAGATGTAGAGTGCTGTTTAAGTGAGTGAGTGGTCAGGTCAACCTGGTAGTACACTGTTGTAGTGGATGTAGGTCAACAAACTTTGAGGCACTGACAGGGGTGATATAGACTCACTCGTACAGGCTCTTAAATGCGCAGTGCTCGAAAAAGGGTTGTGGTTGATATGATGTGTGGGTGAGTAGACGTCATATAGAATGATGAACACGAATGCGTATAGGTTCTGGAACAATGTCACAAGACACCCACTCAACCACATGTAGAAGTCAGTAATGTTGACAACAGCTGACGTTTCAATAATTTATTACGATACAAGGACAAGATACGCCGACATCATGATATATAGTCATTTGACAAAACTTGGGACATCACAGCATAATAATAATAATGTTCAATGCAGCTGGCATTAATGGATCATAGGCAGGCTGTCCATATCATAGTGCTGACGACAATCTATATCTCTTCTCAGCTACAGCAAATTACCCCGCATTGGGAACGGGTCTTCAAATATATGAGTTTAAACAACTCTTGTCTGACACCAGCAAGTCAGGTTTACTTCTGGTATATAGCAGGCCGCGAAATATGGCGGGCCCCAGAATACAGTGTTCTCTGTGATTCCTTGGACAAACCTTGTTCAAGGTGATATCGCCGCAATAGCGGGATTTAATGAATATATAAAGTTCTTCCCGGTACTTTCAATGTCAGCATAATACGAGAGCTCAATTACTGGTATACTCGATGGACTCTTTCCCGCCCAGGGAAAAGTCCCTATGCTGTAAGCAAAATGTTATTTATGATTCTGGCAATAAAGAAAAATGAATGAAGGCTAATTTACCTTGCCATTCCTTCCGAATAACACCAAAAACTCACTCGCCTCCTAGGCGCTTAGAAATACAATATGGGGGAACAATCTTTAGACACACACAGAACTTTCCTTCCCCATAATATAAAGCCAGGTCGAAGACGAACAAGACGGCTTGACCCTTTGAAAAACTACAGCTCGAAAGTCTTTCTTAACGCGCCACAAAAGTCACGCGTGCGTCGTTAGACGCTAGACCCTCTGAGCAAAACTCAGGTGGGCGATGTTGAACACATACTAGAAAAAAGACTGACCATTCAAGCCATATATGGTCATGTAATAAGACATCGGTTCTAGTTGCAAACATTCCGAGAAAAGCTGACCATTCAAGCCATATATGGTCAGGCAACCAGACATCGGTTTTAATATTAGATCGCTAGGTTAAAAACAAGTGGAATAACAACCACTGTTGAATTCAACCCAAGTAAAAAATGAGTAACTTCCCTTTGATCAGGAATCTAACAAATAATGTCTCAAAATTTAAACAGGTACATTTCACAGACTATAAACTCAGCGAAAATGTCCGCAACAACTACCTGTGATTTTAGTTCTCTGTGAGAAACCCGCATAAAGTAGTCACCAGTTTTTGCAGTGACCGGTTCAAGAAACCATTCTATATGCTGAGGTAGTCAGCCTCGTTTGACTTAGACATCCAATAGCAATTTTCACATGTTAATAATGCAAAATATAGAATTATAAAATCTACAACTTACCTCAAATTTCTTTAGGAATACATACTGATTTCTGGCTCAGGGAAATAGTTATGGCGACTTGATTAAAATGTCTTTTACACGTGGTCTGGTGTATTACTTTGCAAATAGAATCCCACTATGACCTAGTGTTCAGATTCATAGGATTCCGGGCATTCCGTATTACTGAAGGAATAGTTTTCCTGGGATATAAGTCCACAAGATGTTCAAACACGTTGTCCGGTCCTTTAAAGTGGAATCTTGATCCTATTCCTTATTCTGGCTGTCTTGTTGATAAATTGGATTTCACATTGCGGTAAACTCACAAGGCTCTAAATTTTAAGGCAACATTCGTCCCACTTCCAGATTGCTACTAAATGACAAGGCTCCAATCAGAAATGTTGTATTTTTACATTTCAAATGCCAAGCCAATAGCATGCAAAATGCGTATATTTCCCTTTCTCTCACGAAAAAATTCCTGCGTAACACACGCAAATAAATTTCTTTTTCCTCCTCCTCCTCCTTCTTCTCCTTATCCTCTTCCTCCTCCATCTTCTCATCCTCCTCCACCTCATCCTCTTTCACCTTCTTCTCCTTGTCCTTTTTTCTCCTTCTTCTTCTCCTCCTCATCTTTCTTATTTCTCCTTCTCCTCCTTCCTCTGCTCCTCCTCCTCCTTTTTTCTCCTCCTCCTCCTTCCTCTTCTTCATCTTCTTCTTTTGCTTCTTCTTCTCCATTTCCACCTCCTTCTTCTTCCTGTTCTTCTTCCTGTTCTTCTTCTTCATCTTCTTCATCATGATCTTCTCTTTCTTCCTCTTTTTTTTTCGTCGTCTTCTTAACTTTCTTCCTCTTTTTTGTCTTCTTCGTCTTCTTTCTACCTTTTCCTTTTCTTCTTCTTTTTTTCTTCCTCTTCTTGTTCTTCTTCTTTCTTCTTCACCTTCTTTTTCTTCTTCTTTCATACTGTTCTTCTTTGTTCTTTTTTTTTCTTCTTCATCTTTCTTCTTATTCTTTTCTGCTTCTTCTTCTTCATCATGACCTTTTTCTTCTTCTTCTTCTACCTCATCTTCCTCTTCTTCATCATGGTTTCTTTCGTCCTCTTCTTTTTCTTCTTCTTCTTTCTTTCTCTTCTTTTTCTTCTTCTTTCCTCCTCTTCTTCATCATGATCTTCCTCTTCTTCACCTTGATCTTCTACCTCTTTTTCATCATGATCTTCTTGTATTATTTTCCTTTTCGTTTTTCCTTGTAGCAAGGGTAGGAGGATTGCACTTCTCGTACTTCTCATTATAAGGTCAGGGTATTGTCTCTCTTACACAGCTGTGCGTAAACCCATGACTTCTAACCTTCACTGTTGCAAAAATACAGTGCTCGAATTTTCCTTTTTTTTTTAATTTGTTGTACAGCCTTGACCTATACCAGAGGTTTTCAAACTTTTTTGGTCCGCGGCTCCCTTGACCTGTGCATAAATCACCGCGGCTCCTCTCTATACTACGAAGATCTATATTTATTGATGGACCTTGGCTCATAATATCGAGCCCAACACTTTTCCCAAGCCACCGCGACGCCCTAGGCAGAGGGCCGCGACGCCTCTGGGAGCCGCGACGCACAGTTTGAAAACCTCTGACCTATACACATAAATTGTATTCACAGGTAACCTTTGACATCCCTTCTTTTTTCAAGACGTCATATTCTGTTACACAGGTGTTTTTGTTTCAGCTACTGAATGCCTCTTTTCAACCCTATTTACATTCAAACATTAGAGCTAGTTGTTTCACACATGCGACAGTCACTGCAGTTGTTTGTTCTGCACACGTTTAAATTATCTCTTTTAAGTGTTCATTTAATAATGTAAATATTTGATTACAGCGATGTTCACGGTTTAAAAAATCTGTTTTTTTTCCCCTCCCACCTACTTTTAGATGAATAGGTATTGAAAAGTATGTCACATTTTTTTCGTCATACTGTTAGCTTTGGTCGGATCATCTATAGCAGCGTGGTCCAAATGTGGCCCGCGTAAAATTGTTGAGTGGCCCGAGCTCATACAAAAAATGTTTCTTTAATTATATGGTAAAATTAATACTTTTGAGATTAGACTCAAAACGTCCGGTACAAGGCAATGTTTTACTGCCTGCAGTCAGCCTCCGAAAGCGGTCGATTGACATAGCTATCGTTACAGAAAATCCATACCCCACCTCGCCAAACTTCTCATTAGGAGGTAAAATTAAAACTAACATTATTTCAATAGAAATTCAATGCTCATTTTTATCGTATTTTATTGCTCATGTTGCGCTCTTCGATTTTCATCCATTTGTCACTGAGCTTTTATTTTAAATATTTTTTTATGAATGGCCCACGGACTTTAAATTTCGGATTGTGTGGCCCTCGGGGTAGAATAAGTTGGACCATCCTGATCTATAGGCAAGAAGCTTTTAACCACTTTTATTAAAGATCATCATCATCATCATCGTCGTTACCTAAGGTTCGCTAAGAGGCATAGGCCGTCAACAAATTCACATATATATGTGCTTATGCAGCGGTGGTTTCAGTAGCAATGTGTTTTAGATTATGAGATTATCATCCCCCATACACAACCTCGTATTAGCCTCATCGTATGACATTCTTAATGCTGTGTTACACATGTTTTAAATAAAAGTTCGGGGGTAATGTATGAATAATTTAAGAGCAAGCAGACTTTTCGCAAAAACGCAATAGGATTGATAAAGGATGTCAAATACAAGAAAACAGCTTTGATGTAGGTTGACATTTTATCTGGACAAACTGAAATAAAGGCATCGGGGCGTGAATAATACTTCCTTGTATGTTGCACATGATGTGATTTATCACCTGATAACAACAACCTGTCTTCTGTATGAATAATGAATTAGTTCTGTGACACATTAGTCACTCGTCTTTTTTACATTTAGTGTTAAAATGTGTCATTTTTATTGTTTTATTACTTTCTTTCAGCATCCGACTGACACAGTGGTTAGAGCGCTTAACTCTCGAGCAAAGGTATTGAGTTCGAAACACTGTGTACTAGTGCATACAATGGCGACTAATGTGAAGTTGTTAAAGGATTGGAAACCTAACTGTGTAAACCAAATTGATTAAAAAACCTCTCTTCTTCTTTGATCCTTAGCCGTCAACCGTCAAAGCAGTCAGTGGCCATCACGCCTAGTGGCGTCTTGTAGGGCAACAACAAATTGATTCCACTTTGCTCGGTCGGTGGCCATCCTTCGTACAGTGCCCCAACGCTGGTTCATTCTTTGCATCTCAGCCTCCACAGTCCTCCGCCAAGTTGTTTTTGGTCGGCCTCTCTTTCGTTTTCCTTCAGGGGTCCATAGCATAGCTGTTCTTGTGATGGCATCGGGGTCTCTTCTGAGGACATGGCCAACCCAGCTCCAGCGTCTGCCAGCTATGATGGTGTGCATGTCCTCTTGCTTGCTCCGAGTAAGCAGATCTTGGTTGGTGATGGTATTCGGCCAAAAGATTCGGTGAATTTTTATAAGGCATGTGTGAAAAGAGGACAATTTCGACATTTCCTTCTCTGTAACTCTCCAGCATTCCGCATCATAGAGAAGCACAGAAAGCACACAGCTCTGATATAATCTTAATTTTGTGCTTGCGCTGTATTGAGAGGACTTCCAGATGTTGTTTAGGCTAAAAAAGGCTGTTCTTGCCTTATTCATTCTGTTGTTGATGTCTTTGCTTGCTCCGCTGTCTGGTGTTACTATGCATCATAGGTATGTGAAGGTGTCTGTCTGTACCAGTTGCTAATTCCTTACTGATATGGGCTCAGGGTTGCTCACATTGAGCGTCATGACCTCTGATTTCTTTAGATTGATGTTCAAGCCCACCTGCTGGCTATACTTATTAAGTCTATCCGTTTTTTCCTGGATGTGTTGATGTGAATGTGCTAGTAGTGCAATGTCATCTGCATATTCCAGATCTTCCAATGTAGAACATGTAGTCCATCTTATTCCTCTTGGACTGCCCTCTGTTGTCTGGCGCATCACCCAAGTCTATGACTGTTAAAAATTGAGTGGTTGATAAGGGGCATCCCTGTCGTACTCCTGTCTTCACCTCAAACGTTAGGTTGCTCTGCCCAACGCTACATGTAAAGTAGGCATAGAGGCTTTTTATGATTGACACTATGCAGCTTGGAATTCCATAAGCCCTCAGTATTTTCCATAAACTGTCCCTATGTATACTGTCAAAAGCCTTTTCAAAATCAACAAAATTAATGTACAGCTGTCTTTGCCATTCTGAGCACTGCTCTATAATGTTCCTGAGGGTAAATATATGATCTACACATCTTCTGTTCTTTCTAAATCCTGCTTGTTCTTTCCTCAGTTTGTGGTCTACTGCTTTTGAAATTCTCTGTATAATTATCCTGCCTAGTATTTTGCTGGGAACTGAGAGAAGAGTGATTCCTCTCCAATTATTGCAGTCTGCAAGATCTCCCTTCTTGAGCAATTTAACAATTATTCCTTTGTTCCACTCTGTTTGTGTTGTCCCTGTTTTCCAGACTTGTGCAAATAGTGGTTCTAATAGTTCTGCTGCTAGCTCAGGGTCTGTCTTAAAAAACCACAGTGTGACAAAATAACCTCGAACGTCACATTTACCTGTGCCATCTTGTAATTCATTCTGTGCTCTTCACTTTCTTTTTCCCACCTCAGACAGTATTTGGTATTTTCGATTCATTGTTTACAATCCCTGCCCTCAATTTTTGTCAAGTCGGAATTTCAGCGACCGTCTTTTGCTGATTAGAGTAATCAGTCACTTTCCTTTGAACCCATATTAACACCTGGGATCGGTAGAGAGAAATGTGGTTTACTAATGTGTAACACATTTCCTACCAGACAGTGCATGAGCGCGCCCAATTAAGAAGTAAACAACATTGGGATGACCACAATCGATTATCTTATCACTGATAATAGTTCTGTCTCGCCAGTTTGTTGTTAGTGTTGGTTGGACCAGGTAAAGGAAATAGTCATTTCCGTGCAAACTTGTAGATAATAGTTACGATAATTATCCATCTTGAAAGAGATTACCTGTGATAGATTATGACGTCGTGAGTGTAAACATGTTATGTAATAGACGGAATATGACATACCTTATATCGGAAAGGACTTGTAAACATCAAATTTTTGTGCGATACGCAGGAATTTCACATTAGAGGATAGTGGGAATATACCCCTACCAAAATATATTCAAACTGCATACTTTTGGTTTGACATTTGAGATGTTAAAATACAACATTTCTGATTGGAACCTTGTCATATAGTAGCAATCTGGATGCGTGGGTCGAATGTTGCCTTATAATCTAGCGCCTGTTGAGTTTACGGCACTGTGAAATTCAACTCGTCAAGAAGACAGCCAGACAATCCAGAATAAGGAATAGGATCAGGATTCCATTTTAAAGAACCGGACATCATGTTTGAGCATCTTGTGGATTTACACGACGACAACTCTCCCTTTATTAATACGGAAAGCCCGGAATCCTAGGAACCTGAACACTTAGTCATAGTGGGAGTCTATTGTAAAGTAACACCCCAGACCACGTGTAAGAAGCATCTTAATCAAATTGCCTTAACTATTCCTCTGAGCTAGAAGTCTATATCCCCAAAAATATTTTGGGGTCAAATGTACATTTTATAATTCTATATTTTGCATTATTAATATTTGAAAACTGCTAGTGGATGTCCAAGTCATACGAGGCTCGCAACCTCTGCATATAGAATAATGATTTTGTGATAAAGTACATTGATACAGCGATAAAATTATTAATTATAAGTATAAAAGTTAAAATAATTTGAGTAGAAAAAGAAATAGTAAAGTTGTAACGCGTCTTCTTTCCCCGCGCCAGTCATCACATTGAGATAAGAACGTAGTGTGAAACCTTATTGCCGCGCTAGTGGTATTGGATTTTATAACTCGCCCGTCAAGGGTTAACGGTAAAAATTTTGAAAACGACAAGCTTAGTTGTTCCAAGAAAGATAGTAAGAATAAAACAGGGGAGGTATAAACGAACGCATAAAAGTGAGAGAGAGAGAGCGCGAAAACATGCCACAAATTGTCAAGCGTTAGATTCTTGGACTAGCTACCCAAGACGACCGTGCTAGACGATACAGTGGCAGGTGTTTGGTAACGTGTCGCAAGCTTTGTAGAATTTAAAAATACCCCGCAAAACTCAATACTTTTTCGGACTATAGGCACACTGAGAAAATATATAAACACACAGACAGCGCTTTCGCTGCAAAAGAGTCCATTTTATGACGTAACAGACTAGTAGTTTCAGTTTTGGACAACGCGGGAGAGGAGAAAAGATGGCGTAATTTATACGATAGTGGAAATTGAAACTAACTCTGAAAAAAATAGGGATTTCTTTATTAATGGGTTTAGGATCATAAAACCTAGTTAGTTTGATGGCTTATCTTCTCCTGATAAATAATATGTTTAAAATACAAAATCCCCCAGTAGATAAGAAAGTTATTGACAAAAGACTGTATTTGTTCGTGCAGACAAACGGACAGACTGGCGGTTTTGCATTCATTTTGCATTCACTAACGATTACAATTTTGAACGCGTTGTTGGAAATGAGACAAGCAAGCATGTATTCTGTTGGAGGAGGGGTAGACAAGGGGAGAGAAATTATGGGATGGCTTAACACGAAATATATTTTAGCAGTAGAAATCTAAGAATGAGTGAGGAGAAAACTTGGTATGTCCAAAAATCAAGTCTGTTTTTGCATTTATTTTCAAATTCAAAAGTAGTCGTTCGCTCATTGGCCAACGCCTTTTATAATATTGAAAAAATTCAAAGTCTCGACGCCATTTGTCACAATACTGTTCCTTGAACAGGACGTTTGAAATTCTGTGAAGTGTGACTTGCCTTAGTAACTAAATATATATAACTAAAACAATAATAGGCATCACAGTCCAGCCAGTAGGACATCTGAAGTCTGCTAATCAACGTACCTGTGTTTATTCATTGAATTTATGGGTTTTTATCTGGCACTAGCCCGGTGCCAGATGTCTGTGAAAAGCAGTTGAGAAGTCTTTTCATTTCCAGTAGTGACAGGAGTCTACAGAGTCCACCCTGTTACTTTTGGGCCAGTATCAAAGTGATCGTTTTACAGCAAGAATACGGACAGTTCAAGTTGTGCCAGATAAGTATAATATCTGGCACACGATTTTCATCAGCATCAAAGACTAGTGCACCCTTGTATAACATAATAAAAATATTCCCCAAAGAATAAAACATTGACAGTTGTGTATTAAAGAACTAGGGATGATTAAAGAATCCCAAACAGCCATCCAGTGTTAGAATCCAGTAATATTAAAAATTTAGAAACCCTAATAGTATATTTTAACAGTATATGTTTGGACAAACTGTCCCTTTGGGTTGAAAAGTTGCTTTTATGTATATACCTTGAGTTCTTTTAATTTGGAAAGTCCTGACCAGAAGAATACTAGGTTCAGGACCAATAAAATTGTATAGAAAATATTTACACATCAAAATTTAACCCATGTGTTAGTTCATTTGATCATAGACTTTACTAGTTGTTTGTATGTGTGTGTGTTAGTGTCAAATTACCATCACACCACACTTGCATAACCCTAGACATTAGACGTAGTTATCATACATACTAGTCAAGAATAGGTCTGACTGAGGTCATAAGGTGGTAGCAGAAAGGTCCCCTGATAACTCAACCCAAAATTTGTTATAATCAGGGACCTTCACAGCTGACCTCATTCAGTACAATAGTAATAAAGAACAACAACATTGCATACCATCAAAAACCACCACAGGTTTCATGGACCATCACTGCAGAGCAAGGGGAGTAAATCCAGTGACACACAGTAAAGAAGAGAATAAGCAGAGCTTTGTTGCAGGCTTCTTGAAAGGGGGACCAACTGTAGTGATGGCTCCACGTTTGTGTGGAGCGGAACAGGGATGACTTTTATCTGGCGAAAGAGGAATTGAAATGGAAATCTGTGAAACCTTCCAGCGGCTCAATTTACCACACTAAACTAAGGATTTATTGTTTTGGGTGAATGCAATTTTAACTTTGAATTTGGGGCGTGTTTTGTGTGGGTCTGTTTGAAAGTAATTTTAGATAGAAATGATTACGGCATACATATTACATCCTCGTTGGTGGTTTGTTTCCTGGTCACGTCAGAACTAATATTTATGGAATGTAAAGGGGGTATGGAGTTGAGAAAGGTGAAAGTTCAGAGGCTTTGATATATGAACAAGATGAGTGCAACCACAGTTTCCACTTTCTTTTTTGAACATGAAAGTACTAACGAAGTTACGGGAAAAGAGAGAGAGTCAGAGAAAGTGTGTATGTTTGTACATGTGTCTTTTTAATGATGTATAATTTTTATATGCCAATGTGTATATATGTTTAAAGATGCATCGGGGATCGGAGTGGCTCGGAGGTATGGCATCGGCCTCTAATTCTAAAGGTACCGGTTTCATAACTTGTGGTTCCTAATGATGTCATACTGCCTCCTGATCTCCTGGGTAGCGAGATAGGATGCCTAGCCTTCTCGGTTAAGGGCGAAAAAATAGGAGGTCCCATGTGTAAGTTGCGCACGTTCAAAATCCATCGGCAGGTGGAAATCGTAAAGAGTAGGCCGTACGGCCGCTACCCTGGCAAAATTTAAAAACTAGGAAACCTACCCACCATGAACGCTTTGGTGCAGCCTTCCTTAATCAGTGATTCGTCATATCGCTCACAACTTAATAGATTTTGTGAAGATATGACGAATTCCTTATTTATGATAACTAATCATCCACTTGTATTCTGTGTAATAGAATGTATGGACCATTTATTTTCTAAGTTGTTTTTGTTTTAAAGTATTTGGTTTACCAACAATTTAAGTGGTCCCTACAACTCTCCCCCACCCCCTCCTTTTTTGTTGTTGCTTGTTTCACTCCTTAGAACAATAATAACGCCTGACACAGCGCCTTTCATGGGTCATGTCAAAGTCACTGTGTAGTGATACCTTAAAGATGTAACATGTTGTTTGCTGATTTATTTGAATATTTAACGATACGCGTGATTATTACTACCATTCGTGACTATGGCTATGAAACATAGCTGTCTAAAAAATCGTGGCAGTGAAATATAATAATGTGTGTCTGTAACTTAAGTACTGCCTATTACGATAATACCAGGGTTGATCATTTAACCTGCCTTCAATTCAGGGAGGGCCTCGCATTTAAGCTTATGACCACGTCTTTAGCATTTCTTTCTTACTCTCTCTCTCTCTCTCTCTCTCTCTCTCTCTCTCTCTCTCTCTCTCTCTCTCTCTCTCTCTCTCTCTCTCTCTCTCTCTCTCTCTCTCTCTCTCTCTTACTTTTTCCATCTTTATTTCTTTCTTTCAATCTCTTTCTTTCTTTTTTCTTTCTTTCTTTCGTTCGTTCTTTCTTTCTTTCTCTCTCTTTCTTACTTTTTCCGTCTACATTTCTTTCTTTTAATCTGTCTCTGTCTCTGTCTGTCTGTCTGTCTGTCTGTCTGTCTGTCTGTCTGTCTGTCTGTCTCTCTCTCTCTCTCTCTCTCTCTCTCTCTCTCTCTCTATTACTTTATCCGTCTATATTTCTTTCTTTCAATCGGTTTCTTTCTTTCTCTTTCGTTCTATCTTTCTTTATTTCTTTCTCCCTCTCTTTCTTTTAATTTCTTCCTTTCTTTTTTAATTTCTTTCTTTCTCTCTCTTTCTTTCTTTTTCTCTCTCTTTTACTTTTTCCATCTGTATTTCTTTATTTCTGTCTCTTTCTTTGTTTCTTTGTTTCTTTCTCTCTTTCTCTTTCGTTCTATGTTTCTTTTCTCTCTCTCTCTCTCTCTCTCTCTCTCTCTCTCTCTCTCTCTCTCTTTCTTTCTTTCTTTCTTTCTGTCTTTCTTCTTTTTTTAAAACATTGTCTACGTCTTATGTTTCTCTTAAGATTGAGTATCAGGCACTGAACCTCTAACAGGGTACATGTGCTTAATTGGCGCAGGTAATGTGAGATTGGCGTGTGTGATGTGAGACTGGTGTGCGTATTGTGAGAGTAGTGTATAGAATGTGAATGTGAAGTGTGTGTCGGATGTGAGAGTTGTGTGTGACGTGAGAGCGTTGTGTGTCATTCATATGAGTGGTGTTTATGTGATGTGAGAGTAATGTATGCAATGTGAATGTGGTGTGTGCGTATGTGTGCGTGTATGTAATGTGATTACGATGTGAGAGTGGTGTATGTGATGTGAGAAGGATATAAAAAAGGTAGTCCCATAGAAAATACTGACGTAGGGAAGTGAGGTGTTTGAGTCTTCACTAGACTAGGTCCAGCATTATAATGCGGGGTGACCAGTTCCCTTCCTTGCTACCTTTGTCTTTCCTAATCTAAGAGCAAAGTCAAGTACCCATTTACAGCTACGTAGATCAATATACTAGGTTTCAGCATCGAGAGGTGGGGTTATCAATTCCCTTCCTCGCTGTCTTTCCCTTCCCTACCTCAAGAGCAAAGTCAGGTACCCACTTACAACTCGGTAGACTGAAGCATGTCGACACCGTGAATCAAACCCGACATCTTTGTCGCGAGAGACCAGCGCTTTGTCCACTCTGTCAATTGGACGCTCACATGCTAATGTCTACCCAGTAGTAAACGAGTACCTCGCTGAGCTTTTGAGTTAGGGAAGGCAAAAGCAGCGAGGAAGTGAGCCAATCATAAAGCTGAGACCCAGAGTAGTGAGTCTTTAATACTTCACTCCACTACGACAGTACAGTGGCAGGGTGGTTCAAGCGCTTGTTCACCAGTCAAAAGTACCGGGCTCGACACCAAATTTCGTCATGCTCTATTCGCAGCTGTAAAAGGGTACCTCGTTCTGCTTTTTATTTCGGAAAGGCAAAGGCATTGAGGAAGGTAACACATCATAAAGTATAGTATATAAAGTATATATTTATATATAAACATAATGTAGTGAAGTCTTTAGCAGTTCACGCCCCTACAGCATTGATAGCTCTGTGACTAATTCTGTGTTATGTTAATTGTTCACATCTTTTCATTTATATTCATTGTGTCAGGGCCGGATTAAGCCAAGAAGGGCCTCTAGACTTTTTTATGTTTGGGCCCCACCTTCAACTAATAAGGAGCCTCGGTAGCGCAGTGGTTAGTGCACTGGCTTCCTAGCTCAGTGGACCATGGTTCGATCCCCAGTTGAGGTGGGATTTTTTAGACCGCAAACGGCTCCGGGGTAGACCCAGCCTCATGAATTGGGTACCAGAGCAACTCTGGGAAGGTTAAGGCGGCCGGCGTGATGCTGACCACATCACCCCTACTGTGCCGTTGGTCAAGAAAATATGGGCCTAACACCATATTCCCAATATGCCTCAGTGGGCGTGTAACGGGATCCTTTACCTTTACCTTTCCTCAACTAATAAGCAATAATTTTAATATTTCTTTTCAAACCCCTTAGCATAATTGTTTTAACTTATGCACGGGCCCCCATGAGCTCCGGGCGCCTAGGCTTCAGTCTACTTAGCCTAATGGATAATCCGACACTGCATTGTGTACATACTATTTAACGTATAACCTCATATATGTCCTAGCATTTTGATTTATCAATTTATTTCATACCTCTTCTGAAAGTATACCTACATGTCCTAGCATTTTGAATTATCGATCTATTTTATATCTCTTTCGAAAATATACCTACGTGTCCTAGCATTTTAAATTATCAGTCTATTTCATATCTCTTCCGAATATACGCACATATTCAGAACACATTCAACTTATTTCTTGTGTTAACAAGTATCTAAGTTTAGCGATCTTGAAGTCATTATGTTAATTCGTCTTTTAACCCTGATAACCGCATATGCTTAACAGATAGGATTATTCTATACAGATATCGTTCTGAAAAAGGTAACCTTTTTTTTTTTTTGTGCTGAAAATCTCGAACCGCCGGCAACGGCCTTTTACCAGTTTAAAAACTTGATTGTGTGAAACAACTCATGCAGCGAGGGCTCCGTAACTCGTGGTCGCTTCAGAAGTTGTGTTGGAAATCTCTTACAAAAGTTACAAAGAGAGGTTTAGTTTTTATTGTTTGCGTGATAGATAAAAATGTTCTGCATATTGGCAAATTTATATGTATTATATTATTCTTAGTAAATACGTTTGTAAGCCTAGAGCTGCGGGTAGGCAAAGTAGTAACTAAATTTACAGTTTTGGAAACTATATGTCCTAACTGGCAACCAAGATGATACGGACTTTCATAACTAGGTGCATGCGCAGAAACAAGGGATTGAAATGCTATACCACGTTCACCAGTTTGGAACTGATGACAAATTTAATTTATTCCATCTCCACTTTTGGCCAAAATCGACCTGTGGTCATAAATCGACATAAAATACTTTAATCTATCATCCTACACAATATCTATATATATAAACAAATAAAACGGTATTGAATCAGTTTTACAAATAAAGAGTGCACAGGAAACAACGGACGTTTCGGGTTTTACCCTTCGTCAGCCACAGTTACAAACAGGCAACAAGGACAATAAATATAGATTATAGACTACAAATACGGAATACGAGTATATAAACACAGATGAAGAGCAATAATAAAACAAATAAACCACAAAACCAAAAGAATTAATAAATACAAGAAATTCAACAATCAACAAAAATCAAATGAAGAAAATGGAATAAAAAGTCCTGCTGTAAGACTCTTTGCTGAAAGAGTCGGTCAAGCAATGAACAATTGTCTCAATGGCGTCCCACAGCGATGAATAAAAATGACGTCATAAAAATACGGAAGTAGAAACACAAAACTATATAAAAGAAAGATCGTGAAAAAAGCGACGAATGAAATAAAGAAGTCTGAAATACAGGAAAGCCAATGAATAACAGAGTGAAGCAAAATTATGTTGGACATTAAGACCATTAGGAGAAAGACAAACCATTTCGAAAATAAGACGATTCTCTACAGAAAATCGACTACGGTCATCGAGAAAGCAACCGCTTAACCAGGTTACCAGGATGTCAAAGGGACCAGAATGGTCTGGGCTATTGAAATTAAGGGCCACAGGTTTCTGTGCTCTGAGATAAATATCATTTAAGTGCTCGCGGAATCTATCTGCCAACATTTATTTACACAATATCTAACAGTTAACAGTATGAATCATCATGAAAAAATTCATTTTAATGTGGTATCTCCTTCCTTTCAACTAGTTACCTAACAAACTTTGAACGTGTTTTTCTGCAGTGGAAGAAGAGGTGAGATGGAGACACTGGCACTGAATAGGATACATTGAGGAATCATAATGCTAGCATTACAAGGTAGTACTTCTGGACCCCCCAAAGTAAGAGAGATAGAGGGACACAGAAACATACACGGAGAAGGTAAATGAGACAGACATGAACAGGATAAGAAAAGACATGAAAAAAATCTCGAACGGATGGCACAGGACATGAATTTCTTGGAAGCCCATGTTCCTTAGACAGCTGAAAGGTACTTATGATATATCTTTATTATAACTCACCAGTTCTCATGTAGTAAGTACCCGGGGGTGTCAGAACAGACAAATAAAGAATAGGACCACTCCTCCCGCATGCATGTCGTTACGCATATATATATAAAATATATATATATATATATATATATATATATATATATATATATATATATATATATATATATATATATATATATATATATATATATATATATATATATATATATATATATAAAATCCCAGATTTTTCTGTCACTAACGCTAAGGGATGTAACTTTGGTTGAAAGTTAGACATTAATTGTATTGTTTCCCTTATATATGTACTCTCCCGAAATTAGTAACACTCGACAACGAAAAGTGCGCAAATGACGGTGTGCACAAAAGCATTTATAGAATGTGTGATCCAGTATACACACATTGGGATCCTCGCTGCTGCTACGTAGTTCGTGTACTGTGGTGATGCACAGTGGTTTGAAAAAAAATACTTTTGAATAAGTAAAATGCCGTTAGGTATTGGTGCTTCTGAATTTAATTCCCGTCTTATGACGAGCTTTTACACTAGTCGTCATATAAAACAAATCGCTAGAGATCTCACCACTGCAGGAGCATGTAAATGCTTGGTGCAGATTTCCTGCACGAGGACCAGCTGCAGAGGTCGCTCCATGCTCCATATGGAGCAAAGGCGAAAATGATGATGATATATCAGGGAATAATAAGACTTTTTAAAAAGTCAGAGTCATTAAAGGTTGTGGGATTTCATTGGTTTATCGCTTTTCGCACTTGCTCTACGTCTGAACTTTCCGGTTCATCCAGTCCGGTCGCGGAACTTGCCGATATTTACCGTAACAAGATTTTCTTGAATGAGTTAACGAAAGCGACAGACTTGAGCAAGCCGAACACAAAAATGTCACGTTCCTAATTTGTGATGTTAACTAGCACAGGTTACCTTCGACCGAACGAACAGTGCGTGCAAATTTGGTCAAAATGTGTTCCCGTTACTGTAACAAGTGATAGGCAACTTCGGAATGAAACAGTTCGTGCAAGAAAAGCACGTTCTGTACGGAATGACAACGTATCCGGTGACTTAATTTGGCAAATGAGCTGGTTTGACACATTTGAACACTGAGCGTGCCGTGACCAGGTTTTTCTTCCGCAACAATCCAAATGGGTGTCAAGCAAGTTTGTTATCCCTAGGTCAAGAGGGGAGACGGAAAACTTAAGTTAGTTTTAAATGTTTAGTAGACTAGAAGGATTGAGGTGATGCGACAGGATCACCAGTGTGGCGTTGATGACCGGAGCCAGTGGAGCTTGAGTTAAGAGGATGACGCATCGCGGGATCCAAACCTGGCAGCGTCACCCTCCAGTCTACTCAGCTGTAAATGGGTACCTGACTCAGCTCTTGAGTTAAGGAAGGAAAAGGTCACGAGAAAGGTAGCTGGTCACCCCATCTCATAAAAAAACGGAACCTAATATGATCTCTAACACTTGATCTCTAACACTTCACTCCCCTACGGCAATTTCTGATATTCATTCATCACCCATCAGCTACCCCAAGGAGCGACAACCGTCAAAAAACGTATGCCAAACCCTCCAGTCTCATGCCATAAGCTCAAGGTGTTTTCTTTCGTAATGTCTTTCTCCAGTTCTCTTCTCCACGTGTTCTTTGGTCTTCCTCTATCTCTCTTACCTTGGAGGTTCCAAAAACAAGGACTGCTTTGTAATACTATCAACATGAATTCTTAGTGTGTGTCCGCTCCATCGATAGCGTCTTTTTCTCATGTCTTGTTCCACCGGTACTTGTAAATTACTTCTATGGCACTACCATAACCTTTTAAAAAAAAAAATTTCCTAGAGAGAGAACATTTGAAATAGTTCTTTGTAGTTCTTTTCTCCTGAAAGTTTCCGTGTAAATAGTTCCTACAGCTCATGTATATTATTCATGTAACGGAAACTTTACCTCGCCGGATGTTGATACTTTTAAGTTTTAAGCATGTTTAGTGAACTTCTTCTTCTTCCTCGTTCGTCCTGAAAAGGACGTTGGTTGCGTTGTGCCTGTTTACAGCGAAGCTGCGATATCTGCGCCTTTCGGCCGGTACATCCGACTTCAGCACGGCATTTTTTGGGACCGGGTTTACCTTCCCTCTTCGATCCCTACTCTCTCAGCCAGACTGCAGTGATGCAGCCTGTTTCCAGGACCACCACGTGGAGGTCGAGTAGGGTCTTGGTCAGCTCTGGTTCGCTGACCCTGACGCAATTAGTCAAGCTATGGGTCGCTGACTGCATTCTCTATTGCTGCGTCTTTGGGTCCCGTTTAGTGAACGATCTTCAACGTTCCATTGTTTCATGGATTAGACTCAATCTAGGCAGTCTAGTCCATACAGTCAACAAGACAACATCTATAACGACTGTCTTAACCGAATAAACGTGATCGGGTTACTTTTTAATTATACAACAATACAAGCAACACAAGGAGGGGGGGAATCCCGTTACACGCCCATTGAGGCATATTGGGAACATGATGTTAGGCCCATATTTTCTTGACCATCGGCACACTAGGGGTGATGTGGTCAGCATCACGCCGGCCGCCTTAACCTTCCCAGAATTTGCTCTGGTACCCAATTGGGGCTCGGTCGACCCAGGAGCCGTTTGCAGCCTAAAAAAATCCCACCTCATCTGGGGAGCAATACAAGCTCAGCGGTTACTGTCCACCTAAGTTTTGTAAGTACCCTACCCTACCCCTTACGTTTATAGTTTGTACTTTATCTTTAGGGTCAGAGTGGCTAAGAGTTATGGCGTCCGCCTCTAATTCTAAATGTACTGAGTTCGCTCCCAGATGGAAATTTTTTCCAGAACCAGTAGTTCTTAATGATGTCATACTCCCCCCTGGTCTCCTGCGTAGTGAGATCTCCTGGGTAGTGAGATCTCCTGGGTAGTGATATCTCCTGGGTAGTGAGATCTCCTGGGTAGTGAGATCTCCTGGGTAGTGAGGTCTCCTGGGTAGTGAGGTCTCCTGGGTAGTGAGATCTCCTGGGTAGTGAGGTCTCCTGGGTAGTGAGATCTCCTGGGTAGTGAGATCTCCTGGGTAGTGAGGTCTCCTGGGTAGTGAGGTCTCCTGGGTAGTGATATCTCCTGGGTAGTGAGATCTCCTGGGTAGTGAGATCTCCTGGGTAGTGAAGTCTCCTGGGTAGTGAGGTCTCCTGGGTAGTGATATCTCCTGGGTAGTGAGATCTCCTGGGTAGTGAGGTCTCCTGGGTAGTGAGGTCTCCTGGGTAGTGAGATCTCCTGGGTAGTGAGATCTCCTGGGTAGTGAGATCGGATGCCTAAACTGCTCTCGGATAATGACGAAAAAAATAGGTCCCGTGTGCAAGTTGCGCACGTTAAAAATTCCTGGTTGGAAATCGTAATGAGTAGATAATACGGTCGCTGCACTGGTAAAATGTACAAAATTAGGAAACCTTCCCACCACAGAAATATTTATAGAATGTGTGATTCCTGTATACACACATTGGAATCCTCGCTGGCGCTATGGAGTTTGTGCACTGTGCTGAGATCCTCATTGTGTGATATACGGGATGAGATCGGAGCACTGATGGAGTTGTCTGTGTGCTATGAGGATGGTCCTTAAAACTTTATCTTTCCACCCAATCTTCAGACCACTTAAGTATCTGCTGAGATCAGACGAGTGTTATAAATCTTGGGGGAGGGGGGGGGGGAAGAAGAGAAATGCTGAGGGCAGGAGTAGCAAACGAGGCCAAAAAATGATATGACAGGACAGACGAACATTTAAGCAACACTCAAATATAAAGACTTAAAAAGAGAAATGAATGGAAATCCTTGAAGTCAAACAGAAGAGCGATGTCAAAGTTTATTGTGGTGACAATAAAATATGAGGAGAGGTTTGACATGCAGTTAAGTTAATGTCTTTATGTTAGGCGTTGTTGCGTAATACATTATCACAGCCGTCATCGCTGCTGTAAACCGCAGGGCTATGTTAACCCCTCACGTCTGTACATAACATTTGTTCCGTAGCGTTCCGGTGTATATCATTGATGCCATTTGCCATCTTGTTAGACCGCCTGTTACCTTCTGATATTGCCATTCTAAGTCCATGATATTATCAATTTTTTGTTTAAATTTGATTTTCTTACATGACGAAAAACTCTTATTGTTTTGCATTTATTTTCAAGAAGTAACCCACCAAAAGTGGTCACCGTTTCCAGTGATCTTTCATTGTACATGACTGTCTGTCGTTGTCACGGGATTCGCCTCCCCTTTGCTTTGCAGTAGTGGTCCACCAGTGTCCAAAACTCAAGAATATCTAAAATGGGTCGTTAAAGGTGTCTACCTTCGCTCAAGATTACTCTTGGCAGAGTTGTAGATAGAAGGATAATGACGCTTATATCTAAAGGGTGTTTCCACAAGATAATTCAGAAGAAGAACAATGCTGCATAGGGCTGAGCACTATTAACATATATCTGATCCGGCACCTTTTATGAAGTTTTAAGCAATGGTTTGGCTTATTCGAGCCCCCGGCTGGTTTAATTCAGCGAAATTCCTTTTATAATTAATTGTGGCTCTATGGCTGTAAATATATGTAAATATTTTAAAGATTGTGGATCACACATGCGCTCTCTTAACTATAAAAACTGAATCAACTATGAATTTGAAAATAACATATAACAAACGTAATAATCAATTAGTCTTTAACAAATGTAAATAAATATGTATGAAGATGATTTTAGGAGGTTTTAAAAATTTGTCTTCACTAAGACTTAATTGGAGACTGATGGTTATTAGTGTCCGCTGGGTGCCTGTTACAAAAGACTTAGCTTGCTGAGTACTGCACTGGGTCGTTGTCGGGATTTTTGGGATGAGGACTCTTCTCTAGAGGCGTCTAGATGAACTTCACTCCTAATGTCAACGTGGGTGTCTTCACAATGTGTCCACTGAAGGTAGTAGTTGTCGAACACAGGTTTGAATCACAAAAATAGTGGCGACGATTCTTACTTCAGACTGGTCTGCTCCTAAGAACCGTCTTCTAGCTTCAACCACGAACCCAATGGGATATACAAGGGGATTGATATAAGTCTTGGGCCTGACCATGAAGGAGTCACAGGAGAAAGATGAAACTTGGCACATTTAAAGTTCATCATATTTTCACTGAATGTGTAAAGTACACGTTTGTTTCTTCAATGGGTTTTCCCGCTACGGTGCACGGCGCAATGTACCCTATTGACCGGATCTGCTGCTCCAAAGATTTGACAAAACAATGGAAAAGAAAAAGGCCAGAGCTGTGATAAAATTTCTGATGTTTCAGGGAAAAACACCTACAGAAATACACAGGGAGATGGAACCAGTGTTTCGTGATTCTTGTCCTTCATATACTTCGGTAAAATAACTGGTGTCAACAGTTTAAGTGCGGCCGCTCAAATGTTGCTGATCTGCCAAGATCTGGTAGACCAGCCTTAGAGTGCAGCGATGAAAATGCAACAAGAGTGAAGAAAATCATTGACGAGGATCGAAAAATGTCAATTGTGGAGATAGCTAGTAGAATAAACTAAATGAAAGAACAGTTTATAGAATTTTACACAACAGACTGAACATGAGAAAAGTGTGTGCACGTTGGGTTCCGCGACTGTTGACACGTGAACAGAAGCAAACGAAGGTAAATTGCTGTCAACAGTTGCTCAAAAAGTGTCAGTCAAAAATTGTTTTGGAGACCATGGTGACAGTAGATGAGACTTGGGTACACCATTATGACCCCGAATCCAAAATTGCCAGCATGCAATGGAAAACCCCGGGTTCCCCAACACCTGTCAAGCCGAGGGCGCAGAAATCTGCAGGAAAAGTGATGCTGACTGTTTTTTCGGACGGCAAAGGTGTCCTTTTGAAAGATTATCTGCCTCGTGGCAACACAGTTAATGGACAGTACTATGCAGATCTTCTCTCAAAACTAAGAAAGGTTGTGACCAGGAAACGAGGGATAACGCGCACTCAAAATCTTCCTTTGCTTCAAGACAACGCGCCCTCTCACAAAGCACGGCTTGTGAAGCTAGCAGCCAACGATTTGAACATTGAAATTCTTCCACGCCCACCATATTCTCCAGATTTGGCTCCATCAGACTTTTTTCTATTCCCAAATCTTAAAAAACAGCTAAAAAGAAATCATTTTGACAGCGATGAAGAGGTTATACTGGCATGTGATGACTGGTTTAGTTTGAAAAATAGGGTGTTCTACTCCCAAGGTCCTTTCAAGGTCAAGCAGAGATGGCAGAAGTGTGTCAATTCAGACGGTGGCTATATTGAAAAGGAATAAACACTATACAAAATTTCAGCTCTCTGTGACATTGTCGTGAAACGAGTTGTGTAGACCCACTGCTTTGTTAAATCCCTATGTCGAGAGCCCAACCAATCAACGAGCACCGTTTACCAGTCGCTGAGCCAGAATAAATTACAAGAAGTTACGCCAGAAAAAAAACTTAAGCCCTGTTTTGTCGGATGTGGGTCGCGGCCATCTTGTTCACGCAATATGGCGGAAAAAACAATAAAATTAGGCTGTACGAGGCATGAGACCAAACTGCAGACAACCAATCAGCTTGCCCCGCCAGGAACCAACCAAACGCTTTCACCTGCCTATATAATCGGGCGAAATTTTATGCTAAAACACGCAACACCTACACGAAGCCAGATAGACCGGCTGAAGAAGAGAAGCTGTCAACCCTGATTTATTGCTTACCTGAGTGCATTGAACTGGCAGCCTGCTTCACTAAGTCGAGTCAAAACCTGGCCTGTTTAAATCTTGGAGGGTAAATATAATTTACTATTTGTAGGCAAATAGGCCTACAGCAGATATATAGTGTTTGTATTGGTTGTGTGTCATTTATACTACCTACACCTGTATATATTTAATATTTTGGTTCAATATGAACGTATCAGGTTACTGATTGTATCTTGGGGAAATTAGGATAATGATTGTATTTTCTGATATGATTGATGAAGACGAAGACTAATAGGACTCATAACTTCAATCTATTATCTCAGACCAACTGAAATATAACCAAAACAGTCCTTGTTAGGACTCAACCTATTGTCTCCTATAACTTCAATCTATTATCTCAGACCAACTGAAATATAACCAAAACAGTCCTTGTTAGGACTCAACCTATTGTCTCCTATAACTTCAACCTATTATCTCAGACCAACTGAAATATTACCAAAACAGTCCTTGTTAGGACTCAACCTATTGTCTCCTATAACTTCTATCTCAGACCAACTGAAATATAACCAAAACAGTCCTTGTTAGGACTCAATCTATTGTTTCACATAACTTCAGTCTATTGTCTCAGATAACACCAACCTGAAATATAACCAAACAGTCCTCGTCTCATATACTCCTATCATAAGAACATAACAATATTGTTAGGATATATTATAGCACTTGTCAGAGAGGGCCTGGTATATTATAGGGGGAAGGAAATGGTTGTATCACTCCTAGGTGTACATATTATTGGATGTATTCATGTATTGAATTTATATTATGGGATGTATTCATGTATTGAATGTATTCATGTATTGAATTTATATTATTGGATGTATTCATGTATTGAATTTATGTTATTGAATGTATCTATGTATTAGTTTATCAGAAAGAATGTTTTGCAAGTAGACACCTGTCTTGTCTCGCTATTGCTAAATCATACTGAGCCATGTTGTCATTCATCCTACATGCAGAAACCTGAGACACGCTCATATCATATACAATAGAAATAGGTGGGCTTGAGGACAGAAATTAGCCCCTATTTTTCCTTGTTACAGGTTTTATTCGTGTCATCAAACCTGAGGTCGTATGTCCAGTCAATCCAGCTGCCTGGAACTTCACAGGAGCACAGAGATTGTACCTGAGATACATCTTTAGTCCCCCTCAGTCTTGGGTGGGCTAACGAAACGATCAACAGCGGGTGTTTTGTGTCAACCAAACTAAGGAGAACAGAACGTTTTGAGAGATGAGTACACATTAGTACCATTTCTGTCAGCATTGTGAGCAAAGTAACTGTCAGTGACGAGAAAGAGATTTAGCGTAGCAAGAGACAATAATAAGATCATAGCTGATAAATTATATATATATATATATATATATATATATATATATATATATATATATATATATATATATATATATATATATATATATATATATATATATATATATATATATATATATATACTTAATTAACAGCACAGCTGATACATGTACTATAATTGAATAACAGCACAGCTGATATAATTTTTGTTCCTAAAATTGGAAAACTTGTTGTAATATATTTATATATCTATATAAATATAAATATTTGTAAATCAGATGTAAACTTACAAATCCATTACATTCCATTTTCAACACTCACCCTTCAGCACAAGAGTAGATAGGGTTTATACTAAATAAATAATAAGGAAATTGTATTTGAACGACTTGTCAATTTTATCATTGTTAAGTAAAATCTGTTTCCTTGGTTTTTAATATCACAGTTAGTTACACAGCGGAGGTGGCAATTTATGTCTGTCTCTTCTCTACTAATTTTTCGAGATCAGATTATTCACAGCCGTAACTAATTTGTGATACCAGTAGTTCTCTCAGACACTGGGACTTCACCATTTTCGGCAGAAATTCTATTTCTGTAATTGTCAGTACTATACTGATCCAAGAGCCAAATAAAATATCACGCCTCACTGGGGGCTCGTTCCTGGGATATTTCTGTATATCTTGAGTCATACTTAGTCTATTCATCTATCTACACTCTATCGTGTGCCACCCATAGATAACATAAGGAAAAAATTTTTTTGAGAAATTCAATAATAGAATTTTTTATTTTTTTCTTAGGAGGAGTACCATTTAGTACTCAGTAAATAGTTGATGCTCACAAAGTTGCACGGAAATTATTTGTTCATTTAATTAATTAAGTTTAATTATAATATTTGGATATAGTAAATTTACATACTCTATCTAAGTAACGCCATGGCTGATCTAGTGAAGTTCAGGACTGCGATCATGCAGATGGGTAAGGAATTAAATATGACAGGGGATGCTCTTACTCAGTATGTCACAACAGAAGTGGACAAACACATGGATAGGAAAGAAAGAAAGTTGCAATTAGAGACTGAAGCAAAGAAATTAGAGGCTGATAGAGAAGCAAAGAAATTAGAGGCTGAACAAAGGCGGTTGCAAGCAGAAGCTGAAAGAGAAGCCAAAAGACTGGAAGCTGAGAGACAAGACAAAAGACTGGAAGCTGAGAGAGAAGACAAAAGACTGGAAGCTGAGAGAGAAGACAAAAGACTGGAAGCTGAGAGAGAAGACAAAAGACTGGATGCTGAGAGAGAAACTAAAAGGTTAGAAGCTGAGGAAAGGAAATTACAAGCAGAGAGAGACCATCAGTTGAGATTAAAAGAGCTTGAAATCCAGGCAACTACTGGCAATAATGGTGGTAGCTCACCTCACTCTGAGAGTAGCTTCATCCAGAGCACCTCAAGTGGGGCCATGAATTTTCATCTGGACTCATTTATTGAGAAAGAAGACGCCATTGAGTCGTACCTGGATAGATACGAAAGACTTGCCACTACCTATGGCTTAGTGAAAGAAAAGTGGAGTCTTAAACTATCTCAGGGATTGAGAGGTGTGGCCTACGATGTATATTTAAGCTCTCGAGAGATGACCAGGAAGATTATGAAATCCTGAAGCAGGCACTGCTTGTGAGATATGAAAAGAACTCAGAATCATATAGAAAGAAATTCCGAACAGCTAAACTTCTTCCAGGAGAAAACTATCACCAATTCTCTGCTAGATTGGAAACCTATTTGGAAAAATGGAGTAGTTTAGGAAAGTGTCAGGATCTGAAAGAAATGATAATGATGGAGCAAGTGAAAGAGTCTATGCCTCAAGAAATGAGGAAGTTTATCATGGAACAAGGAGCAGAGAGATTGGAAGATATTGTAACTGTTTCTGAGAGATATCAAGCAGCTCAGGCAGAATTATTAGGAAATAAGAAGAAGCAGGGTGAAAACTTAAAATCATCACAAAACTATACCAAATATGAACAAAAGGACCATACCACAAGGAACAAACAAAGATTTGACCAAAAGGACAAAAACCCTCTAAGATCGGATAAGACACCTTACCGGAAGGAAGGAAAGTGGTGTAAAACTTGTTTAATGAGTAACCACAATACTGCGGACTGCAGAAGGAAGAATCCTCCTCATCATGCTGCATGTCTTACAACAGGGAAGCCGGGAAGGAAGGAACTGGCAGTAAGTCAGAAGGACTTCCATCATCTCCCTGTCTGTGAGGAAGTGACCGTGAATGGCACTCAAGTACTGTGTTTATATGACACAGGATTGGACTTTGATTCAGTTGTGTGCTCTTCTCTAGTGAGTCCTGACCAGATAACCACAGAAACCGTGGAAATCAGAGGACCGATCAAGGGAGCAAGAATCATGACCATTACCCATAGCCCGAATCAACATAAGATCTCGCTATGTGGAAGGAGAAATCAAAGCAGCAGTGATGGACGACCCTATTTACCCTTTGATTTTGGGGTGTAGGTATGTTTTCCTTGGAGAACCTATAAAACCTGTAGTTATGGCAACAGTCCAGACCAGGGAAAGCTCCAGGAAAATGGAGGAAAATCCTATCAATACTCATCCAGAAGAGATGAAAAAGGCTCAAGCAGCAGACAGCACATTGAAGCCTTGCTTTGGCAAATTGTCTAAAGCACATAACCCTCCAGAGAAAGGAGACTTGTATATGAAGAATGGCCTACTATACAGAAAAGCTGGACCAGGACCTAAAGGGCATGGACAGCTTGTAGTGCCAAAATCTTACAGGGAGAAGGTTATGACGCTAGGACATGCTATACCCTTCAGTGGACATATGGGAATAGGGGCCACTGGACAAAGGATAGCCTGTCACTACTTCTGGCCAGGAATCACAGAGGACATAAAGAGATATGTAAGATCCTGTCCAGAATGCCAAAGAGTAGCTCCTAAGCATAGGACTGCACCAGCAACACTGGGAGAAATGCCCATTATGGGAACCCCTTTTGAACGTGTTGCAGTGGATATTGTTGGACCCCTCACTAGGACCAAGAAGAGAAATGCTTACATCTTAACCTTGGTTGATACTTGCTCTATGTGGGGAGAAGCAGTGGCCATGTCAGCTATAGATTCAAAGCATGTGGCAGAGGCCCTGTTGACAATATTCACCCGATTAGGTTTCCCGCATCACATATTGACTGACAATGGTTCTCAGTTTAAGGGAAAGCTAACACAAGAAGTATTCAGGATATTTCAAGCCAGGCACTATCATTGTAGTCCCTACCATGCCCAAGGGAACGGTCAAGTAGAGCGGTTCAATGGTACGCTAATTTCAATCCTTAGAAAGCTGGCGAGTGAAAAACCTGATACGTGGGATACATACTTAACCGCTGCACTATTTGCATATAGAGAAGTACCCCAAAATTTAACTGGATTGGCTCCAGCTACATTGTTGTTTGGAAGACCAATAAAAGTTCCACTGGAAGCATTGCTGCGGACATGGACTGATGAACAGGCAGAGGAAACAGTGACTTCCTCATACCAGTACGTCAACGAGTTGACATCTCGATTGAAAGCAGGTTGGAAACTGGCCAATGATAACTTAAGACGTGTAAAATTCTCTGTAAAGTGCTGTATATAATCTTCTGTAAAGCTCCACTATCAATCACTGTAACATGTTGTTTGTGGTGTCACTACTGTATATGTCCATTGTAGTGTACAGAGTTGTTGAGATCAGGCATGCTCCAGTCTACCCAGCTGTAAATGGGTAACTCACCCTAGTCCTGAGTTAGGGAAGGCAAAGGCAGCTGTAACCAGTAGTTTCCCTCTAAGGCTCCAGGGGAAGCAGGCCCTAAACTTGGTCAATTCAACCGACGCAGGATGGTGTAGACATGGAGTAGAAGTGTAGAGTGTGATTAACGCGAATGGTGTACTGTTCGTGTTCTGACCAGTCTAATCACTCATACACTTGTGTCTACAATGCACCAATGCAGACTGCTGGAATCTTTGTTTACACCGTTTATTTAGACGCACACACTGGGACATAATGAGTAAATCATGGGTACAGGTTGACACATCAATTTGTAGGCATACATAGCAGATCACAAGTCATGACACGTTCATAAATAATGGGTAGTACATCAATAGCTTCCAATGTCATGATACATAATGGCCGCATCCCCTATCTGACTAAGCGCGTCAGTGAAGGCGGATCGGTAAGTAACTAAAGTTGCTTTATGTTCATAGTTTATATCATATTATGAAACCTTGGAAGGGGTTTCTATCAAAATTGAGATCTCCTTGCCACTGTCCGAATAGTAAGATACATGCCCCGTTCTTTGGACAGTGATTCAAAAATACGATGACAGGAATGTAACATGGCTGCCTTCCTGAGTCGTCGCTCACTCGCTCACAGGAGGGTATATCTAAGCCAAAGTTAATTTGAAATGTATAAGAATAATTTCTTAAAGTTCCTCCATACAGATCTACAGTAATCCAGTTACTTCACATAGACATAATTACTGTATGGAAGCCCGTCATCTTCGTCGATACAAATGTGACCCTAGCGTTGTGAAGCACAAAATTCCAGCTAGGTCTAACCGACATGAGATCATCAAAAATAGGGTCTGGAATTACCTGGAGTCCGAATCATACATGGTACCGTACATTAGGAGAGTCTCTAACACAAGCTCTAGTAGAGACACAATCTCCTACAGAAGAAAAACACTTCATAAATCATTTTTATTGAAGAATGTACCAGCCCCTGGAAAAATGCGTACCCGCCATTGTAAACAGTACCTCGGAACTCATCACGACTTGTCAAGACAACTCATACTTCCGCTAGAGCGGCATAACAGAATATAGTCCTGCCTACCCATCAAAAATATACAATATAGGACTGATTCTACTTGTACTAATAATATGTAATATAGGCCATAAACATAATAAGCAAATTAATATATCTTCTGGCCCTAACAAATAAGTACGGACATGGGTGTCAGATCCATGCGCCGAATCAATATCAAGAACGATTACTCCTATGATCAAAAGTGTAAATCAATCATAAATCATTAATAATGTCATTATCAAAAATTACAAACTACGCCTATCATTAACGGAATGGGGTCTCCTTGATCAAAAGTGTAAATCAATCATGAGTTATCTCGCTTTACCATAGACAGCATTTTCATACACAAATGAATGAATGTCTATATCTTTTCCATATTAAATAGCCATATCGATTTTTGTAATATGTGCGTCAAAATATGCACGCAACAGATTACCACACCCCTCGGGAAAAAAAATGATACTTTTTTTTTTGAAATACATCTAGGAGCAACATACAATAGGCTCACAATGAGCCTATTGTATGTTGCTCCTAGATGTATTTCAAAAAAAATGTATCATTTAGGAGACAATAGGTTGAGTCCTAACAAGGACTGTTTTGGTAATATTTCAGTTGGTCTGAGATAATAGATTGAAGTTATAGGAGACAATAGGTTGAGTCCAAACAAGGACTGTTTTGGTTATATTTCAGTTGGTCTGAGATAATAGATTAAGTTATAGGAGACAATAGGTTGAGTCCTAACAAGGACTGTTTTGGTTATATTTCAGTTGGTCTGAGATAATAGATTGAAGTTATGAGTCCTATTAGTCTTCGTCTTCATCAATCATATCAGAAAATACAATCATTATCCTAATTTCCCCAAGATACAATCAGTAACCTGATACGTTCATATTGAACCAAAATATTAAATATATACAGGTGTAGGTAGTATAAATGACACACAACCAATACAAACACTATATATCTGCTGTAGGCCTATTTGCCTACAAATAGTAAATTATATTTACCCTCCAAGATTTAAACAGGCCAGGTTTTGACTCGACTTAGTGAAGCAGGCTGCCAGTTCAATGCACTCAGGTAAGCAATAAATCAGGGTTGACAGCTTCTCTTCTTCAGCCGGTCTATCTGGCTTCGTGTAGGTGTTGCGTGTTTTAGCATAAAATTTCGCCCGATTATATAGGCAGGTGAAAGCGTTTGGTTGGTTCCTGGCGGGGCAAGCTGATTGGTTGTCTGCAGTTTGGTCTCATGCCTCGTACAGCCTAATTTTATTCTGTTTTTTCCGCCATATTGCGTGAACAAGATGGCCGCGACCCACATCCGAAAAAACAGGGCTTAAGTTTTTTCCTGGCGTAACTTCTTGTAATTTATTCTGGCTCAGCGACTGGTGAACGGTGCTCGTTGATTGGTTGGGCTCTCGACATAGGGATTTAACAAAGCAGTGGGTCTACACAACTCGTTTCACGACATAGCCCCATCCTTTCCTAGCTGTGACCTGTCATAGCTGACGTGTAAACCCCTGCTATAGTTAATCCTTTTGCGTCTGTCCTTCCATAGTAATAGGGAGTCGACTTAAAAAATCAGCTCCTACATTGTCTCTTCCCGGAATGTAATTAACGGTAAAGGAATAAGGCGCCAGAAGCAGACTCCACCTTAACAATCTCGAATTCAACTTTTTAGATGCAGCCAAGAATGTTAAAGGCTGGTGATCGCTTTGGACAATGAAGTGTATCCCATACAGGTAAGGTGAACATTTGTCGATGGACCAAATTAGAGCCAAACATTCTTTCTCTATGGTCAAGTAGTTCAACTCAGCTGCATTCAGCTTCCTACTGGCGTAGGCGACTGGTAAAAGTTCCTCCGGCTGGGCTTTTGATTTCTGCAAGAGAGTTGCACCAATACCTATACTGCTAGCGTCCGTCCTTAATACAAATTCCTGTGTGATATCGGGTAGCGTAAGGATGGGTTTGCTGGCGAGTTTTGCTTTTAGCTCTGTGTAAGCTTTTTCACAATCAGCATTCCATTGGATTTTATCAGGCTGTCCTTTCTTCGTTAAGTTAGTTAATGGTGCACACAGAGAGTTAAAGTGGGGTATGTACTTCTGATAGAACCCACATAATGACACGAATGATCTCACATCTTTTTTCGTTTGAGGTCTGGGTGCCTTCTTTAACTTCTCTATATTCTTTGCGTCAGGAGACATATGACCTGTAGAAATAGTGTGACCTAAGAATTCCAACTCCTTACAACCGATATAGCACTTGGTTGGACGTGTAGTCAATCCAGTGGCTCTCAGTCTGTCAAACAACATGCTACTATATGCTCTTCAAATGTGTTTGTAGCAACAAGAATGTCATCCATAAAGTTAGTGATATGTAGATTTTGTAGAGGTTCCAATAATTTCCTCATCATTCTTGAAAAGATACTGGGAGCATTTTTCAGCCCAAAGGGTAGTACATTAAACTCGTAGTGTCCGTCTGATGTACTAAATGCTAGCATTTTCCTAACTTCTGGTTTCACTGGTATTTGGTAGTATCCCTTGCTTAGATCTACATTCGATAAATACCTAGCCTTACTCAGTGTAGAGAACAGCTGGTTGGTGTCAGGTAATGGGTCCACCTGAGATTCTGTGATCGCATTAAGCTTCCGGTAGTCAATACATAACCTGTGTTCACCACTCGGTTTTCTTAATAGCACCACACTTGAGCTATAGGGAGAGTCTGACTTCGAGATAATTTTCTCCTTCAACAGATACTCAACTTCCTCCCTTAGTGCTTGGGCTTTCGCATAGGGTATAGGGTATGTTCTCATGCAAACTGGTGTAGGGTCTGTAACCTTCATGTTGTACTCTAACAGATTCGTACGCCCTGGCTTATCTGTGAGCACATCAGCATGGGTTTCCAACACTTTCTGAACCATCTTCTTCTGCTCTGGAGTTAAATGTTCACTAATATTTACTTGAACATAATCCTCTGTAGTTGTGAGTGGATACTCCATAGAGTGAAGTGGTTCACCGTGCATTTCTGTTGCAATGGCTAGGTCATGATATGTGCAACTTCTGATGATTCCTTGTCACAGTATTTTTTAAGAAGATTGACATGATATACCTTCTCCTTTCCTTTCTTGTCAATCTTATAATTGGTCCTGGAAAGTTTCTCCAGTATGACATAGGGTCTCTGCCATCCAATCTGCAATTTATTTTTGCTGCTTGGCAACAGTAATAACACCTTTTCACCCTATCCTTTGCTTTTTTGTTGTAGTACGCAGCATGCTTCCTCCTGACAACCGATATAGCACTTGGTTGGACGTGTAGTCAATCCAGTGGCTCTCAGTCTGTCAAACAACATGGAGAGCGCTACTATATGCTCTTCAAATGTGTTTGTAGCAACAAGAATGTCATCCATAAAGTTAGTGATATGTAGATTTTGTAGAGGTTCCAATAATTTCCTCATCATTCTTGAAAAGATACTGGGAGCATTTTTCAGCCCAAAGCATGGGAAAATAAGAGCCAGGGATCCAGACCTCCAGGACGATCCATAGTCCGCTGGAAGGACAACACTAGACAATCTTTGAAGGACCGAGGATTAGAATGGAACCAGGCCAGGAGGAAGACATCCGATAGGATAGTCTGGCGCTCTCTCTTCCAAACCTCTACACCTCACGGTAGAAGGGGAATGACCAAGTAAGTAAGTAAGTAAGTATAAAATATGCCAAATAATAGAACGATCGGTGAGAAAAATGAAGAAATGAATTGATACTGCCGTAGAGAACGAAAGTTATGGGAAGGGCACAACTGATTTCATTACAGTCGTATGATCGATATTTTACGAAGTTTTTAACATGACAAGAAGTCACAGCAAGTGGGTCTGAAAATACTCAGGGAAAAGACAAATATAATGAGACTAAATGCAAGAAATGATAACAACGTTGAACTTGAAGAAACACCACTACAAGATGTTATATCACTCATATATTTTGGTACAAATATAGACAGAGTTGGAGGACAAACAGTTGTCGTGAAACGAGTGTAACCCACTACTTTGTTAATCACTATGTCGAGATACAGATTTGCTTCAACCAATCAACGAGCAACGTTTACCAGTCTCTGAGACAGAATAAATTAACGGCCATCATGTTCACGCAAGATGGCGGATTAAAACTGAATAAAATTAGGCTGTACGAGCAAAAGACGAAACCGGAGGAAACCAATCAGCTTGCTCCGCCAGGAACCAACCGAAAGCCTTGCTTAAGAATTCACCTACCTATATAATCGGGCGGATTTTATGCATAATCACACATCACCGAGACGACGCCAGAGATACCGACCGACTGAAGAGGAAGAAGCTGTCACCTTGATTTAGAGCTTACCTGAGGGCATCGACCTGCATCCTACTTCGCTAAGTCGCGTCAAAAACTGGCTGTTTGAATCTTAGAGGGTTTCAGTCGTGTCATAAAAACTGAGATCGTATGTTCGAGTCAATCCCGCTGCCTGGAACTCCGCAGGAGCATAGAGGTTGACCAGACTCTACATCTTTGGTCCCCCTCAGTCTTGGGTGGGCTAAAGGAACGATACTCTGCCGTTGTTGTGTGAACCAAACAAAGAAGAACAGACTTAAGAGAGATGAGTACACATTAGTACCATTTCTGTCAGCATTGTGAGCATAGAAACTGTCAGTGATGAGAAAGTGAATTAGCATAGCAAGAGACAAAATTAACAGCATAGCTGATAAGTGTTATATCCTTAATTAACAGCACAGCTGATATAATTTTTTTGTTCCTATAATTGGAAAACTTTTTGTAAAATATTTATATATATATAAAATAAATATTTGTAAATCACATGTAAACTTACAATTCCATTACATCCCATTTTTTTCAACATTCACCCTTCAGCACAAGAGTAGATAGTGTATATACTAAATAAATACTTAGGAAATTGTATTTGAAGCCTTGTCAATTTTATCATTGTTAAGCAAAATCTGTTTCCTTGTTTTTTTAATATCACAGTTAGTTACACAGCGGAGGTGGCGCTTTATGTCGGTCTCCTCTCTACTATTGTTTCGAGATCAGATCATTCACAGCCGTAACTAATTTGTGATACCAGTAGTCCTCTCAGACACTGGGACTTCACCATTTTCTGCAGAAATTCTATTTCTGTAATTGTCAGTACTATACTGATCCAAGAGCCAAATAAAACCTCTCGCCACAACAGTGATAACAAAATAAGAATACAATAAGCTAGAGAAGCTTTCACTGCACTAGGAATTATATGAAAATCATAAGAAATAAGGTCCAGCCAGAAAGGCTTCATGATATAGGGTGATTGAAAAGTCAGTTTGTATTTAAAATTGTTATGTCTTTGCTCCTTTTCAACTAATTTAATGAAACAAACACCAAGATATACAGTGTTGAATGGGAGAAGATCGACCACCACGACAAGTATGGGAAACTAACAGCCAGGGATCCAGACCTCCAGGACGACCCAGAGTCCTCTGATAGGACAACATTGGACAGTCTCTGAAGGACCGAGGACAAGATTGTAACCAGACCAGGAGGAAGACAGCCGATAGGAAATTATGGCGCTCTGTCTTCCAAACCTCTGCACCTCACGGTAGAAGAGGAACGACTAATTAAGGAAGTAGTTCTCGTCCTGTTCTGTTATGTTATCAAGTTGTTTATTTGTCTGGCTTCCTTTGGCCATAATCCAGGTTCTCTATTCCCCATCTTAACTTCTAACACAAACTACTTTAATTCATTTACAACTCAATAAATTATCTTATTATTTTTTTCTCAAATGGCGATCTTGTGAGAACTTCTTCGTTCGGTCTCAGATCACCATATCTATCTCTTTTATAAAGCTGCCAGTCTGTCTCGGGAATCTGTCGTCACCATACCAGTTTCTCCCTCAACGGAGTTAGAGTAGGCCATGCTGCTACCCTGTTCCTCTCGTGGGGCCGATATTTTTGGAGTACGTGTTCTATGGTTTATTTGTCCTCCCCACATAAGACACAACATCTGTCTGTCCTATTTTCAATTTGTTGTACAGATGGTATTTGAATCTACAGTGGGACCCCAAGATGCAGCAATAGTGAATGCAGTCAGCGACCCATAGCTGTACTGCTTGCATCAGGACCAGCGAACCAGAGCTGGTCAAGACCGCACTCCACCTCCACGTGGTGGTCCTGGAAACAGTCTGCAGCAGTGCAGTCTGGCTGAGCGAGTGCGGATCGCAATGGGAAGGCAAACCCGGTCCCTAAAAAATGCCGTGCTGAAGTCGGATGTGTCGACCGAAAGGTGCAGATATCACAGCTTAGGCGTAAACAGACACAACGCAACCACCGTCCTTTTCAGGGCGAACGAAGAAGAAGAACCAACGGGCTGATCACCCGTTTGCCAGTCACTTCGATTACGGAAACAACGGCAAATGGATTGATTTGTCGTTGCCCTAAAGACGCCAATAGGCGTGATGGGAAACAATGGCAAAGAAAACCTATCTACTGTTGCCCTAAGACGCCACTAGGCGTAATGGCCACTGACTGCTTGACGGTCGGTGGCTAAGGACGGAAGAAGAAGAAGAAGAAGAAGAAGAAGAAGAAGAAGAAGAAGAAGAAGAAGAAGAAGAATCTACAGTGGCTGGTTCTTAGTTTGAAAATTATCACGTGATCTCTTCTTGGTATTGTAATGTATAATTCTGCAGTATTTATCTCTGGGTTTTCCTTACACCAGAGGCGTCACTAGGGGAGTGCGGGGGGAGAGAGACCGCACCCGGGTTACACCATCAGCTGAGGGGGTGACACCAAAATGACTGTCTATAAAATTGTTGTGCAGTGTTTCAGCAGAAATTTATTATTTTTTATAAAAATATCCCTGTAGTTAGTTATAACCACAAAAACATTTTTCGTAAGCCCAGCTTACATGTACTGTATCAATATACCTACAAGGCTAAAACGCTATGCTAATTTACTTTTTGAACCTTCTAATGCGCTTGCGCATTGATTTCGATGAAGTGATTCAAACGTTCGCAGATTTGAAGGCCAGGAAAGGAAAGTTATGATTTAGTCGAGATGTTCACTAAGTGCTGAAATTCTTGTATATTTATTCCCGTTTATTTTTTTGGGGAGCCGCGGTAGCATAGTAGTTAGTGCACTGGCTTCCTAGCTCAGTGGTCTATGGTTCGATCCCCAGAGAGGTGGGTTTTTTTTAGGCCGCAAACGGCTCCTGGGTCGATCCAGCCCCATGTGGGTACCAGAGCAAATCTGGGAAGGTTAAGGCGGCCGGCGTGATGCTGACCACATCACCCCTAGTGTGCCGATGGTCAAGAAAATATGGGCCTAACACCATATTCCCAATATGCCTCAATGGTCGTGAAACGGGATCCCTTATTTTTGGGGGCATTATTTCATTTATGAGTATATTTCCATATGCATTTACGAGTAACATTAGTACAAAAAACATTACTAAGGATTCTGTACGGTCTGGTACGGGAGGAGGTCCATGGGGGTGACACCATGAGTTACCGCACCGGGTGACACCAACCCTAGTGACGCCTCTGCCTTCCACTACTTTTCTTTAAAGTTATTTTTGGCGAGTCCTGAGCTAGTTTGCACGTAACAATATGATTAGAAAACACGTATCATATCTTGTGCTCCAGACGGAGCTTAAAGAAATATTAACAGGTTTGACATAGATTTACTCATCACCCAGGTGACCTATTTGAGAAGCAGTAGTTTCCACATTTGCATGGTGGTTTCGATGTTTTTCAAAATGGCCATTAAAAAAAAAAGACAAAGAGGCAACAGAATACAGAGAGATATATATAGAGAGAGACAGGGAGAGACAGCAAGATACAGAGAGGTACAGAGAAACAAGGAGAGACAGCAAGATACAGAGAGGTACAGAAAAACAAGGAGACACAGCAAGATACAGCGAATTACAGAAGAGAGACAGAGAGGTACCGAGAGAGGCAGAGACTGCAAGATACAGAGATGTACAGAGAGAGACAGGGAGACATAGAGAGGCAGATAGAGATAGAGAGAAGCAGAGAGAGAGAGAGAGAGAGAAGGAGAGATAGAAAGAGGAGTGATTCATCATTAACCATCAGATCTTCACAGACCATAGGCCTTCAACAAATTTATGCCAGGCTGTGGTGAAGTGGGATGTTATAAATATGTATAGGGGACTTAGTGTACTGACTGAGATCAGCTGTGAAGGTATATATATCTAATAAGAGTAGTGTATGATATATAACCTTACTTGCTGCCACATATGTATACCTCAGTCAGAATTATTCTGGAATAGTGTGATGACTACGTTGTATGTCTAGGGTATGTGTATGATGAAGTGTAAGTCATAACAACAACAGACAGATAAACAATTTAATTTATTCCACCACACTTGACAACACTGTGACACTCACATACATATAACACTCTAAAGGATATCTTAAAGGAGTCACTGATAACTTTTCAAATAACAATATGTATTCATTGCTGTTATGAATGAATATGTGTCCTGATTCAAATACAAAGGGAACCAGGAATCACAATCAATTTTACTTACAAGTTATATGTACAGAATTTATCAATATGAATATTGTAATGACATATATTATTAAAAGTATCCTATGTGTGTCAGTTGTGTAGTAGTAATATGAGGTAATACTGGTTTTGTTTTGTTCAAGCTCTGTTGGTATTTGTCATCATGACTTCAATAGTTTGTCTTTATGGGAACTATTATTGGAGATGTTCTCAGTTCCTGATATTAACACAATTTAATTCCCCTCTTAATGTTATTTTTACAAGGTCATTTTAAGCTGGGGGTACATAATTTTGAGCTCAGCTGGCCACATCAGCTTATCTTGCGTGATGGCGGCAGGAACAGACTCCTCTGCTCGACTCTCCCCTCGGCTCTGGAGACACCTCACTGATAGCTAAATGGACCAAGGAGTATGCTGTCCGACTCTGGATTCAGCAAAGCTCTGACCAGGTGCTGCTCAATACCATCAAGACCACGGTCCCTGAAAACAAGAAGGATGTACCTTCTACTTCATAACTAATTTATACTCTCTTTTTACACTGAGCACAATACATCACAAACATTGAGTTCAGAGCGTTAGGCCAACTGTCAGCTTCATCTGAAATACTTTATACCAGTATTTACCTCCTTAATGGTTACCACGCCTCTGCACTTCCAGCATTATTTCTGTCTAATCAATAATCTAGGTGTCAGTGTACTGTTTGGCCATTCCATGCAGTTTTACTTTCCTCCGACACCTTCTGTTCAGGCGGGAGCATTATAGGCTTTACATCATGTTTGCTACTGAACTACACATATATACAGGCATAAATTAACAATTCACATTAAATTTTCATTAAAAGATACTGAATGTTTCAAGCTTACCACAATTCATGGAAACAAACACAGATACGTTGATTAGCAATGAATTCTGGCACAACTACTGGCACAAATTCCCATCTGCTTATGTTCCAGGCTTTTATTTAGCAAAAATATGAGCTGGCTTCAACGCACTGTTGCTTTATCAAGCTTATTTGACTAGTGGTCTCGAACTAACGCTCCTAAGGGAGTATATCAGCGAGTCTAGCCAATGGAGCCACGTTTCGACAAGTATTTGAAAAAATTTTAACTTCCTACGTCTCCCCTAACAACCAAAGATAGTATTTATAGCCCGACTAATCGTGTTTAGCCTTACATATCATTCCAGCCAATCAGTTCAAATGTAACTTGTGGCCCATTTCCCGTACAATGGTGGTGTAAAAAAAATCTACCACTGAGCGATTCTGATTTTGGGTGTTGTCTGACAGCACCATCATTTTATTTTGGCTATAACTTGTTAATTCCTAGACTATTTGCATAACGCCGTACATATTCTTTGTCAGCAAACCCTAAGGAACCCAAATATATATATTTAATAGAGCTAAGTGGCTGCGTTCAAAATATGCAATTTCTTCTACCTCCTGTTTCGAAGATGTGCTGTCTGGGTACTGTAATGTTTTCAAACGTAAACCCATATAATGTTATCTTTTCTAATAAGCGTTTTTCGTGATTTTAAAACCTAACTCTGGGAAGGGTAGTGAATTTATCACTGTCCGTCCGAAAAAGTTAGTGCATGTGGCCTTACACGCGTGATAGTAGTAATTGTGTATCGCGTTACGCTTGTTGGGGGTGGCATTAATAGCGAGACGCGTGTTTAATTTTGCATGCGTTCCTGATTTTATTCGCCCCTCTCTCTTTCTATTTGAGTCCATCTGTTCGTTCGTTTTGGTAACGTAATATAATTAATGTTAGGATTAATCTAGGTCATTACGCAGTCTGCCTCTCAATGTTTTTCTTAGAAATACAGCACACGTTTCATTGAAGAAAGCGGGTAATAATACAGTAGGCTTTTACTATCAACGTGAAAGCGTTACAATTTGCAGACGAAGCAGAAAACAAGGGGGATTTCGAGTACTGTCATTGTGACAGCACTGTTATTTTACCATTGCTCTTTTCTTTATTAGATTTATTTGTTAGGCTTTATATTTACTTGATAATTTATATATGTGGATTAGAATATTCCACGACACAGGCCCACCTGTCATATGCCACCCGCTGAAGGTATCTCCTGGTCTTCTTCACCCCTGTTATTTCTGTCTCCTGTTGTCTTCTCCGTGTGTTGTTCGGTTTCCATCTTTCTCTCTTTCCCTTGGGATTCCAGAACAAAGACTAATGTGTAAAGCTATCAACAGGTTTCCTCTATGTGTAGAGATACTGGTTTCAAAATAAAAACTGTCCGAATGTTACAACGAACCTTCCTTGATGTATGATGTGTTTCTGTAACTTGTTAGCACGGCAGGCTCTTGGGCGCAGAGGCAGAACCGGGCGCCAGCTTGGGGGAGGCGCCGAAATGTATTAAAAATAATTTAAAAATTACAATTCTAAAAGAACAAGAAAATTCAAAAAAAATTTTTTTTAGAAAATAATTATTTGCTCACATGAAAGTCGCCATCATGAGACCTAAAGAAGGGGAAACGCTGCAACAAAGTGATATAGTAACAACTTATGAAAATGCAAAAACAATTATAAAAGCCATATTCAAGTCCAAATGGAAAAGAGAACACTCAGGACATTAAAAAATGATGCCAATCATTAGCTTTCTAGGAGACACCAAGCCATCATTTTCCGGCTACGCACTGGACACAACAGATTAAGATACTATCTGGGACCCAAAGATGCAGCAATAGAGAATGCAGTCAGCGACCCATAGCTTGACTGCTTGCGTCACGGTCAGCGGACTAGAGCTGACCAAGATCCTACTCCACCTCCAGGTGGTGGTCCTGGAAACAGGCTGTATCACTGCAGTCTGGCTGACAGAGTAGGGATCGAAGAGGGAAGGCAAACCCGGTCCCAAAAAATGCCGTGCTGAAGTCGGATGTGTCGGCCGAAAGGCGCAGATATCGCAGCTCCGGTGTAAACAGACACAACGCAACCAACGTCCTTTTCAGGACGAACGAGGAGGAAGAAGAAGATACCGTCTTTACAAGTGCAGGATTGGTGCAACACACCTCTTCACCTGTGCTCATGACAGCCGAACACCTGCTCCAGTCCTGCCCAACTTGCAACAGTGAACGGAGTAGCATATGGCAACAACTTATATCACTCCACGAAAAACTGTTTGGAGATGTCAGGAACCTTGACCTGACTACTGCCTTTATTAGTCATTCATGTAGAAGTCTGAAGGCGAACGAGGAGGAAGAAGTAGAGGAGACCTTAATTACCCCAGAGCTAAGGGTCTTTTATATTTGGACATGCGCCCTAATATAACCGACTAGGTTGAACGGGACGCGCCTCGCCAAAACGACGTAAAAGTTTTACATTAAAAAAAAAATAAAAAGAAGTAGAGGATACCACCTTGAAAAATCCTAGGTCCGCCTCTGCCTGAAAGCAATACATTAAAACAATTTTTTTGGCTAATTCGCTGATGAAGGAAAGCAAACCTGTTTATAAAGGATTCTCGTGTCAAGTTATGAACATGCATAGCTACACACACAAAAAAGTATAAACATCTTTTGTCCTTTAGCGTCATCCTATAATATATGTTACCTTGTGTCCAGATAAAGCAGAGAGTGTCTCAGCCAAACCAGGGCACATTTGAATTATGTGTCTATACGCATTGTCTGCGTCATAACTGCAAAACTGGTTTATCTACCACTAGAACTTCATGGTCGTATAAAATTAATGTACATGTCCGCCCTAAACCCACTCTTCTCGGTACTTACCTTAACTTTAGATCCTTGAAGGCCGTAATTTATCAAAACGAGGATCATCTTGTGATGTAGCAGGCTAATCACGTGACATAAAATGCGAGATTTAACTTCACTGACGATGTTCACAGCGGGGTGCGTTCATTATTAAAAACGTGTCACGCATACAAATGTGAACGACAACGTTTTGATTTATCCTTAGATGTTCTAGTACGGTACATCAACTCAGCTGTTATCTGCTTTTGTATAAATTTATCTTTATAAAGTGTGTAGACCAACGACACGCTGGGTAGAAGGTATTATTCAAAAAGGGATAGTAGAAGCCCCTTCAGTTATAACTGACTAAGGCAATGCGCCCCTGAGGTGGATTAGCCCACAGCTGTTTATTTGCCTGGAGTTCCTTTCGTCGTGTTCTTTTCTATTCTGCTTGTTGTGAGAGATTCTTTTCGCACAATCTGAAGGGGCATCGTAGGGAGCATCACCACTTCGGCAGCTTCATCATCCCAGATTGCCGAATTTATGTCCCCCTGCCTTCATGTGTCTCTTACACAAGTCTTTAAATCTCAGCTGTGGACGCCCGACTGTTCTTTTTACCATCTGCCAGTTGTCCGTAGAAGATAGCTTTAGGGATGCGACCATCTTCCATGCGGTGGACATGGCAAAGCCAGTGTAGTCTGCGCGGTCATCTTAGTTGGGACTGTTCTACTTGGGTCTGAAGGGGGTGGGATTTTAGACCTTGACGTATCGTCTGGTTGCGGACCATGTCTCTTCTTGTTACTTCAACCACCTTCCTCAATTCATAGCTATCGATAGTTTATAACTGGTGCAACATCCACATCCTGATCCAGCATATTTGCTTTCTTTAGACATATTGTGACGATAGACATACGATTATTTATTAAGATGATATAATAATTACTTACTAAGATTATAAACAAGTCATTAATTTGTTGATTTCCCTTGAGGTCTTCTTGGGGCATAGGCCTTCAACATTTGGTTTGATTTCATTTGTGTGTGTGTGTGTGTCCATGCACAAGAAAATTGGTGTTTGTCTTATGCATGTGATACAAAGTTCAGCCCGCATGTGGGTTATACATGTGGGTTATACATGTGGGTTATACATGTGGGTTATACATGTGGGTTATACATGTGGGTTATACATGTGGGTTATACATGTGGGTTATACATGTGGGTTACAAATTGGATATATAGTGTTCATTATTTTATATAGCATATTTACATTGAAGGTTTTTTATTTATGTGTTGGTTCTTCCAAGCTGCAATTAATCTGTTGTGATGTTGCCTAATGTCTGTAGTGTTTATGCTGTATCCCCTTCCGTGCTCCTAAGATAATCTATCTACACCCTGTTGCATTTTGAGGGGTTTGTAGGTTTTGTTTTACTGCGTCTTCCTATCTTTTTAACTGCAATTGACATTATCTTAAATGGACATTTGTTGATTTTTTAGCGCTGGTAGTTTGTTCTGTTACTTTTCATACTGCTGTTGGGGGAAGGGGGGTTTTTAAAGAGCTTTGAACTTTCTTTATCACTGTCATTTGGTCTGGTATTTAAATGTTAAGTGTTCTTTAGTAATACAGGTCCCAATCCTTTCATCTGAAATCGTCTGGGACAGATGCTTTTCGGAAACCAGATTTTTTCGCTCAAAATAGCGCCAAGTCGCCCAAAATATGTTCGAAAAGTCGCTCTTAGAAACTTTTGGTTTTCAGAATATTTCTGTTTGCGGATGTTCGGATAAAAGTATACGGGCCTATATAAAATTGTATTATGATGTGTAACCCACTGGGTAGGTCAATTTTTAGTACATTACAAGCCTTCGGGTCTTGTACAATACGATCAAAGTCTGTCTGTGCTTTTTTTAAATCCCATTTATGTCAAGTTAGTTCCCTTCCAACATGTTTAATTGTCCCCCCTCTACATTTATTTCCCTTTGGTTCTTCTTCTTCTTCGTTCGCCCTGAAAAGGACGGTGGTTGCGTTGTGTCTGTTTACAACGTAGCTGTGATATCTGCACCTTTCGGTCGACACATCCGACTTCTGCACGGCATTTTTTAGGACCGGGTTTGCCTTCCCATTTCGATCCACACTCGCTCAGCCAGCCTGCACAGCTGCAGACTGTTTCCAGGACCACCACGTGGAGGTGGAGTGCGGTCTTGACCAGCTCTGGTTCGCTGGTCCTGACGCAGGCAGTCAAGCTATGAGTCGCTGACTGCGGTCTCTATTGCTGCGTCTTGAGGTCCCCTTTGGTTCCAGAACAAGGACTGCTATGTAATATTACCATTCCTCAATGTGTGTCCTAATAATATGCCTGCGTCTTTCTCTCACTTCGTCTTCCACTGGAAATAGTCTGATTCTTTCCATCAATTACACACACACCAAGCCCCACCACCCTACACACACACACACATATATATTCTTGAAATATTACACTAGACCAAAAGGTCTTTTATATTTGGACATGCGGCCTGATATAACCAACTGACCTTGTATCTAGGTTAAACGAAACACGCTTCCCCAAAACGAGGCACTACTCCTATTAAAACAGAGAAATCAGCTCTACGTTGTTAATCTTGTCATCATTGTTAATATTATCAATGGGGTGTCAGTAGCTAAGATACCTGGCTCTCTCCCAGTACAGGGAACATAATTTATGGACATATTTTTTTAAGAACTAGTGGTGCTATATTCCCCCCCCCCCCCCCGATCTACTTTTTAATGTAAAACTTTTGCCTCCTTTTGGCGAGGCGCGTCCCGTTCAACCTAGTCGGTTATATTAGGGCGCATAGCCAAATATAAAAGACCCTTAGGTCTGGTGGAAAAGTTAGCTGCTTATCCTTTTACAGGACGTGGCAATCAACCCCAGCTTTTATTGGCTGTTTGTGATTTTTCTAGGCAATTTTTTTTCATTCAGTAGTTTGCCATTGCTTTCTGAATGGTACGGCGCTTATACCATTGTTAAAAATCCACAAAAAGCGATCTGCTACCAAACCGCCTGCAGCAGGTTTCGAACCTGGTATATCTGGATTATGAAACTGCGTTCATATCCATTAGGCCACAGACGCCGACCTTCTCGGATAAAGGCGAAAAAATAGGAAGTCCCGGGTGCAAGTTGCGCACGTTAACAATCCTTTGGCAGCTGGAAATCATAAAGAATAGGCCATACGGCCGCCGCCCAGGCAAAATTTAAAAATATGAAAACCTACCCACCACAAAAATATTTCTTGAATATGTGATTCCTGTATACACACATTGGGGTCCTCGCCGGTGCTACAGAGTTCGTGCACTATCCTGAGCTCTTCCTTGTGAGATCGGAGCACTGATGGAGTTGTCCGTGTGCAACGAAGATGGTCCTTAAAACCAAACCAAACTCAAATCTTGTCATCTTGTCAATGTCATCCCCTTTCAATTCATCTGTTCTGGACAAGATCCCATTTATGACAATTTGTAACTTCTTGATTGTCCTAGTCCTGGTTATTCTCCTTATGTCAGAGACATACAGTATATAGGACTGCCGTGACAATTGACTTGGAAGGTTTTCAAACCAGAGTGGAAACAAAGGATTTCTATATAAAGTGTTGCCCTAACGACCTGTCACAGGACAAAGGCAGGATGGAACAAAAACATAACAAATGGAGAAAGGAGGTGTGGAGGGGGGAGGGGGGGAAAGAGGGGGGAGGGGGGTATTTATGCTAGTAAGTTTGTATGCAAAGTTTCTCACAATTTGAATTTTGACGTCTTTGACATTTAATTTTTTTTTTTTTTTTTTTTTTTTTTTGGTTTCACTGGAGGGGGGGAGTGTGGGAAGAGTTTGCGCAATTATCTTCTACTTGTTCATTATCTTTCATTATCTTATCAAAAATAAGCACAGACCTTGCCCCCTCCCCCCCCCCTTTTTTTAAGGCCCAGCGGCCCATATATGACCCATTACATATGACTGTATGATAATTTTATAATAAAACACGTATTAATGCCCATTGTGTCATATATGGGTCGTATAAAAGGTCAAGGTAGTCCCATACTAGACATTGCCGTAAAGAAGGGAAGTGTTCGAGACTTCAATATACTAGGTCCATCATCGAGATGTGGGGGTGAACAGCTTCCCTCCTCGATGCATTTTCCTTCAAATAGACATGCAAACGCCCAGACAGATAGACGGACGGATGGATGGACGGAGTACATCTCAGAGGATTACATATAAACATGACAGATAAATAGACGTGCAAACGCCCAGACAGATAGACGGACGGACGGATGGATGGACGGAGTACAGCTCAGAGGATTTCATATAAACATGACAGATAAATAGACACGCAAACGCCCAAACAGATCAGACAGATAGACTGATGAACGGACGGACCGATGGATTGATGGACGAACAGGCTGAGTACATCTCACAGGATTACACATAAACATGACAAATAGACAAGCAAATGCTCGATCAGATCAGACAGGCAGACAGACGCATAGACAGACAGACAGATAGATCTGTGAGAGAGGCAGATAAGATGTAGTAAAATTTATTTGTGTACCACTTGATACTTACTTAATTCTGCTTATGGTTTATCCCTCATTAGTGTTTCGCACGTTGTTCTCTTAGGAAGCTTAGACCCCTAGAGAAATGGGCCAACTCACCAGATCTGTTCCCTTAAAACTTATATCAAATATTATTACTAACCTCTCAGCTCCGTGCAGAGCAGGGATCGGCAACCCAGGAGCTTTTAGGATCTACTATAGTAACACTTAAAACGGGCTGATCACCCGTTTGCCAGTCACTTCGATTACGGAAACAACAGCAAATGGATTGATTTGCCGTTGCCCTAAAGACGCCACTAGGCGTGATGGGAAACAATGGCAAAGAAAACCTATCTGCTGTTGCCCTAAGACGCCACTAGGCGTAATGGCCACTTACTGCTTTGACGGTCGGTGGCTAAGGACGGAAGAAGAAGAAGATAGTAACACTATGGGGCGTATCTCATGGAAAGAGATGAAAACAAATAAGGAGGTCCTAGAAAATCTAGGTATGAAAAGAGAACTAATGAGGGAGGTCAAAGTTCGGCAGCTAAAATACTTTGGCCTCATAAAAAGGCATAACACCTTGCAGAAGACCATAACAGAAGGGAGAGTTGAAGGCAAACGTGCAAGGGGAAGACAGCGCTATAAGTGGGAAGATGACATTAAGAGATGGACAGGAAAGAGTCTATCAGAGTGCACCACCAAGACAAGAGACAGAAGACGTTGGAGATCCATTACAGCCAACCTTCGTTGTGGAGATGGCAACTGATGATGATGATAGTAACACTGACCCTAGTAAAGATTATATATATAGATATATATATATATATATATACAGGATGAGGCACTTGACAGGGACCGATGCTGAACATCCATTGAAAAGGTTAGGATAACAGATCTATGTTTTAATTGATTTTTAACTGATTTTGCTACTAGTCTAACTATGTTATTTAAAAAAAAAACTAAATGTGAGACTTTTGCCTGTATTTCAGATGTTTATTTTATTTCATCTAGCATTAATAAATACATCTAACTGTTAAGTGAATTTTGCCTCATCCTGTATATATTTTGTCGAATCCTGTGACGAAATGTGATTGTTTATTTTTTCGTGGCTTCTCTCCTCTCCTTTATTATCTAATAATTTCTGCATATTTTACGTTCATAAATTTGTGCCCATGCCTCAATGGAATTGTTACCTTGTTTCATACTGTCATTGTTCACGTTTCACGCTTCGATGCAGACATTCGCCCATCCCTGAGAGATTAATTGAATCACTAAACGTGATAATACCACCTTGACTCTAAGTGAATGCGAGCATAAAGTGTTTGTTTAAGATTGCGTAATCACTTCCGGTCCGACAGTAGAATAGACTTGCAATGCGGATTTAATTGTATAGACCACGATTTGTCTAGACAGGCAGTCGGATTGCGACAAGTCAGGTGATACAAGAGAGAGGCGGAGTCTGATAAACTAAGTAACCAGACTTCCGATAGGTGATTATAGATAATCGCAATCATGGGAGACATTTTAAGGAGTGAGCGAAAATGTAATAATAGAAGAAGATTCTGGCAGCTTTATATCGTACCGGACTTAGAGGAACACTTCTGAACACTACAGCTAAGATACCTTAAGTTATTCATACAGAAACCGGACTTATACAGGACTTACGCACACAATCGCAGAGGGATTTTTATTAGAACTAAAAACCCTGACGGGTGTTCTCGGCATCTGTATCAATTTGCCAAAACTATTTACCTGAGAAGGCAGTCTAAGATTCCTAGTTACTAGGGTGAGTTGTAATATATTTCTTTTACTTTGAATTTGACATGTCTATACTTGCTAGTGGTGTTAAAGATTCGTACTGGGCTGGCAACCTCAGCATGTGAAAAGGATGCATTCTTGAACCACCACATCAAGCGCTGGTGATTGCTTCATGCTAGTTCTCACGGAAGAACCAAAAGTAGAGGTAACTGTAATGAAATCTGAGTCATATCTCGGCATCATTCAAAAAAAATTATCACCGTACAAACCCCGTGGATGTACCTGACCAATGAAAAGCCAGCTTGGTATAAATAGTGTCGGAAGATCGCTAGACATGGAGGAAACAAAAGTGTAGATGTTAAGGATATTTCGGAAGGCAGTGTGCAACTAATCATGGAATACCTAGATAAAGAAGGACCCAGTTCGATAATAGGGTTCATTAGCTTTAGGCAGATAGCAATAGATTCACTGGATGTATTGTAGAGCCTAAGTTATTATGAATAGAAGACAATGGAACATGAACCATGTTGTTTTTTCCCTGTTTCGGCTGCTCCAGTGAATAGTCGGATAAACTATAGGATAAAATGAATATTTATAGTGATAGAGCTCATTCATATGAGTAAAATAAGCCTAAGATGGAGGAAATCGGTGCAGAAATAAGGATTCCAGAATTATTTTGGATTTACTATCTTAGCACATCTTGCCTTGCCTACACGATTTTGGATGCATGCAAACGTACCTTGGTCCAGTTGCGACCTCGTACCTCCACAAGGCCATTATAAACAAAGGGGAGAGAACGCATGCCACAGACACACTCGCCGCCTAATTCAAACTACAGACACAAAGCACAAGCAGTTATATCAACTCCGTTGCCATCTGCAGAAGTGTAAGCAGACTCTGTAACCATTAAATGCCTGTCTGTGATTGAGGGTAAGCAAGATGTTAATAAATATTTTAGTCGCACTCGCAACCAAGGCGGGGTAGGTACTTCATTTTCACAAAAATATTCCAATATTTCTAAAAACGTGTAGGGCCCCCGTTTGCCGCTAAACATGCATCGCAACGACGTCTCATACTGCAAATAAGCCTTCTGGTGTTGTCTTGAGGCATTCTCTGCCACTCCTGCTGAAGGGCCTGTGCTAACTGCTGAAGAGTCTGTGGAGCGGCTGGACTTTGTTGGACTCGTCTATTCAGGAGGTCCCACAAATGCTCAATAGGAGACAGGTCGGGAGACATCGGCGGCCACGGTAACGTTCGGATATGCTGCATCTGAAGGTGATCTTGGACGACGCGAGCACGGTGAGGACGTGCATTGTCATCCTAAAAGTTGAATTCTGGTCCGTGCCGTTGAGCAAATTGCACAACGATAGGCTCGATGATGTTGTCACGGTAGTAGAGCCCTGTGATATTGACTTGGCATATGTGAAGGTCGGTCCTGTCATTCATACAGATGCCTGCCCACACCATTACACTGCCACCTCCATAACGGTTGTGTGCAACAGTTGCAGGAGGCTGGTAACGCTCACCTCGCCGTCGCCAGACACGTATTCGACGATCATGAAAATTCAAAACGAAACGGGACTCATCAGAAAACATCACTGATGCCCACTGTTGATTGGTCCACCGATGATGACTTTGGCACCAATCCATTCTTGCTCGCCTGTGTTGTGGTGACATGGGCAAAGCTACAAACGGTCTGCGTGAGGCCAGTTGCACTTGGTGCAAACGGTTTCGTACTGCCTGAGTTGAGACCCGGATCCCAGTGGTCTGTTGAAGGTGTTGCTGAAGTTGAGTAGCAAGAGTCCGAGTTCTGAGGACCTGAGTAACAAGAAGTTGATCTTGACGGCGTGTAGTGACTCTTGGGCGGCCAGTCCGAGGCAGATCAGCCACTGTGCGGAAATTTTGATACCTGTTCCACAGTCTGCTGACAACTGACTGTGAAACATTGAGGTTCCGAGCAACATCCCCTTGCCGACTTCCGGTTTGCAACATGCCTATGCCTATCTATCTCTGCTGTTCTGTCAAAAGTTCCATGACGAAGAACAGAAATTGTATCTGTTGCAGAGTCTTTTTATACCTGTCCATGGTGAGTAGTGTTCATCAAACCCGAGATACACGCATTTTTGTGAAAAAGAATAATGTGTGAACTTTACGGATGGGCCCCACCTCTGTTCTTGGGATCGGCTTACTCATCACGAGTCACCAGGTCAACATGATATTGCACGTGAGAGTGGAGAAGAGCGTGCTCGATATGACCATACAACCATTAAAATACGAAATCCACTCTTTTGTAAAATAATACATACCATCTTAAAATATCCCCTACTTTTTGTGACAGGTATATATATATATATATATATATATATATATATATATATATATATATATATATATATTTATTTATATATATTTATATGTATATATATATATATATATATATATATATATATATATATATATATATATATATATATATATATATATATATATATATATATATATATATATATATATATATATATGTCTCCAACTATATAAGGAAAAGACGATGGTCATATATCGGTCATGTCCTACGAATGCAAAACAACAGAATACCACTACAGGCGCTCACTTGGGTTCCTGAGGGTAAGAGGAAAAAAGGAAGACCAAAAGAAACACTCAGAAGAACAATAATAAGAGAAGGAAGAACGTTGGGCCTAAATAATGTGCAAGAGCTAAGAGGAGTGGCGTCACAACGAACAACCTGGAGAGCACTGGTTTCTGCCTTATGCGCCGTGTTTGGCGCTTAAAGAATTTATATATATATATATATATATATATATATATATATATATATATATATATATATATATATATATATATATATATATATATATATATATATATTATCGATGTGTGTTAAAGAAATATTAGCATGTGTAGAATCATTGTGGTATTTCTGGAGGGAAACGCGAAGTGTGTTAGTTTAGTTTAATTGTGTATTAATTAAGTAGAACGAATGGATTGAGCAAGTTGGTTGTGGAAAGCGTTTTAAAGATATTGTGCTTGCTGGAAATTACTATCCAAACTGAAGGAAGGAATGACTAAAACAGATTGATTTTCTGTACTATTTGATATATGACACAATGATTACCACAAGGCCTATATGATGTTATTGAAACAAATCATGGACAGAACTGTAATAAAAATACTGAAATACTGAACTATTGTGCTTGAACTTGAACGAATTGTGTTATTCATGACTTACTATGTCTCTTGTGATTTACCACAGCTTGTCAGAACTGTCTCATATTACCTCCTGTCTGGCTAAGGAGACAATGAGCGATATTACGTAGGTTGTATATATTGTTTCAGGTTATATCCTGCCCTGAGTGTCATACACAATCTCTAGTGACAAAGTCAGCAATTAGATGCTCAAGTTTGTCAGAGCCTTTACCAGTATTAACTGTGTCATCTCGACGAGTGGAGGACCCGCAGTGGTGGGGTTCTATCCAATCATACTGCTTTACGAGGCCTAGGAAGGACTTTGTTTCAGATAAGTAGCTCAGTGTTGGGCTACTCTTCAATGTTAATATAATGAGTGATGCGATATACGATCAGAGAGAGTAAAACATCTGAGAAAACAAACGGCTGACGAACAACGGGAAAAGCGCCTGATTAACATCAGGAAAACAAAGTCTTAGCATCGGAATTTGTTCTTTTATTCCCTCTAAAGTTTGTGGTATCAGCACGAGGCGACTCGACTATTTGTGGTACGACCCGAAGAGACCATTTGCTGTACTACTATTATGTGGCTCAAAGCTTGTAATTGACACTTCAAATCTACATTCCACGGGTTGTGAAGATTCTTGCCGTGACCAGGAGCGGTTACTTCCTGACTGATCTGGAAACGTGCTCTCACCACGGAGACAAATCTACGGAACCAGCAGCATCGGCACTTTAGCATTTTGGCAAGTTCATTTTTAGCCTGCAAACAAATAACTTCCGTTTCTAAATTTAAGCTTATGAAAGCCGATTTATTCCATGATGAGACTTACTTTTTTATTCATCACCAGTTCTTGTTTATTTACAACTGTTTAAGTAATTGATCATTAAATTTGTATATGTTTTATATTTTTACAAATTCATAGTTGAATTAATTATTACAAAGACAAATGCACACGTGTGAATAAGTATTCTAATATTTATAGTTATATCTACATCTAAAGAGCCAATACGAGCAAGAATAATAATAATAATAAGTAGAGGAATTTTACTGTTAATTCAGTTGGGGGCTTGAACGAGCTAATAGTTGTTGCCGGGGAGTGGACGGGAACGGTACCAAATCAAGTTAGATGTGACCGGGCTAGGTCACGGCGACAAATCAAGTCTAGTGTGACAGGGTGAGAATGGGGTGGAATCTTTTATCAATGTTCATCTGTTGTTTTACTGGCGACTGCCAGAGATGGTGATTACAGAATAGGAATTGGAACATAACCCAGGTGGTTCTTTTGGAGACTCGTAACTGTGTTTATGTTTCAGACTGTAAGATCGTCGAAAATATGGTAATATTCTTTTCTCTATTACCTGATGTAAACAAACGACACTTCCTACTGACGTTCAGGAAATAAGTTCAAGCTGGACTAAATATGAATGTATACCTTTATTTAGTGTCTGCACACTCTGACAACTTCATAATAGTTCATAAATACATGTGCTTCTGTGGTATACAAACCAATCATCCCAAGAAATAACACACAGCCATCGAACTTACAAGATGGTCCAAACCCCAAAAATCACTGCCTCGCTCGTCTCGTGTCCAAAAACAACTCACTTAACCCCCTTCTCTCAAACCATCACTTCCGTCCTAACTACTGGGCAATTCTACCCCAAGTTCGATGACGTCATTTCTTAACCTTTAATTAAATCACTCATAGGATTTGTGACTAGTGTTATTACACTAACTAGACACGCTCAAATACTTAGTGTTACATCTTGCTAAGTATTCTTACCCTAACTATAATTAAGTGGCAGCACCTTAGTGTAAATCCGACGTAACAGTCCTTACTGTCACATACGCCCGGGGCCACTAAAATGTATCCCGAAGGAGACACTTTATTCCCTAGAAAAAAATTTACTAACTCTAAAACAAAATTATTGGGATTCATGTATCCCACCATAAATCTTGTCGGAAGGATGGGAATAACGGATGAAATAACACCATTAACATTTCACACAAAAAAATCAATCACGAAGGGGTAGGGACTGATGGACATAACATAAACGAGGGACACATGGGGAAAAAAACTATGGAGGTATATGGTAGCTACAATTAGTACTAATAAGTGGCCAAAAAAAAAGAACATTAACTAACAATCATCAACGAACTAACAAAACGCTTTATGGGTTTATAGTCATCAATATCTCTCACACTTGTGCGAATCATAAACATGAAATAACATGACAAGCGAGTTAACGTCGCAAGGAAAAAAAAATTGGAAAAAAAAATATGGCGGATGCACATAAAATATAGTGGATGCCCAAAATGGCTGTCACCCTACACTTCACTGATGTGGGTGATGAAAAAAAAATGAATGGAACAATTGGAAATAGAACCACAAAACTTGGTGGCAAAGTATGGGCAAAATGGGTAAGTCTCATTAAAAAATTACTTTGCCGGTGTAACAATAACCGGAAACAATGAATGGAATGGAAACATGTAATCAACGGACAATGGTATAGAATATATAAATGGGCAAATAGTTAAATCACATGTATGAGTGTCGGTGTAACAATAACTGAAAATTCAAACAATCATAATGCAATATGGTGTCATCATCATAATAAATCGTGAATGATGCCAACATTAGTGGCGGGTGAAGATGTACATTAGTTAATCACTTTTATTTGGTACAACAGAACGATGTAAACCTTTAAAAAAAATCTGGGTAAAATCTTACATTTAAAAAAACATGGCCAAAAAAAAAAACAACAAAAAAAACTCATAGGTGCACAAAAAATGGTCGGAATCGAGCATACTTCTTTGTTAGAGCAATAAGAAGCTCAGCAGCTCGAGAGAAATTTACTATGTGCTTTCTATAGTAAGAACAACTGCCCAAGAAACCACGAACGTGGCGAACAGAAGTAGGAGGGGGCATATCACGGATCCTGCACTTTAGCCTCATCCGGACGGACACCATCTTGGTTGATTATGAAGCCAATATATCTGGCTTCGGTCTGTAAGAAGGCACGTTTGCTTAATTTGAGCATAATATTATGTGCCCTCAGTCGGTTAAAGACTTTCTCTACATGGAATAAGTGATCCTCAAGGGTTCCTGGAGTGTGGATCAAGATGTCATCAACATAAGCCAAGGCGTAAGACTGCATGCCCTTCAGTACTTCGTCCATGAGGGACATATACGTAGCAGGGCTGCCCTTTAGGCCAAAAGGCATGACATTCCACTGATAACTCCCAATATGTGTACAAAAAGAGGACTTCACTTTTGCTTCTGGTGACATGGGAATGCACCAGAATCCAGAACGGGCATGTAGGGTAGTAAACCACCTAGACTTGATAACAGTCGCCAAGATATCATCAACCCGAGGAAGGGGGTATGAGATAACTTTGGTGATGGCATTCAAGGCCCGATAATCGCAACAGAAACGATTAGTACCATCCTTCTTAGTGACTATTACAATGGGGGAGGACCAGGAGGACCTGGATCTTTCAATGACACCTGCTGCCAACATATCCGTGATCGATTTTTCCACGACCTCCCTATTCTTTAGTGGAGTGTGGTATGGCTTTAGTGAGACAGGTACTTCAGTGGTGGTATGGATATCCATTGTTACCGTATTTGTTCTTTTTAGTTCCATGTCGGAGAGAGCAAAAATATCTTGATTATCCTTGACTAACTGACGGATGCGACTAGCATGCGGGGAGTCAGTTGTCACTTGCTCCAACAATTGTGCAAGTCGTGTAGGTAGGACATTCGAGGAAGAGGAGGGAGAAGGGGAAATTTGCGGGAAAAGAGGCTGAGGAGAAGTGCGATTACCAGAGGTACAAGGGAGGGTTGGGAAGTTATGAGATGAAAATGAATGGCGCTGAGGAGGGTAGTTACTAAACGATACACGCGTATTAGTAACAGCACCAATGGTAGAGGGGTGTGATGAGGGAGGGTGAGTAACCAAATGAGAAGGAATAGTGGGGTGGTGGTTATCATACACTGTAGAGGGAGGAACAGAGGTATGATGAGGCAGAGAATGTGATGCTAAGTGAGCAATCACTGTACCGCGTTTGACAGTTACAGGCTTCCCAGAAGTATTTAACAGCATGACGGGAAAATCACGCTTAATGGAAACCTGAACAATGCCATCAACAACATTGATGCAGGGGTCATCAATGATGTCAGTACCCGGTAATTGTTCCACTATGACCGAATGGCCAGAAGAGACATAGTCGGATCGTTTGACCCGACCAGTAGCGATAGTCAAAGAGTGAGGCTTTAAGGTAATAGGAGCAGTGAGGCGGACAAAGGATGCAATGTGAATATCATCCTGAAGAGGGATGTATTCACCATTGACGCGAATCTGTCGCAAGTCAAAATAGATTCGGGCGTGATGACGAAAAAGAAAGTCACGGCCGAGAATAAAGTTACGGGACATGCCTCTTGTAATAATGAATGGATGAACAACAGATTGAGAACCAATCTTGAGGCTTATCATTGCAGTTCCAATGGAACGTAAAGGTTGGCCAGTAACGGAGGCCAAAGGAGTAGAGGAAGGAAAAAATGTTACGTGCCGACGAATCTGACGAAACAACTGTTCACGGATGAGGCTAACAGTTGCGCCAGTATCAACAAGAGCACGGTAGCTTTTCATATTGATGGAGATAAGACATGATGAAGGATCCGGAGTGACAAAAGGAGGAGAGACATAAGAAAGAGAGGAGGAAGACACCGAAGATGGGGAGGAAAGTAAACATTTAGTATGGAAAGACCGATGTGAGGATATTTTCAAGTTACCCGGTATGGTCTTAACTACTGGGCAACCCAAGGGTTTCTCTGATTCATTAGGGGTGCAGGATGGGACTGTCCACGTGAAAAGGAACGCGGAGGACCTTGGGGGGAGGGCACAGGATTGGTAGGAAGCCAAGAAGGTTGACGTGGTCGTTGCTGTCTGTTCTGATAATGTAGTGGTTGTGGCACGGGATTACTGTGAGGCTGTGAACTGCTTTGTAGCCGCTGAAAACAGCTGCACGAGACGTGTCCCCTTTGCCCACAAGTGTAACATATTATTGAAGCTATTTGATGGACCTGTGAGCTGGTGGATGGTGCAATCTTCACTTGCCCGGAACCCTTGAGACAGCTAGGTCTAACCCAATTATCGGCGAATTCTCGCATTAAAAGCACTGAAGCCACGTGTCTAATTGCGGGTTAGCGTCCATCTTTGAGTAGTCTATGGTGGAGCCTTGCACGACAGTCCAATCTCAGCGCAGAATACGGAGTCGAGCACAGAGAAGGCAAATCCGAACCATTCAAGACCTACCGGGGCAACGTCAGGAGACCGGAGAACTAACCACACTTCACTATCAGCCGGGGGCTGAAAAGCTAAGTCCACGACAAAGGAAACTCACCTAATCAATGCCACAAAGTTTAGTCATCCATGATGAAAAACACGTGAATTGTGAGACACATAATACATACAGCAGACACTAATTCCATCGACAATACTATCATTCACCATCTATTCACTTTATTGCAATAAACCAATTGGGTGTATATACTGTACCCCACGCTTTGTTCCTTCCATTAGATGTTGAATATTGTCTATGTTTATCTTCCTTTATAAGGGAGGGGGGGCTCGTAAAATATAATATAATTTAAAGAATAATAATAATAGATAACTGAGAAGGGGACGACGGTAGCGAGAGACCAAATATCTCCTTACAATCTTTTCCAGACCTGTCGAGTTAGGAGAATTTACCCTCTTCGTCACCTTTTGGAAGTGGGAAAACCCAGCAGGGATTCCTTGAGCAAAATCTTCCACATCAGATCTATTATTTCCTCTAAATAATTCTCTTATCCTTTAAACGCTACGTGACACTGGTGTCTCGGTCCGGGATTTGAACTTATGTATTTTATCATACCTCTGGGATAGTATCATCCATTCAGTCATTACAGTATACCATTTTAACACATGTATTTTCACACAGTGAGCTCTAGAAAGACAGAAAACATTTTTTCTAGAAATTCAGGCATTGATTGGTGAATCCCTTTATATATGTTGTGTTTAATTAAGTTAGTTCTTGATTTTGTATTTCATTGAATTACAGACCTTAAGTCTCCATAACTGTAGTAATTTCATTCTACAGCAGTCGGATAAATAATTAGTATTTACTTGTTGCTAGAAATACTATTGGAAGGTAGCACTAGCTTACTCAGTGTGGACTTTAACTGCAAAAGATGGCTGAAATAGTTAAGCTTAAGGCAGCACTAGGGGAGGCCGGTCGAGATCTAGGTTATAGTGGGGTGGACCTTGCAAATTATGTCAGTGTCGAGACTGATAAGTATTACGCTCGAGAAACAGCGAAAGCTGAAAGAGAAGAGCGAATAAAGTTAGCAGAAATAGATGAGAGGAGAAAAGCTGTAGACGCTAGAGAAAGAAGCGAGAGAGATGAACGCGAGCATGCATTGAAGATGAAGCAGTTAGAGATGCAGGGACAAGCTCAAAGAGTTGAACCAGTAGCCGGTGCGACCGCATCTACCTCCTCAGGCAACCTATCGCCACGGTCAGATGATATGCCCTCCTTGCACGCAGGGGGCACAGGACCTTTGCCATCCTCACTCATGTCAACTTTGGGACCCTTGACGTTTCCATTCGAAGCTTTCTCGGAACAAGCCGACTCGATCGATAGGTATCTGGACAAATTTGAGAAGTTTGCCACCACGTTTGGTTTGGAGAAGAGCAAATGGAACCTGAAACTGTCGCAAGGGCTTAGAGGAACTGCTTATGACGTGTATAGCAAGCTTCCTCCAGGTTTACAGGATGACTACGACTCTTTGAAAAAGGCACTATTGGTTCGTTATGAGCTACATGCTGACGCCTATAGGAAGAGGTTCCGTAACTCTAGGAGGGAAGTCGGAGAGAACTTTGCTCAGTTTGCTGCGAGACTGGATTCCTACGTGGAGAAGTGGGGTGCCCTAGGGAATTTTACTCATGATTGGGAAGGCCTGAAGGAAATGGTCATGATCGAACAACTGAAGGACACCATGACTTCCGACATGAGAAGATTCCTGACAGAGAATGGGGCCAGCACTTTAGAATCCATAGTCCAGTTAGCGGAACGATATCAGGCAGCACTATCAGAGAATCCACCACCCAGACGGAAACAACCAGATTACGTACCTAGACAGACAGCTCAGTCACACATGGACCCCCAAGTGAAACCACCGTATACTAACTGCAAAAAGCATGACAAGCCAGACTACAAGACTACTCAGAGATCTAATTTCCAGCAGCAGAGGCAAGGGGAAAAATGGTGTAAGCACTGTAGAACCATCACCCACAATACGCAGGAGTGCAACCGGAAAAAACCCACCTCATCATGCTGCCTGCTTACGTAAAAGTGCCGCAAGGGGAAATGGACCGGAAGAACCTCTGGACAAACCCCGACATCCCCCCGGTCGTTGAGACAGTCCTCGTAAATGACCAAGAGGTGACCTGCCTTTATGATACAGGCCTTGCATTCGACGCAGTTGTCTGTGCATCCCTAGTCAAGCCTGACCAGATGACAGAAGACACTATAGAAATACAAGGACCTACTAAAAGTGCAGCACCTATGCGTTTGGCCATAGCCAAGATTAAGGTCAAATCAAAATATGTGACTGGGGAAATCCGTGCAGCGATCTTGGACGACCCTATTTATCCCTTGATCTTAGGGTGTAGGTATGTGTTCTTGGGAGAACCCATTCACCCTCTGGTTGTGGCGGCTGTCACCACTAGAGGACAGGCCAAATGGAATACGGAGTTGGAATCCCCACCCAACATCCTTCCTGAGGAATTAAAAAAGGCACAAACGGAGGATCAATCTCTAGCACCCTGCTACAAAAAACTACCGAGAGCGCACACTCCTCTCCAAAAGGGAGACTTCTACAAGAAAAATGGGCTGTTGCATCGGAAAGCAGGAAATGGAGGACAGGAACATGGGCAACTTGTGGTTCCATCAGCATACCGAGCCCAGGTCCTAGAAATGGGCCATGCCCTTCCGTTTAGTGGCCACATGGGCATAAGTGCCACGATTCAGCGTATTTCATGTCATTATTATTGGCCAGGTATCAACGCCGATATCCAGAGATATGTGAAATCATGCCCGCAGTGCCAGAGGACAGCGCCGAAACACGGGACGGCCCCAGCCACTCTGGGAGAAATGCCAATCTTGGGCACACCCTTCGAACGAGTAGCGGTGGATATTGTGGGTCCACTTACTCGTAGCAAAAAGAGAAACAGTTATATACTCACGTTAGTGGATTGTTGCTCCATGTGGGCAGAGGCAATTGCTATGCCCGCCTGTGATTCTAAGCATGTTGCTGAGGCTCTGCTCACCATATTTACTCGGCTAGGGTTTCCGTCACAGATCCTGACAGATAATGGTTCCCAATTCCGAGGAAAACTCACCGAGGAAGTGTTTAGGATATTTCAGGCCCGACATATCCACACCTCTCCCTACCACCCCCAGGCAAATGGCCAGGTGGAGCGGTTTAACGGGACCCTTATTTCCATCCTTCGGAAACTTGCGCAGGAAAAACCAGAGAGCTGGGATCAATACTTACCCGCAGCACTATTTGCTTACCGCGAAGTACCCCACAATTCTACTGGGATGCCTCCTGCCACATTGCTGTTTGGTAGACCTATAAAAGGACCTTTAGAGGCACTGTTACGTACTTGGACAGATGATAAAGCTGATGAGACGGTCACCTCTGCATCCCAATACGTGAAGGAGTTGACCCAACGCCTTAAAACAGGATGGGAACTGGCAAAGGAAAATGTACGCCGTGCCCGTCGTAAACATGCGCGTTACTACAACCGCACTGCGAAGGATAGGGAGCTAGAAGTAGGAGAACAGGTATTATTACTCCTGCCCAGTAGCAATAATAATTGCAAATCGGGTGGAGAGGTCCATATAAAATTGTTGAGAAAATGTCGCGCACCAATTACAAGATTGCCATAAAGGGGAAGCAGAAAATTTACCACATAAACCTGCTGAAGCGATATTATGAAAGACCAGGTGCAGAACCAGCACATTTCCTGACACTGGCTATTGCGACGGAAACTGAGGCAGAACCCCTGACCTCCTGTGAATACCCTCTTCGTCAGTGCGAAACTCATCAAGATGTTCAGATTAGTTCAACTTTAACGGAGGATCAGCAGGCACGGGTTCAACAGTTGTTGAGAAAACACACTAGTACACTCACGGATAAACCTGGCATGACCAACCTGATAGAATTTGATATGAAGCTAACAGACCTCGCCCCGGTACGAGTTAAGAACTATCCTGTTCCTTATGCTAAAGCAAAGGCATTGAGTGAGGAAATCTAGTACCTGCTTAAGGAAAATATTATCTCAAAATCAGAGTCGCCTTATAGTGCGAGTGTAGTGTTGCTTAGAAAATCCACAGGAGAACATCGCCTCTGCATAGACTACCGAAGGCTCAACGCTGTAACGGAATTTCAAGCGGAGCCCTTACCGGATCAGAATCAGCTTTTCACCAAGCTGAGTAGAGCACGATACTTTTCGAAGATAGACCTTAGCAAAGGGTACTACCAGATCCCGGTAAAAGAGGAAATTCGACATATGTTAGCATTTAGTACTTCTGAAGGCCATTACGAGTTTAATGTATTGCCATTTGGGCTAAGCAACGCCCCAAGCGTCTTTACTCGTATGATGAGGAAGCTACTGGAACCCCTGAACCACCCTGGGATAAGTAATTTCATGGACGACATACTTATTGCCACGAACACCTTTGAGGAGCACCTGGACGCAGTTTCCCTACTCTTCGAAAGACTTAGAGAAACAGGACTCACCGCTCGCCCTACAAAATGTCAAATTGCCTGCGAGCAACTAGAATTCCTGGGACACACTATCTCGCATGGATGCATGTTCCCAGATGCGCGTAATATTGAGAAGTTACAGCGGGCCCCACGACCCCAGACTAAAAAGGATGTAAGGTCATTTGTGTCTCTATGTGGCTTCTACCAGAGATATATTAAAGATTTTAATACCCTGAGTGCGCCATTGACCGCATTAACCAAGAATGGGAACCCGGACAAAGTAACCTGGACAGCGGAGTGCGAAAATGCCTACACGCTGCTGAAGGAGAAACTCACAGCTAGGCCAATTCTGCGACTGCCTGACTTAACTCTGAACTTTACGCTGCGAACAGATGCTAGCAATATAGGGATAGGAGCCACTCTCCTGCAGCCTAGTGATAGACCTTCTGCAACTCTATTCCCCATCGCATATGCTAGTAGGAAATTGAACCCTGCTGAACAGAAACTACTCTACCATCGAACGAGAATGTCTGTCGCTAATATGGGCTGTGCAGAAGTTTCAACCATATTTATACGGGAAAAAAGTTCACGGTGCAGTGTGATCACCAACCGTTGATATTTCTTGCAGCGTCGAAGAACCTTAATGCCCGGCTTATGAGATGGTCACTCCTGTTGCAGCCATATTCCTTTCACATAGAATACATACCTGGGAAGAACAACGTAGGGGCAGATTTTTTGAGCAGACATCCGGACGCAACCGAGGAGATATGAGAAACTGGAAAAGAAGAGGAAGACAGGACAAGAGGAGTTGGACGGAACGTCAAACTTGAGGAGGGGCTTGTGTGACAACTTGCCCAATCTTCTCTTCATTTTTTTTATTATTTACGTGACATCGTTTTTTTTTTCTCATCCTCAATGCATGATCGCAAAGTCCCGGGAAGTGTCACTTGCGGAAATTCTCCTAGCATTCAGTATTTCCTCCTCGCTATTTTTAGATACGACGTCATTGTTGACCAATGACCTCGGTAGCTAGGAACCTGTTTTAATTTAAGACTGCTTAAGCTGATAAAACCAGTTTAGGCCACTTAGGAAAACATCACGTGACTTTTAACCTTATTGATTGGAGCGTCTAAAACGAGGCTAATGTCACATGATGCACGCTATGGATCACGTGTCCAAGCGGAAATGTCCCGCTAAAAGTGCGCCAAACACGAGCAATCTTCACTTGCCCGGAACCCTTGAGACAGCTAGGTCTAACCCAATTATCGGCGAATTCTCGCATTAAAAGCACTGAAGCCACGTGTCTAATTGCGGGTTAGCGTCCATCTTTGAGTAGTCTATGGTGGAGCCTTGCACGACAGTCCAATCTCAGCGCAGAATACGGAGTCGAGCACAGAGAAGGCAAATCCGAACCATTCAAGACCTACCGGGGCAACGTCAGGAGACCGGAGAACTAACCACACTTCACTATCAGCCGGGGGCTGAAAAGCTAAGTCCACGACAAAGGAAACTCACCTAATCAATGCCACAAAGTTTAGTCATCCATGATGAAAAACACGTGAATTGTGAGACACATAATACATACAGCAGACACTAATTCCATCGACAATACTATCATTCACCATCTATTCACTTTATTGCAATACACCCAATTGGGTGTATATACTGTACCCCACGCTTTGTTCCTTCCATTAGATGTTGAATATTGTCTATGTTTATCTTCCTTTATAAGGGAGGGGGGGCTCGTAAAATATAATATAATTTAAAGAATAATAATAATAGATAACTGAGAAGGGGACGACGGTAGCGAGAGACCAAATATCTCCTTACAATCTTTTCCAGACCTGTCGAGTTAGGAGAATTTACCCTCTTCGTCACCCTTTGGAAGTGGGAAAACCCAGCAGGGATTCCTTGAGCAAAATCTTCCACATCAGATCTATTATTTCCTCTAAATAATTCTCTTATCCTTTAAACGCTACGTGACACACGTGAAAAGGAACGCGGAGGACCTTGGGGGGAGGGCACAGGATTGGTAGGAAGCCAAGAAGGTTGACGTGGTCGTTGCTGTCTGTTCTGATAATGTAGTGGTTGTGGCACGGGATTACTGTGAGGCTGTGAACTGCTTTGTAGCCGCTGAAAACAGCTGCACGAGACGTGTCCCCTTTGCCCACAAGTGTAACATATTATTGAAGCTATTTGATGGACCTGTGAGCTGGTGGATGGTGAAGGCATCGAGGCTGGTACTGATGGTTGGACGCATTATTGCAAGGCATTGGTGATCTTGAAGGTTGCTGCCAAAAGTGGCGGCAATGGCTAACGTCCATCGGTTCTTCATCATATTGGTGTTCAAGACGAGGCTCGCGATCAAGACGGTTGGTAAATCGTTTCTTCACGTTGTCCTCTGTGATTGCCTGTTGTATTGCATCTGTGACTGTCTGAGGATCCTTGCGGATCAGGTGCAACTTAAGTGCGTCGGATGACAAACCATCAATGAAAATACCAACAAGCTGCCTATCAATATCTGCAGATGTGGAAGACGAATCAATGAAGGCATCTTCACCCAAGTTTAACAGTCTGTCTGCATAAAATTGTACAGGTTCCTGTCTGTCCTGGTGTACCCTACAAAGAAGAGTCCATGCGTGCTGACAGTCAGTTATGGATGAATAGCGACTGACCAGTGCCTTCTTCAGTGAAGCGTAAGTTTCTGTAGGGAAAAGTTGTGCACGACGGCGCAAGAAATCAGTTACCAATGACTGGGAAGAGAAGAATGCAACACGCTTTCGGTCCTAATCGGTTGCCGAGGGGATCAAAGATACAAACTTGTCAATATCAACAAGCCATTGTCTAAAGTGAGAAGCATCACCGTGAAATGGCCTGACAATGTTATTAATGTTTTGGTAATTGGCACTGTGTTACGGAGCTGAGCGTATTTGCAATGGACTGTAATGTGTTAGATGAAGTATCCGGAGAATCAGGTAAAGTTTGACTCGCTGCTTGTTGTTGTGACAATTGTTGGTAAAGCAGTTGATTTTGCTGTTGTAACAATAATACCTGATGCTCTAGCTGTCGAATGGGTGAATCCATCATAAAAAAAACAGTTACGAGCTGGTCACGGGCACCAAATCAAGTTATGTGGCCGGGGAGTGGACGGGAACGGCACCAAATCAAGTTAGATGTGACCGGGCTAGGTCACGGCGACAAATCAAGTCTAGTGTGACAGGGTGAGAATGGGGTGGAATCTTTTATCAATGTTCATCTGTTGTTTTACTGGCGACTGCCAGAGATGGTGATTACAGAATAGGAATTGTAACATAACCTAGGTGGTTCTTTTGGAGACTCGTAACTGTGTTTATGTTTCAGACTGTAAGATCGTCGAAAATATGGTAATATTCTTTTCTCTATTACCTGATGTAAACAAACGACACTTCCTACTGACGTTCAGGAAATAAGTTCAAGCTGGACTAAATATGAATGTATACCTTTATTTAGTGTCTGCACACTCTGACAACTTCATAATAGTTCATAAATACATGTGCTTCTGTGGTATACAAACCAATCATCCCAAGAAATAACACACAGCCATCGAACTTACAAGATGGTCCAAACCCCAAAAATCACTGCCTCGCTCGTCTCGTGTCCAAAAACAACTCACTTAACCCCCTTCTCTCAAACCATCACTTCCGTCCTAACTACTGGGCAATTCTACCCCAAGTTCGATGACGTCATTTCTTAACCTTTAATTAAATCACTCATAGGATTTGTGACTAGTGTTATTACACTAACTAGACACTCTCAAATACTTAGTGTTACATCTTGCTAAGTATTCTTACCATAACTATAATTAAGTGGCAGCACCTTAGTGTAAATCCGACTTAACAGTCCTTACTGTCACATGGTATATCTCTCAACAAAAGGCCGCGGGAAAGATAAAGAGTTAACGTGCTCAGACCCATTCAGCGTTGTTCTCGATTTCTTAAATATCTTGTGGATACTCCCTCGAGGTAGAAGCATCATCATCCTTCTATCTGCATCTCTGCCAAGAATGATCTTGGGCAAAGGTAGTCACCCACATTAGTTTCTCTAGGTTTTGGCCACTGTTGGCCACTGTTAGACCAGAACTGCAGAGAAAAGGGGAGGCAACCCGTGACTAATCTTGTAGCTTTGATGCGGGATGCCAGCGCTTTAACCATTCTGCCAATCGGACGCTCATAAATGAGTACTGGCACATAATAAAAGATCTGAAATGGCATGACAAGATCACCAATAGGACACTTCTGGAAAGAATCATGCAGATATCTGTCTTCTTCGATCACCCTCAGACGTCAACTTGAATATGTTCAATGAAAGCAGTGGGAAGTCTGAGGCTGTTGACATCTCCGTAGAGCTTTTCTAGGAATGGTATTGGGGATCGCCATGTGCGCTTTCTCTGCTCCTACTTTGTTGGGCACCTTCGAAGCAGATTTTCAACAGTCATTTTATCGGTGCCATAGTTACACTCATCGGTAGTTCCTATCAGTGGAACAAAGGGTGATGAGAATACGCTGGCGTTAGGTCGGGCACACACTGAGGAGGGGTGATAACTTGACATAGCATTTCTTGTTCTGGAATTCCCTGGGTACGAGAGGTCGAAGGAAGCGGGGGAAAAAACATGCACGGAGAAGGGAATAAGGCGTAAAAGAATAAGGAAGACATAGACAAGACTTTATGGCATAGGGCGGGAAGGCTTGGAATGAATTACCGTATTTGAATAATGAAGGAAACATGAACCTTGTGAGTAGTAAATACATAAATGGGGTACTAAATTGGCTGTGTATCCTTTCACGATTTACTGTCACTGCAAGGCGTGGGCACCGTTTGGATGACCCTTTGTTCGGTTCCCGTTAAGCCTATCACTTATATTTCTTTTCTGTTGTCAAGTGTTATCCTGTATGTCCAACGAGTGCCTGTTAATTATCTATTTTTATATATTTACATGAATTAGCTGAAGGCAGTATATTCCATATGAAGCTAGAGGGTATTGTAATGTAGACTAACTTGGAGAAGTAATCATATGTCACGTAGTCAAGCATTGAATTATGTCAGGCTTGGTGAAGCCTCTCGCAAGACATTCTAAACCAGGGGTCGGCGACCGCTCGATCGCGCCTGCCAGTAGGTTACAGGGAATATTTTGGTAAATCTTTAGACAAAGGAGAGTTAAATAAAAAAGAATTGTTAAGCTAGTGAAAATAAAACTGCTCTCTTACTGACATTTATGAACGCGGTATCCCTATAATTAAAATTACTTTTTTCCCCGGTGAAAACCCACGAATTAGCGTACTAAAATTCACTTTATTCGTAAACTTCATAAGATAAGGAAGCGATCTTGTCTGTGAAGTTAAATTAACATTCAGTGAAATATTTATTTTGAATTCCCCACTGCTATTTTGGTGGATTTATATGAAGCAGATCGTACGGCAGAGATCAAAGTTATAAATAGGCAGCACTTATTCTAAATTCCAAATGCTATGAAACCTGAAAACAGACAATATTATATCAAGGTAGATCTTTTGACAGCTCAGTGTTTCTAAAGCTGATTCCTACAGTTCCTGGGTTGCCTACCGCTGTGCAAGACCCACCCAGCATTATGTTTTGATGGGGAAGGGGGAATTACAGACCACCCATTTAAGAAAAATAGTGTCACCGACACTGTAAAACTTTCTCAACTTTTACGGCCGTGTCACGTACAGTAAACTCGACTGTTGGATAACTTGAGACTAGGAATGTCAGTTCTCGACTTTAGTCGCTAATTCACTTGTCATCTGTGTTGTTCCACTTCTTATCAAGACTGCCTGCTAATCATAAAACCATTCATTAAGAAGATTTATAACACATAAGGAAGGGAAACACGAGGCCTGTAAACAGTAAATAAATATTAGACAAACATAAAGGTATGTTTTCAGGCACTCGTAAGAAATAAAGAAGTAGAACACTAGACAACAGAAAAACAACAGACGTGAGTGGCTTACCCAGGACTCGAACCCAGGACCTTCCGTGCGACAACCCCGCCTAGCTATGCAAGCGAATCACACTATCCTCCCTGCCATCTAGGCATCACCAAAAAATGATGCTTCGATGACGGGTCATTAGTGCGACCCGCAAGACATAACACCGGAAATTTATCAGAAGATTATCGATGACGTCATCTCACTGAGAGAACTATTCGTCTTTGCTTGGTGCAGCTGTTTCTTATGTTTCCGATCCGTTCTTTTATGTTGTTAATATCTTCACCTTCTTCGTCGATGCTCGTTTCCTTAATCTTCATTATCCTCAGCCTCAGCAACATCATCATCATCACCATCCCCATAATCATCATCATCAATCATCATCATCATCATTCATCATCATTCATCATCAATAATCATCAATCTGCATCATCCATCATTCTTCATCAATCATCATTATCATTCATCATCAATCATCATCATTCATCATCATCGTCGTCCATCATTCATCATCATCCATCATCATCATCATCATCAATCATCATCATTCATCATCAGTCATCATCATTCGTCATCAATCATCATCATCATCAATCATCATCATCCATCATCATCATCATCCATCATCAATCATCATCATCCATCATTCATCATCAATCATCATCATCAATAATCATTATTCATCATCATCATCAATAATCCACCATCATCATCCAGCATTCATTATCAATCATCATCATCAATCATCATCAATCATCATCATCAATCATCCATCATCATCATCATCCATCATCATCATTCATCATCATCATCCATCATTCATCATCAATCATCATCAATCATCATTATCAATCATCATCATCCATCATCAATCATCATCATTAATCATCCATCATCATCATCCATCATCACCCATCATCAATCATCATCATTCATCATCATTGTAGCGGAAGGTTTTATATGTGTGAGATGATAGTGCTAGAGTAGAAATAGTATTCTCTCCAGAATGTGTGAGGTCCCAGTGACAGAGAAGTACACTGGTATCACTCGATAGTCACGGCTGTGAAAGTATCTGGACTGAAGATATTCAGAGAACAGTCAGACCTTACTGCGCCACCTCCGCTATGTGACCACCTGTGATATAATAAAAATTCAACCAAACTCAGTATCAACTATATTGAATGAATAAAGCTGGTGAATACAATTTATATCCTCTTTATTTACATCTATCTAATTGTGGTGATTGTGTGTGACTGGTGATACAAAAGTTATATTTATACAAAACCAAATTGGCGAAATCAATTACAGTTTTTACAAGTTAAACTAAAATGTCATTTCTTTAGACTCTTCCAATTAGTTGGGTAATAGACTTCTTCACTGTCTTATTCACTTTATAACTTTCACTAGTTTATCACGCAAATTGTCATCACAAAACTCTGCTTGACAGTTATCACTTCTTGGTTGCACGATTGTCACAAATATCACTCATCTGTTTTTATAATCAGTGTTCATATGAGATGTACAGCTTCAGTAGGTCGTGCTTCTACCAATCCAGACACTGCCGGGGCGATTCGCATTGATCATCGAGCAATTCTTGATCATTGACCTCTGACTTTTGGTTGACAAGTATGAACCTGCAGATAATTGTAGGATATGTGGCTATTTGTGGATAACAATTACCACATTCCTATTGTAGGTGAGATGAATTTGTTTTCAGATGTATGCGTGAAAATGCATGATTATGGATCAGTGACAAGACAGGTGTCTACTGTGGAACATTTTATAAAATCAAATAATACAAAATAATATGTACACACATATATGGTATGAGGTTATAGTATCCCCCTGCCTGACACGTTAGCTCTGTAAAGTGCAGTAACTTGATGACAGAATGAATAAGCCCTGATAATGATTGTGCTAGCCCTGATACGGACTCAGTCATGGTGGTTATATTTCGGGTTCCAATCTTCAACAATCATATCAAGTAATAAATTAATATACATGATACTTTCATAACATATAGATTAAACAAATCCTGAAATAAAGTTGTAATTACTGTATTATTTTACATAGTAACTTTACATACCCTCGCAGGATCTAATTAAGATCAGTAAAGACTGGCTTTAGTGGAGTAACAGAACTGCCTGGCTGCAAATAACAAGATATTGGCCGTGACACGTTTCTCTCTCTCCAGCCGTTGTCCTTCTGTCTTGCCTCGCTGTACAAGTGAATTTGAAATCATTTACGTCCGCCCTTATATATGCAGCTACCGGACGTACAGGAAACAAGGCTCGCAACTCCAGCAAACTTCCCAAAAAAGTTGTAACTTCGGGGGGTTTGTGCTAGAGGTGTTTCAAACCTTGGTCTCGTGCATTTCACCTTTCCCAGTTCAAGCCTTTGGAGTTATATATTTCCGTTCTCCATGAGTTGACCTTTATATCCATATGTTGTTTTTCCCATATCTGTCGTGTTAACGATTTTATATTGAATTATGAATAGGAAAAACACAGGATTTCTCAAGGCACGGACACTTAGTCTTGCAAAATTCTTCACAACTACTTACTCCCTTCTGATTTCCTTGTACCTATACATAATTGAAGATATTCCCGTCAAAAGGAGACCATTCTCATCCTTGTCTGTCATTCCGTTCTCCTTCCCGACCGCTAATTCTAACCATGATTTCGGACGATTTATTCTTCCTTATACACTCGCCGAAGTCATTCTATCTGACCGTGGGAAACCCCTTCTCTGATTGGCTGCCCTAGATACACACAGGAAAATACCCCTGCATTCCTTTGTTCAGGTCAGCACACTGGTGTCCCACTTTTCGGTCTTCAAACATTTAACTAGGCAATGCGTAACATGCGACAATCATCATTCATCATCAGTCATCATCATCCATCATTAATAATCATCATCACCCTTCAGCTCCCCAAGGGGCATAGACCTTCAACAAACATATACCACGTCTTCCTGTCACGTGCCATCAGCTCAAAGTCTATGCATATCTCCTTCACCCCTTCAAGTGGGTTTCTAGTTCACTTCTCCGTGCGTTCCCTGGTCTCCCCATACATGTCTTACCCTAGGTATTTCAGAACAAGGACTGCTTTGTAATGCTATCAGCATGATTCCTCAATGTGTGTCCCCAATCCATCTCCAACGTCTTCTTCATATCTCTTGTTCCGCTAGCACTTGTTGAGATCTTGTCATTGCCATTTTAAACCGTGTAATATTCTGTTCTTTTCAACGTAAAAAATAATAATTAAATACAAATTGAAAACTTTTAATGGAATCAGTTTTGAAAATGGACAATACACTAGGAGCAGGTTTTCTAGTATGATCCAACCGCAGGGTTTCTCAACATATGGTTCAGTTGGTCCGGGATTGGATTCTAGGTGGTCGGTGAACATAACCCAACAAGAATTTTGAATTTTATTTTCAACAACATTTTTATTCAGGTAATTATCATAGATTCTTGCTGTAAATAAATATATTCTTTTAACATATTGTTTCTGTAATTTTCAGTATGATGTAAGATTTTTCCATGTAATAAAATGAATTATTTGTATGTACATTAAAAAAAATATGCGTTTATGTGACCGCGCCATCTTGTCAGCCATATTGTCTCCGTGGTTCACCCATCTTGTCAGCCATATTGTCTCTGTGGTTTAGTGCCTTTTCCCTACATAATCTTCAAGAAGAAGATTTATTACGAGACCACAATAAAGCCTACAAATTAGTTGTGTTATATTTGTGTTTTTCGCTATTTCTAGAGAGATAATCGCGTATGTTATTTGCGTGGCGCAATTAATACGCGCAGCGGATTAAGTTGAGTGATTAGCCTAGAGCTTAGAAAATAGATAGCGAGCGGCTAACAGGCCTATTCGTAGATTCAGTCCAGACAAGAGAAAACGAAGATACTAGGCGCCCTGTGTGGGTAAAACAGAGACATGACATGTGAGTTTGATTTAAAAGCAGATTAGCTTATTTTCTAGTGAAATTACCATTATTTCGCTGTGGCTTTAGAATTATATTGAGCGTGTCTGTTTTAATGGTTAATGAAATAAATAGATTGATGTGTTTCCAGGACCTGATAATTTAGTCTTGAAAAATAAATGAGTGATAGATTAAGGGATAGGTTTTATTAGGCACGATTAAGTCCAAATCACATATGTGAAAGTTTAAGAGCGATTATTTCATTCATCAGAAAGGCAAATATAGTATGAAGCTATTTCACTGGAATTTATATAAGATTAACTATAGCAAGATGGCAGCAACGTGGTGATGACTGCGGCGCCAGCGAGTCTGAATAACACGCTTCGCGTGGTAAACCTATAATGTTAAGCCATTTGACACGTGGGCCAAGGCAGAGTAATGTAATTTCCCCCAGTAATGGAAGAAATAGTTTTCGAGTTAAATTTCCTATAGGTAATGAATTTAGTTCCAGTTTTGTTAAAGTCAAGAATAATTATATTTTATTATTTTATGTAAGAGCATTTAAGTGTATTTCACGATAGCCTACTTATCATAATCCTACTGTTTATCTTTAGTGGTTACTTTGAAGTGAGAATAGTCATTTAGGTTTCTGGTGAGATTAGAGCCACGCCAGGGTGTGTAAGGCACGTTGAGACAGGTGTTTCTCTGTTTGCTCCTGGTGGAGCATGGAAACACCAATGCGCTGGTGTCCACCACAATTCCACAAGAAGCATTTTTATGCTATTACAGTGGTTGTTTCTGTAACAATGTGTTTCATGTGATGAGTCCCCAATCTCATCAGGGGTCATATACGACACGCTTGTGGCCAGGCGCACCAGTCGTCACTTACGACATGTTCAGAGTACAGGAACGAGTTGAGAGGTAGTAGTTTATTCTCATTTTTGAGAGTATTTGGGTACATGTAGTTGAAGAATATTATTTTATGTCCAGTTGTTTATTATTTAATTATTGTTATGTGAAGAATGGTTTGTGAGAGCACGTGGGCTCACTTGGAGATATATATTTCTCTTCTCCGCTCCTGAGGGAGCATGGGGCCACCAGTGTGGTTTGCCTCCGCATGAAGCATTCAGATGCTCTTGCAGTAGTGGTTTCGGTAGCAACCTATGTTACACGGTGAGATTGCCAGCCTCATGCACAACACCGTACTAGTATCGCTAGACGACATGCATGAGTGTGTGTGTGTGATAGTTGAGTGTGTGCTCTTGCAGTAGTGGTTTCGGTAGCAACCGATGTTACACGGTGAGATTGCCAGCCTCATGCACAACACCATACGAGTCTCATTGGGCGATATGCATGAGTGTGAGATAGTTGAGTGTGTCAGGTGGGTGCATGTTTTCGGTATGGTAAGTGTTATTATCTATGCTATTGATTTTCGCTTAGACATTGTTTTATATATTGTTTCTTTCAGAAAGTCTATGAACACTGACTGGGTGTTTGGTGTTTGCTATGTTCGGTAGTATTAAATGTTGATCTGTATAAGGCTTTGTGTTGCTTGAATTGTTAAGTCTGCTGCTGAGAGGGTTGCAAGCAACCAATAATTGCAACCCCTGTCAAACGATCCTTTGTAAATTTTCTTAGTGCAAGGGTCTTGGGTGTGAGGTAGCCACATCGACATAAGTTCACCGCTACCACACCTAGCGCCCTGTCACATTTATATAAACTTGCTTAAAGAAAGGACACGTAACCTTCATCGGACAATGAAAGGGGTCCGTAGCCTTCACCAGACAATCAAAGGGGTCTGTGGCCTTCACGGGACAATCAAAGGAGTCCGTAGACTTCATCAAACAATCAAACATGTCCGTAGCCTTCATCGAACAATCAATGGAGTCCGTAGACTTTATCGAACAATCAAAGGGGTCACGGGACAATCAAAGGAGTCCATAGCCTTCATCGAACAATCAAGCGGGTACATGGCCCGAAAACGTTTAAGAATCCCTGTCCTACTGTAAAAGTGACTTCAGGACCATGTTTTAAACTGTATATTATCAGTTTTACAGCAGCTCCTATCTTTACTTACACAATATTTCCGTCAACACCTGTGTACAAAACTGAATTTCATTAACGGTTGGTTCTCGCGAGTTCTCGTGGTATTATCCGAGCTTCATTATTCATGGAGTATTTATAAATTATTATTATTATTATTATTATTATTATTACTAGCATGTAACGCGTCAAAAATGACGGCACAGAATTATGGGCGGGACTTCTGTCGCATGTCCTGAGAATAGCCCTATTTTCTCCTGGGTTCAGTTTGTTCCATATCACCATATGTATTTCCTTCCACCTTTCACTTTCCACCGAGCAACTAAGCCCGTCAACGTTCACTGAAACTGAGAAACTATAATGAAAAAATACGTACTTAAACAAAAGACAGATGACCGAATTTAAAAGAAAAATGTATACATACATTGTTGTGTGTTCTGTGGAAGATATGTGTAGTGCCCAAACAATTTTAATGTTTACAACAGTACTGAAATATAAACCGGCTATTTAAAAAAATATGTAGTGTTTTGAAAAAATATGACAGAATACAGAGTGGCAATAATGTTATCTACATAGACTACGACTTCTCGGAGAATCATTCCCTAGCTTTTTTTCCCCCCTAAGATGCCAAAAGAAGCGTCCGATTGGCAGAGTAGTTAGAGCTGTTGCCTCTTACGGCAGAGTTACTGGGTTCAAAACCCGGTTGCGTCACTGGGTAGTCTGCGCATCTGTAAAGTGATACCTGACTCAGCTCTAGGGAAAACAAAGGCGGCACGGAAAGGAAATAGTCACCCCCACCTCACAAAACTGGACCTTTTGAAATGTGTAATACATGAACTCCTCTACGGCAGTTCTGCAGTGTATTTACTACTCACTGGCTCCCTAACTCGGTGGTTCGATCCCCAGTTGAGGTGAGGCATTTTAGACCACAAACGGCTACAGGGTCGACCCAGCCTCATGAATTGGGTACAGAGCAACTCTGGGAAGGTTAAGGCGGCCGACATAATGCTAACCACATCACCCATAGTGTGCCAATGGTCAAAAAAGTATAGGCCTAACACTATATTCCCAATATGCCTCAGTGGACGTGTAACGACGATGATGATGAATGATGATGATTGATGATGATTATTGATGATGAATGATGATGATTGATGATGGATGATGATGATGATGATTAATGATGGATGATGATGATTGATGATGATGATTGATGATGAATGATGATGATTGATGATGGATGATAATGATGATTGATGATGAATGATGATGATGATGATTGATGATGATGATGATGATGATGGGGATGGTGATGATGATGCTGAGGCTAAGGATGATGAAGATTAAGTCAACATGGGGATCGGAAACATAAGCCACTGACGTCTGTGAGATGACGTCATCGATTTACATTTCTGTTGTCCGGTGTTATGTTTTCGCACTACCCATCATCGAAGCATTTTTTCTTACGAGTGCCTGCAAAACGGAAGGTTACCTTAAGCCACTGACGTCTTTAGTTTTCTACTTTACCATTGCCTGTTATGTTTAAAGAGAAAGAGAAAGAAATAAAGACTAAGAGAGAAGGAACGAACGAACTTTATTTTGAAATGGTTGAGAATTGGGGCACACTGACCCTTCTGGCATCCTGCTATTTGTCTGTCTTCTTGTATCCTGTTACTCTCTCATGCTGTCAAACCAAAAACAACTAATCTAAATTTTGACAAGTATCATCAATACTAATAAGATATAAACACATTCTCGTCTATATTAGCACACTGTGGGGGAGGGGGGATACTTTCTTACACATTTACGTAGCACAAAAACATATCAGAGCGTTTAAAAAAAAAAGAGAGAGAGAGAGACTTTTAAACATCTATCAAAGATTTTTCGCTCGCCCATTAATTCAAGCCGCGGTAGCATAGTGGTTAGTGCACTGGCTTCCTAGCTCAGTGGTCTATGGTTCGATCCCCAGATGAAGTGGGATTTTTTTAGGCCGCAAATGGCTCCTGGGTCGACCCAGCCCCAACTGGGTACTAGAGCAACTCTGGGAAGGTTAAGGCGGCCGGCGTGATGTTGACCACGTCACCCCTAATGTGCCGATGGTCAAGAAAATATGGGCCTAACACCATATTCCCAATATGCCTCAGTGGGCGTGTCACGTGATCTCCCATTAATTCAACCTTAAACATCATCATCATCATAACCCTTCACCTCATCACGGAGCACAGACTTTCAACAAATTCACGCCAGGCCTTCTTGTCTTGTGCCATCCGTTAAATTTCTTTCCACGTCTTTCCCTTTCAGTTTTTTGTTACATCCTTTTCACGTCTATATCCAATTTTACTCTCCGTGTGTCTTCAGGTCTCCCTCTGTTTATTTTACCCGACGGTTTCCAGAGCAAGAACTACCAAGTATTGTTATCAACTGATTGTGTGTCATATTCAACATAGACGTCTTCTCCTCACGTCATGCCCCACTAGTATTTTATTAGGGCTGCACCGAATATTGCTTTTTACTATTCAGCCGAATGCGAGTAGAGGCCTTTAACTATTCGGCTGAATACGCATACGAATAGTGAGTGAATGTAGGGCATAAAAAGTTGTGTTCGATAGGTCTACTGACATTTTTTTAAAATTATGCAGCGTTACACAAAAAATAGAGCAAATATCTTGGAACTATTTAATGCTACTGACTAGCCATTAATCAGTTTTTAAATTGCTGTATGAAACATGCATTGGCTTTGAAAAAAAAAAAAACGAGTCTCTCACACATTCTCTACCAAAAGACAACATCTGTTATTTGAAAACGTGTTGTCGGCAGTGCTGAACAGACGTTTACTATACGTATTTGATGGAATCGTACTATTCGACCGAATACGAAAAGTTCATTGAATGCACTATACGGCACTGAATCGAATACGAATCGAATATTCGGTGCAGCCGTATATTTTATATTTCTTACTTACTTACTTACTTACTTACTTAGTCGCTCCACTTTTACCTTGGGGTGTAGAGTTTCCAGAAAGAGCGCTATGCTATCCTATCGGCTGTCTACCTCCTGACCTGGATCCAATCTAGTTCTGGGTTCTTCAGGGATTGTCTAATGTTAACCTCCCAGCGGACTCTGGATCGTCTTGGAGGTCTGGATCCCTGCCTCTTTTTTTTTTTTGCTTTATTTGCTGTATTTCTTATAATTCAACATGAATACAGACAGTAAACTATACGGATCTGCAACCTGCACGGCCATTCCTTTCATGTTTTCTTTTAGATTACGCCACTGAAACGCTACACCTCAACCAAACGTAGAGCTGGAAAAGCGTATTAACTTCCACATTTTAAAATGAGATCTACCATACTCTCCTTCTAACAGCCTTTGATTCAAGCGTATCTTATTGATTTATTATTAACTCTGCGTTGTCGGCTGCTTTAATTACAGTTGTTTCACGTTTATTAACTCATCTACTTATCAATTTTCTATTAATATATGTCATATAATGTGCCAGGACAAACAGATTTCTTGTCGAGGCGTCGATATCATTGATATCTCTGTGTGTGCGTGCGTGCGTGTCGGTGTGCACGTATGAAATAAGTGTACATGTGTGTAAAACTTTGTATTTATCCATATCTTTGTATTTATCCATATCTTTATGTTTTGAGTCGCGATAATAAGCCAGGCCAAGAATTTTTCTTTTCAGCATTTTTGCTTCCAGACATCTTTGATGTAACAGTCTACAGTTCCAGTAATGTTCTTGATTTCATTTTGAATGTTACAGATTCGATATCGCACTTCATCTTTTGAACGGGTAATCTATTAAGTTATTCTTCGTGAAGCTCGTCGCCCTCTGACGTTCCTAAATAGAATTCTTTTCTTTACCTTTTTATTTTATATGTATGTAAGTGTTTTTTTTTTTTTTTTTTTTTTTTTAAACAAGGAATCGATTTTGACACAAGTTCCTAAACAGCAGTCTTTTGATTTCAGACGACTTAACAAGACTGAACAGTAAAATATTTGTCGTACAAAAGTAGAGTGACGTAGGGAAATAACTCTCTAAGGTGTGGTGCCAATATGGCAAGCTGAACGTAAATAACAGATAGAGCAGTGAACTCTAAGGCAGAGAATCTTAACTGTTTTTTCAAAGGAGCTAAATGTAGCGTTAATGAGTCGTCCACAAATGACGTCACTCAGTGAGGGGGAAAAAAAAAGGGGGGGGGGGGGTCATAATTTTGTGACAAAGTGTGACGATATAGGAACGGTTTTTTTTTTTTTTTAAGAAATGTGACGTACCGTAATACAAACTATACTATAGATAGATAGAATTCCTGTTCACTTTCAACTAACAAAACTGTTTCACCTGTGTATCTAAGACTGTTTATAGATCTTCCACTGACGTTCTGTCCTGGCATTTCATTCATCTGTATAAATAATTTTTTTATGTATAGATATTAAATCACAACAGCAGGCGATAGATAGATAGATAGATAGATAGATAGATAGATAGATAGATAGATAGATAGATAGATAGATAGATAGATAGATAGATAGATAGATGGATGGATGGATGGATGGCTGGCTGGCTGGCTGGCTGGCTGGCTGGCTGGCTGGCTGGCTGGCTGGATAGATAGATAGATAGATAGATAGATAGATAGATGGATGGATGGATGGATGGATGGATGGATGGATGGATGGCTGGCTGGCTGGCTGGCTGGCTGGCTGGCTGGCTGGCTGGCTGGCTGGATAGATAGATAGATAGATAGATAGATAGATAGATAGATAGATAGATAGATAGATAGATGGATGGATGGATGGATGGATGGATGGATGGATGGATGGATGGATGGATGGATGGCTGGCTGGCTGGCTGGCTGGCTGGCTGGCTGGCTGGCTGGCTGGCTGGCTGGCTGGATAGATAGATAGATAGATAGATAGATAGATAGATAGATAGATAGATAGATAGATAGATAGATAGATAGATAGATAGATAGATAGATAGATAGATAGATAGATAGATAGATAGATAGATAGGCAGACAGGCAGTCAGGCAGTCAGGCAGGTAGACAAGTTGTTACATGAGTGGCTTTTTTGCTCTGAACAATGTTCCATGTGATATGAATAAACAATTATAAATTTCTGGCCATTGTTTTTTCATTGATATGTTAGTTTTGTTTGTTCAGAGATAGTGCATCGTGCCTTCGATGGAAGATTAAGCGAATGCGGGGGTGGAAGATTCCGAACAATAATTGAACCTTGGAATACGATTGATTTGATAAGTCATTTCATTGAGTCCGTACATTTAATTCACAGTTGTACACACAGGATGATCATTTCAATAGTAGTAGAGCATAAGTCCATATAAGTCATGCATAAATTAATCAATAACGTAGACTGCTGGTTTATGTGTCAATGTCCGTTTAAGGATACAATGCAGTATTGTCGTCAGAACATCACAGCTATATGCACGCGCAGCTAGACATGGCTACCTGCCGACAGTGAGACTGCGAGTCTGAATATTTCATATGAATTGACGATTATTCTTCTCCTTCTGAGAATTCTAGTTAAATACTAACCTCCATAAATTTCCCTCTCATATAGAGTTCTAGGACTGACCCTGGTCCATCAAAAAATGCATATATAAATGGCTATATCATGCCGTTGAATTGGAAGGTTAGAAAAACGCAGCTATTCAGCTTGGCGGTCAAGTAACAAAGGGTAGCGTTTCTTAGTTACCGACTGTGACCCAAACAACGCTATACACGTCATAATCGATCGTGTATGGAGCGTTCAATAATTGAAACATCTATCGCAATATATTAAATGCCTTAACCTTTACAATTGCACGTCTGATAACCTTTAGCAGACGGCGTTAATATCACATACCGTAACAATTCCCTGTACACCGGGGAAAAAAAAAATCGATAGATTTTTTTTTCAAGATCTATCCGACTTAACAATTTTTCAAAAAAAAATTTAACACAATTGTGACATATGGCCGACGATGTTCTGAGTAGAACCGTGTCGCGGTCATGTCAACTAACTATTTGTCATAGTCATCTAACATTAATCACTTTATATATCAATATTATACATATTATTATATCAACTAAATAAAATGTCCAATGTTAATAGTGAATGATAGAATTAAATTAAAGTAAGGTCTGTCGTATTAGTATGTCATATAGGAATTAATTTGACTAATTAAAATTAAATTAATTAATTAAACTAAGAGTTAAATTATTAAGATTCTAATGTAACGCGATGTTATGAGAGAAGAAAAGACAAAATAAGTGAGAAGAAATAGAAAGAAATTCGAATATAAGTTTAACTTAATTGTGTGTGTTAAGTGTTAGTGAATAATAACTATCTAATTTAACTAACTAAATAATGTATAGGTACATTAAAAAAAATTATTAATCTAATACTTGTGTGAGATTTATTTTCTCTTTTCATAATTTCTTCTTTTTATATTTCGTTCTTTCATTTCATTTTTTTCTCACATTTCATTTTATTGATAATAATTCAATTAAGAAGTTAAGTTAACTAATTAATTAGTATAGGATATGATGATCCATCCGTAGTCTTGATCCTGATGAATTCTTTTAGGCAAAAATGTTCAAACGTTTACGTTGGAAAGAAATGTCATTTATCCCAGCATCTAAGAATTAAGTGCACATAGGATAATAAGTTCGACTTGTCGTCGGATATTGTTCCATGATTGTTCAACGAATATTCATATATCGTGTATGGACGTTAGACGAAGTTCCAATAACAATATGTATACCTTGATTGTCTTTTAGTTCAATTCTGTGATGCATATAGTGTTTATAAAGTTTAAATTGAAGGCAAGGTTAGTTCCTTTATAGTTGATATGTTTTAGGAATGTTAATGTTGATTATTCGTCGTCAATAGGATTACGTGACAACGCATCAGCCACAATGTTTTCAGTGCCAGGAATATGTTCAATGGAAAACTCAAATGGCTGTAGGATGATTGAATATCTGGCGAGTTTCTGGCTTTTATGATTACATCGACGCAAGGATGCTACAGCACGTTGGTCCGTCTGTATGGTGAAGGGAGCACCAAGCAGGAATTTTTCGAGTTTAGTTATTGCCCATATCACAGATAAAAGTTCCTTGTCGACTGTTGAATACTTTGTTTCTGCAGGCTTTAGCTTTCTTGAAATGTATAAGGTAGGATGTAGAATGCCATCATGGTTCTGGAGCAGGCATGCACCAATGCCGTAGTTACTAGCATCTGTTCGTAAGAAAAATCTTTTGGAAGCATCGGGAAGTCTTAAAATTGGTTCATGCGAGAACAAATTTATAATTTTGTTGAAAGTTTCATTGCATGTACCAGTCCATGTCACCTTCACCGGCATGTCTTTCTTTAACAATGAAGACAATACAGCCGTGATGGATGACAAGTTTGGTATGAATCTACTGTAATATTGAACAAGTCCTAACAAACTCCTGACCTGTTTCTTCGTCTGAGGAACTGCTATGTTTAGAATTTTGGAGACTGTACTAGGTAACGTTCGGATATATCCCGATCCAATGATATGTCCCAAAAAGGTTATCTCATTACACGCGATTTGCACCTTTGTAGGTTTAGCAGTTAGATGATAATTCCTTAGAGTGTCGAAAACATATCTAAGTCCCGAAACATGTTCCTCAAACGACGAACTAAACAAGCATATGTCGTCAATATATGTAATAACGTCTGGTCTACCTGATAAAATTTGTCGCATCAGGCGAATGAAGGTAGCTGGCGCATTAACAAGCCCAAAAGGCATCACATTCCACTGGTATAGACCTTGTGGAGTGGAAAATGCGGTGTAGTACTTAGCCTTTTCGGTCAGTGGTATCTGCCAATAACCTTTAGTTAAGTCTATCTTACTAAATATAGTTGCGTTGGATAGACGTGGCAGTAAGTCGTCGATAAGTGGATGTGGTTCGCTGTCAACTATAGTCTTAGCATTTAATTTTCTATAATCAACACATAGTCTGATGTTATTGTCCTTCTTCCGGACAATCACTAATGGAGAAGAGAATGGCGAATTACTAGTCTCAATGATTCCCAGAGACAACATCTGTTCAAGTTCCTTAGTAGTTTTAGCAAGGAAATGTAAAGGAACAGAATAGGGATGTACACGAATAGGTGTATCATCATTGAGAGTAATGTCATGACTGATAGCCGATGTGCGACCCGGGACGTCGGTCAATACATCTGGATAAGATTGTAATAGATTAGCAATCTGTAGACGCTGTTGCGGTGTAACCGTTGAAGAGATGGTTACATCCCGCCAAGATTCAGTAGGTTGAACTACTGGTACCGGTAACGGTAACTGTACCTCAGGAAAAGAAGATTCTTCTTCCTGGATGACAGATAAGTTAGAATAATAACAAGTAGATACTGTGTTGTCATCTAGTTCATGAAAAATTGACTGTAAGTGTTCAGGACGTGTATGAAATTGCTTGAGCATGTTAATATGAAATATCTTTTTGTGTCCCTTGATATCTAAGACGTAATCAACGTCGGAAATTTTATCAATGACTTTGTAAGGACCATTCCAAGATATCAATAATTTATTGTTATTGTGAGGAAGTAACACATAAGCCTCGTCGCCTGGGAATAATTGGCGTAATCGTCGAGACCTATTTTGTAGAGATCGAGCCTTAGCTTTTGCAGCCTCAGAAGAAGCTGTTGCCAACTGGCAAGACTCAATAATGTTCTTTCGAAGATTAATCACGTACTCGTAAGATGACTGAGTGTCCTGAGTCATCTCCGCGTCAATTAATAAGTCTTTTATTAGTCCCATAGGACCTCTTGGGGGAGCACCAAAAACTAATTCAAAGGGAGAGAAGCCAGTTTGTTCATGCGGTACCTCCCGATAAGCAAATAGAACAGCTGGGAGTGCTCTGTCCCAGTCATGAGGGTGCTTAGCAGTAACCTTATGTAGTAGTTGTTTAAGTGTACGGTTAAGTCTTTCAACCGCACCATTACTCATCGGATGATAAATACTACTTAAATTCCTATCAATGTTCCAAGTTTTCATGACTTCCTTCATGGTGTCAGATATAAACTGTGACCCATGGTCTGATAAAAGTTTTCTAGGAAACCCTATTCTAGAAAAGATGAGATGTAGTGCATCAGCTACATCTGTGGTAGTGGTGGTCTTTAATGGGATAGCTTCTGGCCATCGTGTGCACAAATCAATGCACGTAAGGACGAATCTATGTCCTCTGGCCGATGGTAGCAATGGACCAATAATATCTATTGCCATCTTGTCAAACGGTCTTACTGAGATATCGCAAGCCTGAATAGGCGCCGTGTGAAAAGCTCCACGTGCTTTCACTTCTTGGCATGTAGTACAGGAACGTACATACTGCGAAATATCTCTTGACACTCCTGGCCAAAAGAATGAAGACAGTACTCGAGATCGTGTTCGAGTATATCCCATATGTCCAGCACAATGTGAGTCATGTGCATGTTGAAGAATGTACCGTCTAAAAGTATATGGGACCATAACTTGTTGTTTCATTTGTGATTTGTCATTAAAACATCTAATCAATATGTCATTTTTAATAACAAAACAATGTTTGTTATTATTACCTGAGGATAGATTGTCAACTTTATCAACCAGCTTAAAAAATTTTTTTTAAAGATTTATCCTCTTTTTGTTTGGTTGCAAATGTTTCCCTGTCAATAGGTGAATTGACTACAAATTCCTCTTGGTTGTCTGCATCCATTTTATTATCATCAACTTTCTCCATGAGTTGAGTCTGCGCTCTAGTCGTCACGGCGTTTCCAGTGCATAGGTTATGTTTCTCCCATTCTATAATCTCATCTGGAGTACAATCTTTACTGCCGTGTATACGACCAACCATCAGATCAGCTATAGGCTTTTTTAGCATACATACTTTTACGTTCCCTGTGAAAAAAGGTGTGTTAACATGAATAATAGCTGTGGGGTAAAACTCATAGTTCCCCCAAAAGTCATGCAACGGACATATTCCCCCGTTGCACAGCTAGGATGTACCAGCGACTGTCGTACACCAATCGTTGTGGATCCTGAATCCCTCAGCACTGAGACGACGGATCCATTAACTAATCCCCTGTTAAAAATTAGTAGGCCTGTTCCATCGTTGACTGCAAGACCTACCTCTGGTGTAATATGTCCGCAGTTAAGCACTGTTTCTTTCGCCTTCTGAAAAATAAGATTGCATTGTTGGCAACTATTTGCCACATTATAATTAATAGCAAAACATGCAGCAGAAGACTGTGTTGTATTATTGTCAAGTGGGACCTGAGCTATAGGGGTAGTATTATTTGTAACTGCCGCCCCTGTATTATGGTTGTAATGAGATGATCCCCGAGAATGAGATCGATTCCGAGTATAATTGTTAGAATTATCTCGTCGTCCTCTATAGTAACTATTATCTCGATGTCTCGAGCCATGATTATTACCATTCCAGTTATTATTATTATTGGGAGTATGTGATCGATTATAATGAGTGTTATGTTGACCATTGTGGTAGTTTGTTTGAGGTGAATAATTTCTATCTCGTGATCTACCTCTGTTGAACTCATTTTTATTGTTGAAATCATTATTATATCCCTTCTGAAAGTGAACATTGTGATTTCTTTGGAACCTGCTTCTGTCTACACTGTGATGTCTTTGTTTGTTATTATGATTGTAGGCCATATTAGACGCCACAGGTAGAGGTTCTCTTAATGAGGAGTTAGAAATGGTTGCATTCGGATGTGCCGAACAGTAGTTTAAAGAAATTTTTTTCTAACTTCGTCCATAGCTACCTGGTTTACGCTCCTGCAAATACGCCAAAATGGTTGGCTAACCGCAGATAGGCCCAACCTTCTTCCTTCTCTTATCATTGTTCTTCTGAGTGTTTCAAACTAATTTGTCTATGAGTTGCTTACTGGAACCCAAGTGGGCAAATGCCATGTAGTAAATGGGGTTCTGGTATATTTTTGCAACTGAATAGGAACATGGGACCGATATATGGATCGTCTTTTCAAATTAAAAGTCGGTAGACATATTTCTGCCTAGAGTGTTCCTTATTTGGGGAAAGTCTTGTAAAGGTAACTTTCCAAACTTGATGTTGCATTGATGAGCAAAGATGGTTGTGAGATAGCTAAGACATTTGTTCTCGAAGGTAGTATAAGCCATTCATTCCGTATTCAGTTGTTCTCCAATGATTTTGTTATTTTCCAACTCTGTTCACCTCAACTTTTGGACACTGAAGATAACATTTGAATTAAACAGACGAAGGGTTGGTATGAGGTATATTCAAGTTGATCGTAATTTCCAAATTTAGATAATCTATTGAAGGCGCTAGCTCTGCCAACACGTGAGCAATTTAGATGGATTTAATCTTGTTGTGTCTGGGGAGCATCACCATCCTGAGTCATTTTACTGCCTAAATAATTGAAACTTTCAACTTTCTGTAGTTTTTCCCCGTTCAAGATGATATCAAAGGTCTCGTTAGAAAAGTTCATAGCTTTAGTTTTAGAGGCATTTATTTGGAGACCAATTTTAACCGAGAGAATGGTCAAATTATGGTTAGTTGACTTCTTGGTTGTCTTGGGTGGCCTTAAGAATGCATTATCATCTGCGAAATCCAGGTCCCCCAGGAATTTTCCATTTGTCCATTTTATACCCAATTGTTCATTGTGGGAGATTTTTCTCATAAACACCATTCAATAGTATTCCAAAAAGTAGTGGTGACATAATACAGCCTTGTTTCACCCCTGTTTCTACTGTAAACCATTCTGTATTCCATTATTTGTTCTAACACAAACGATAAGGCATTGTCAATACGCTTCCTGATTATATTCACATATTTGGGAATCGCGTTTATGAACCATAGAAATTAAATGGTATCTTCCACAATGATGGGGCGGTGTAGATAGCATGGGCCATTTCAAAGGCTTTTTGACATTTGGTTCCTAAATCGGACAAAGGTGATAATAAGTGGCGATTGATCTAGCCTTTCCACTGAACTTCTATAAATGTTAAACTTAGTGTGAATAATTGATCAAATAACGAGACGTTTCGCCATGAAAACCCGCTTGTTCTTCTCTATCAACCTTTCGTCATCACAGTATGCAATTTTTAAGTCTTTTAACCAGAATCACACAACATCCTAATAATTTTCCAGGTACTGATAATAGAGATATACCACGCCAGTTATTACAGTCTGATAGATCACCTTTCTTCGGTAACTTTACAATAATACTGTCTTTCCATTGTTGTACATAATGTTGTTCTTCTCTGTATACTTCATTTATAATTATTCATTGAAAATTCTCAAGGGATTGGAGGTTCATTAACCGCTTGGTAAAATCATTCCCTGAAATTTCGTCGAGGTAAAGATTTAAATGGCAGCTTTAAACTACTGATTTTTTAATCGTTTTAACATCTTCCCCTCCTCGTCCAGCGTGACATCACTGGAGGCATGTACGCAAGTTATTGGCAAAGTGGTATTGTGTTGAGATCACCATACAAACCCCCACAAGTGCTTCATTTACAGTCATTCTCAATTGGTATCAAGAGCGTCGTTAGTTTTGTGAATAATTGTTTGTACAATTGAAGAGCTTGGAAAAACTTGTAACTGAAATCTACAGCTAATAGTGGCGGCCACTATTGATATGGTACCCAGGGATAAGCGATGCTGCTGCTTTCTGTGTCATTAGGGCAAGCTACTCCCTCTGTGTGACGATTATCATTAAAAACCAGAGATGCTAAAGGTTCAATGCTTTTTTTTATTTCTGAAATTATTTTATCATGCCCTTCCCCGTTTGTCCATCTACAATCGCTGATAGAAAAAACATAAGTCCAACTTATGCCGTTATCCCATTTCTTAAATTACAAGTCACATTGGACCTTCCAAAATTTTAAATTTGAAATAGTTCTTACATTCTGCAGTAGTCCAATTTTATGAAAGAATGAGATCTCCTTAAGCCCCCATGATATTAGAATACTCATGTTTACTGTCGAGCCTTTATTCTGTTTCGGTAACAATAGCTTAGTAAATAGTGGAATTGTTACACTCACTGATTAGTGTTTGAACCCTCCGAATAACCGACCGATTCAAGGGTAAAGTCAGTTGATAGTAGAAAATATCTAAGATTCGTGATAATACCTCTGTTGAATCTCATTTTTTGTAAAATTTATTGTATTAAATGGTGAAAGGTGAACATTGTGAAATATTTGGAACCACTTCCACTGTGATGTTTTATCTTATGATTGTAAGGCCATGATTAGACGCCACAGGTAGAGGTTCAATCTTAATGAGGAGTTAGAAATGGTTGCATTCGGATGTGCCGAACAGTAGTTTAAAGAAATTTTTTCTAACTCGTCCATAGTACCTGGTTTACGCTCCTGCAAATATGCAAAAAATGGCTGGCTAACCGAAGATAATACCTTATCCCGCAGTAGTAAATCAACTAATTTGTCGTATGATTTGTTGACTTCTGCCAGTTCAACCCATCTATTAAATGTATTGCGTATATTCGCAATGAATCCTGCAAAATCTTTTGGAGATTCAGGTAAAATTCCCTTAAATTTCAACCTACAGTGTTCCTCGTCCAGGTGAAACCTTCGTAAAAGCAAGGACTTAATAGCACCGTAGTTATTTGCTATTGATGGGTCAGCATTTTGAGAAGCCGTCAATGGTTCTCCAACCAAGAATTCATTTAACTTGAGTACCCATGACTCTTCAGGCAAATGGTTTGTTTTGCAAGTCTGTTCAAAACGTGACAGGAACGATGAAAGGTCGTCCACGTTCAAGTTGAGAGTGGGTAATTTAAAGTTGTAGAAATGTTTAGTTTGGCTGGATGATGATCCATTTTGTGCGTTATTATTCTGGTTTGCATCAGCACTTTGTGCTTGTAATCTTGCTGTCTCCAATTTAATACGCGCCAATTCCATTTCTTGTTGTAAAATAATTTCCTCTCGTTTCAATTTATTCTCTTCTTCCTGTCTGGCGATTGCTCTTTGCTCTTCTCTTTCACGTTGAGCAATCTCTCTCAATCTATTTTCCTTGTCAATTTGCTTCATCTCACGTTCTGCTTCCTCTTTCTTTAATGCAGCCTTTTGTTCCTCTTCCTCTTTCTTTAATGCAGCTTTTTTCTCTGCTTCTTTTCTTTCATGTTTTTCCAGTTCTGCCTCAGCAAACTGACGAAGTTCTTGAGATTTATAACCATATTCCCGACCAATTTTAACGAAATGGTCTATAGTAAGCATTTTGACTTTTATCTGTAAGTAATTATTGATAATTACTGATTAAAATAGTCAATAGTAGCTTCAGAGTAATTATTATACTTACTCAACTTAGAAATATTCAATATAAATAATCACAATAGTACTGAACTCTAATGTCTAAGTTCAACTAATAGACAATATTTTGTAACAATATTGTATCTAAATAATAACTATATCATAAATAGTTATGATATCTGTTAAATATTATGTAATTACTTCACACAATTAATCTCAATATCCAATAATGTTGGGTATGATTCCTAGTAATTATATTGTTCAATGTACTAAGTCACTCTCTTAGTACCAGAAAAGTATATTAAATAATATACAATGGGTCTATTACCTCAAAGGTAGCTATAAGATTATTTTATTTTGTCAATATATATATTATATTATTATGCCCTAGGCATCTATTATAAATTGTAGTGCTACTTTCTTGGACTATCACTGCATAATTATGCAATGTCCCATATTAACCTTAAATATCAGAAAAAATTAATTAAATTAAATTACAAGGGTATTATTGCATATAATATCATATTATTAATGTAGTATTTAATATATATCATGAGGACAAACAAAACAATGATGCAACTAAAGGGTACAAACAATGTCGAGACGCAAACAAGACATTTTCACAATTAAAAATGAATTTATGAACTAAATAAAACAAGCGGAAATGTCACAAGCCAAATGAAGGGTCAAGGTCTGACCCGAGGTCAACTTAATATTCAAAGTACACAAAAAAAAAATGACTGCAAAAAATGATGACATCACAGGACTCATAACGGACGAAAATTTAACAATCATCAAATAAATGATAGTAAGAGGAGACTGGACGAAATAGTTAACAAACATGATACAAAACTAAAAAAAATTGTTAACTGAGTACGAATAAAATACGCCAGTTATCTACGGAACGGTACAGCTAACACAAATCGTCAAACGGTAGCAGATTTGGACAGGTCGTCCAATGGCAAACCTCAATGGGGCTTCCAAAAATGCAATCGTTTAAGTTCCCTAAGAACGACTGAAATCTAGGTGGTCAGCTGTTCGCGACATTCCCCAGAGATTTCAGTTCCCTCCAACCGGCCCACGAATTAACAACACATTAAGACAACAAAAAGTACATTAAACATAGGTAAAAACATGCCGATGTAGGCAGAGGGCATGGACTTAGTAGCACTGTTTGCAATAACAACAGTTAAACACCTAGACTTATCTTTTCCGTTGCTTCACTTGATGCTAGTTGTCGTCGACGGCTAGGCCTGTGCCTTTGACTGTCTGCTCCTGATGGGCAGGCAACGGTAGTCCATCTTGTGCATCTTGATAAATTTGAAGCGAACTAGAGAGGCGTTGAAAAGATGTCTTCTTCACTGCGACAATGTAACAGTGACGTCATGTTGCCATTCATGATCACGTGCGTCACGTCAGCTTCGTAATGGTCATGTGATCGAAACTTGATCGTAAATATTTCATTCGAAAGTCATGCAGACATTTTTTTGTTTTTGGTTGTTTTTTCGTCTCCATACACCGGGCCCCACTTTTACCCGGGTGGTTTTTGCTCTGAACAATGTTCCATGTGATATGAATAAACAATTATAAATTTCTGGCCATTGTTTTTTCATTGATATGTTAGTTTTGTTTGTTCAGAGATAGTGCATCGTGCCTTCGATGGAAGATTAAGCGAATGCGGGGGTGGAAGATTCCGAACAATAATTGAACCTTGGAATACGATTGATTTGATAAGTCATTTCATTGAGTCCGTACATTTAATTCACAGTTGTACACACAGGATGATCATTTCAATAGTAGTAGAGCATAAGTCCATATAAGTCATGCATAAATTAATCAATAACGTAGACTGCTGGTTTATGTGTCAATGTCCGTTTAAGGATACAATGCAGTATTGTCGTCAGAACATCACAGCTATATGCACGCGCAGCTAGACATGGCTACCTGCCGACAGTGAGACTGCGAGTCTGAATATTTCATATGAATTTGACGATTATTCTTCTCCTTCTGAGAATTCTAGTTAAATACTAACCTCCATAAATTTCCCTCTCATATAGAGTTCTAGGACTGACCCTGGTCCATCAAAAAATGCATATATAAATGGCTATATCATGCCGTTGAATTGGAAACCGACTGTGAACCCAAACAACGCTATACACGTCATAATCGATCGGGTATGGAGCGTTAAATAATTCCATCATCTATCCCAATATATTAAATGCCTTAACCTGTACAAGTGCACGTCTGATAACCTTTAACAGACGGCGTTAATATATCATATAATCCGTAACACAAGTAGAAGACAAGTAGATAGACAAACAGATAAGTAGATAGATAGATAGATAAGTAGATAGGTAGGTAGATAGACAGACAGACAGATAAGTAGATAGATAGACAGACAGACAAGTAGATAGATAGACAGACAGAGAGATAAATAGATAGACAAGTAGATATATAGACAGACAGATAAGTAGATAGATAGACAGACAGACAGATAAGTAGATAGATAGACAGACAGACAGATAAGTAGATAGATAGACAGACATGCAGATAAGTAGATAGATAAACAGACAGACAGATAAGTAGATAGATAGACAGACAGACAGATAAGTAGATAGATAGACAAACAGATAAGTAGATAGATTGATAAACAAACAGACAGACAGAAAAACGGATCACACATAATGAGACTGTAACATACATGCATAAATATAATACACCATACAAGCAGGTTTAATCCGGTTGTAAATGAGCAAAAATTTAGATTAGTAAAATTTAATATTTTTTAAAAATTTATATTGATGTGAGTTTTAAACAAAATTTTAGGAAAGTCAACAGGAAAAAATACACAAAATTTTAAACATGATATTTCACAAAGAAGAAAAAAAATAAAGTATCATCAGAATCATTAACAACAGCAATATTTTATTGTAGTCCGGCCATTTCTGCATTATATGTTACATTTCCCAAAACAATTCAACATTAAATAATAAAATTATGCAAATTTTTGAAATGTTACCTAACTAGTGCTTTTCACCAACAAACAAATAATTTTAAAAGAAAAATCTTCCACTGAATACATTACAGTTATTTTAGGTAGCTGCAAAACATCTTAGCTAAAATAATGAAATTTGACTTCAGTAGACATATTTCTAGTGTAACACTGTATGATCACTAACACATAAGTAAAATCAGTTATGAGGGTGACATAATAAAGACTCAACACATCTTTATATTGCACGGCGGATTGATCAACCGCTTGCTTGTCACATTGATTACGGAAACAACAATTAATGTTCTGTTGTACCAATAAACGCCTTTGGGCGTAACGGAACAACGGATAATTTCTTGTTGCCCTAAGACGCCGCAAGGCGTAATGGCCACTGACTGCTTGGTCGGTCTTTGGCTAAGGACGGAAGAAGAAGAGAAGAAGAAGAAGAAATGAGCAAAAAAAACTGTAAAACGGCCAAATGTCGTGCAGTAGAACCGATTTAAAGCGAGCCAGGGGAGATAAGGTGAAAAGGAGAGTAACAGGTAATGAATAATACGCAGATTAAAAAAAAGGATTTAGAGGATGTAGCAAAGTAGAGAACGGGCAGTAGGCATAGTGTTTAGAGGGTCGGTGTTTGCACAAGTACGGGGTGATAAATTATCCGTCTGCGAACATATTACAGACATGCCCCTGAAAGACGGAATGTTGTAAAAGCTTCCGGACAGAATTGTTACGAAGACATTATTTGTGATGATGTAGAGAGTTGTAGTTGCAATCATTACCACGAATCGAAGGAAATAACGATTCCATATTTGGAAAGTGACCTTTTTAATAACACGCAGGATTTTCCTATGAGGAAATTTGTTAAATAAAGCCCAACATAACACACATGATTGAAACTATTGGCCGGCATTCGAGATGTAAACATAACAATATTTCTGATTGGAGCCTGGTCTAATAATAAACAACAACGTATGTGGGACGAAAGTTGTAATATAACCTGACACTTTCGTTGGTTGAAAGAACTGTGAAAATTCAACTCGTCAAGGGACCAGCTAGACAGCCAGAGTAAAGAATAGGTTCAGCCAGCATTCCATTTATCGGATCGGGACCTTGTTTTGAGCATATTGAGGACTTATATCCCAGGAAAACTCTACCTTTATTAACACGGAAAACCGGAATCCTAGGAATCTGAACACGAAGTCAGAGTGGGAGCTTATGGTAAAGTAACACCCCAGAACACGTGGAAGAGGCATCTTAAACAAGCTGCCTTAATTATTTCTCTGAGCCAGAAGTCTGTGATCCCTAAGACAATTTTGCGTCGGTGGTACCAATTGACGGTACTATCTCTGGAACAAGTGAGAGTATAAGTGGCCCTGAAGTCGACGCTATACATCATCATCAGACGGGTCTTAGAGAAGCTGGACTAGCTTTGTGATTACTCGATGATACTTCTTGGAACGTGTCACAACTTTCAGACTTGACCAGTGACGATTGAAACCAGTCATCTATCTGCAAAGAACCGAACATAAAAGCTGCCAAGTGAACTGACAGACCATTTCCTCCAAATTCATAACATCACACCCTGTGATGATTACCTTTTTTTTAAAGAATTATTCATTTTTTAAAAACCGTGAAACATAATTGATTATTAAATTTGTTATTTGTGTATATACACATTTGAAGTTTTGATTTAATCAATTTTAATGTGCGCACGCCATATGTCTTAGTCATCTTAAATACACTTAAAAATAGAGCTACTAAATTAAGATTTCGCTGAATTAAATCTGCTGGGGGCTTGTACGAGCTAAAATTAAAATCACATAACCCATCTTTCACAAAAAGGCGGTGGGTCAGATACAAAGTTAACGTGCTCAGACTCATTCAGCAATTGTTCTTGACTTCGGAAATATCTTGTGAACACCCCCTCGAGGAAGAAGCATCATTATCCTTTCCTTCTATCTGCAACTCTGCCAAGAGTAATATTGTGCGAAAGTAGACACACTTTTGAAGACCCACATTAGATACTTTAGGTTTTTGGGCCTCTGTTGGACCACTACTACAAAGAGGGAAGGCAACCCGTGACAGCTCTTTACATGTTTTTTCTTGCACTTCTTTCATGTCTGTTACCAGTTATCTTTTCCGTGTGTTCTTTGGTCTTCCTCTTCCGCGCTTGCCTTAGGGATTTGAGAACAGTGAATGTCTGTTAATGCTACCAGTAGGTTTTCTCAATGTGTGTCCTATCCATCTCTCGCGTATTGTTCCACTGGCGCTTGACTAGTTCTTGTCATTAGTTCCACATTAATGACCTTGTCATACTACTTCAGTTTTTCTATTCTACGCAGGCATCCATTTATTAAATAAAGTTATTATTCATAAAAATATGTTGTGTATGTTAATTAAGGTGACCAGACGTCCCGGTTTTTCCGGGACAGTCCCGGTTTTCGACCATTTTTGATAATTTGTCCCAACTTTTTTTCGATGCAATCCGGGACGCCAATTTGTCCCGGTTTTGGACGAATTTGCCAATTTGGCATAAATCTCACAGATAAAAAAAAAAAAAATTATTATTCCGTGGCTGACTTGAGGGAATTTTTTAATTATTAGTGAACTGGCGCCGAAAACAGCACAAGAGGTTGTCAGGACCGCCAATTAGTTTTGTAGTTCCAATGTGATATTCGCAGTTATTTGAAATTTTAGGTAGTGGTAAAGTACCAAGATTTTGCGTACGGTATACGTTTATTTAATTTAAACGGTGAACTTTTTGTGCATATTTTGTTATTGTAGTAAGAAAATGGTACCAAAACGTAAATGCAGTTTCAATGAAGATTTACAAAAGGAATATCCGTTTATTAAAAAGAGTACATCAAACTTCAATGTACGATGCAATTTATGTGCCTCAGGGATTTTGATAAGCCAGAGTGGACGTGGTGATAATAAGAACCACATAAGCAGTGAGAGACATAAGAGAGCCATCGTTACAGCTGCAGCAAGCTCGTCGTTAATCACTTTTTTTCAGAGCGGATAAAATTGGTGACCAAGAAGAGCAAATAGCTGCTATAGAAGGCGCCTTTGCATACCATACAGTGCTACACAATCATACTTTCAGGTCTATGGATTGCACATCAAAATTACTTCAGGTTACTTTAGAGCCAAAATGTGCACATGCACGTACGAAAACAGAAACCATTATTCGAAATGTCTTGGCACCCCATATTCTTAATGAGTTTAGTTGTAGCCTAGTACAGTCTAAATTTATTTCTGTACTGACAGATGCATCCAACCACAAAGAATTCAAGATTTTTCCTTTGCTTGTCAGATACTTTGATCACAGTAATGGAGTGAAAATTAAAATATTAGAGTTAAAGTCATTGCCAGGTGAAACATCTGATATTGTAAGTAGTTTTCTTAATGACTGCATAACTGAAAATGGTTTAGACAGGAAAGTAGTTGGATTATGCGCAGACAACACAAATTCCAATTTTGGAGGTGCTGAAAGGAAAGGACAGAACAATGTTTTCAAAAAACTGCAAGAAAACCTTGGACATGGTCTTTTAGGAGTTGGGTATGTGCAGGTCATATTTTCCACAACACTGTTTGAACAGCTGCAGATGTACTGCCTGTTGATTTCGAGCTGATTATTGCTAAAATTTATCTACTCTTCCAAATCATACACAGTACGAGTTGAAAGACCTCAAGGAGTTTTTGCCAGTTTGTGGAAACAGACTTCCAGATGATCTTAGGTTATGCTCAGACTAGGTGGCTTTTTCTGCTGCCTGCTGTTGAAAGGGTTCTTCAGATGTTCCTGCCTCTAAAATCATATATTTTTTCAATCTCAAGACAGATGCCCAGTTTTTTATACAGACATTCTTTAAAAATCCTCTATCTGAGACATGGCTTGTTTTTTGTTCACAGTCAGGCCTCCCCCCATTCCACGAAGCAGTGCAAAAAAATAGAGGGACAAGACGGTCACTGTGTTTGAAGTCATTGACAGCATCAACAGGTTGAAAAACTATTTTGAAGTCCAAACTGGAAGACTGTTTCTTGCCATCAAGAGTTAAGCTAATCCTTGAAAAGCTGGAAATGGAAGGACTTCCAAAGGAGGGATGTGAAAAAGTTTCATGCTAGCGTTTCTTCGTTCGTATGAAACAGCTTTCAATTATTTGAATAAATGGGCTGCAAAAAATTTTCTAAGACCTAGAATCCTACAGCTGGGTAACGCTGAACAGAATACCAATTTGGGGCAGATATTGAGATCATCATCACTAGTGATTCAAATATCATTACCTTCAGCCCACAACTTTACAGAAACTGAAATTTATGACGAATATGTCTATATGAAGCAGTTTGTTACTTCTCAGAAAATTAGTGAATGGAGTGCCAGAGACAAAAAAAGAAAAAAAAAAAAAAAAAAAAAAAAAAACATTGCCACCACAACGTTGGATTGAAATGGTTTCCCACTTCAAAAACAATAGTGTGACATTTTTCAAATATTTTGAAGTTGGCAGAGTTTTTTTTTTCTGTCTACCTGGAACAAATGCTGCCACAGAAAGAGTGTTTTCTTTGATGAACAGCTTATGGGCAAGTGATTTAAAACACAGCTAGGTGTTGAAACTTTGAAAGCTATGTTGACAACCAAAGTGAACTGTAGGAAACATGTGTCGAGTTTTTTTAAGATGCTGCTTGCAAAAGAAGGACCTAGTGATAAAAATCCACTTCATCTGAAAAGTACAGTAACTCAGCTTCACCTTAAGTAAGAATTATTGATGTTTTTCCTCTTCTTATTAGTTTAAGTAGTTAAACTTATACAGTAAAATGTATGTTATTCAATGTTATTCAAATGTATACATAAAAATGTACATTATTTTAAAAAATTGACATCAAACTTGATTTTTCCGGACATGTCCCGGCTTTTGACCTTTTTCTTTACCCTTATTGTCCCGATTTTTTTGCATTGAAATAGGTCAAATCTACTATTTTATCCCGGATTAGGGTTTTGAAAATAGATGGTCACCTTAATGTTAATATGTAATTGGTTCATTATTATTCTTAAATGAAACTAATAAATAAAATATTTAAAAATTTTCTCACTTTTAATTTCTAATGAGACAAATATCGATAGATATAACCCAAATAAACAAAAGCTCTTGGGGTTCTCAATAATTTTTAAGAGCGGTTAAAAGAAGTCCTAGACCACAAAATTTTGAGAAACGCTAGTCACAGAAGCATGGCTACTCCTTTTTGCATGTATTATTTGTGTGTGGTGTATGATTTTATCTTCAGTGTTAGAAAGGGAAAAAAGAAGTGTATACTCCGTGCATGACAACTTGCATATAACCATTTTAAAAAAAAAAACATTTTTGAAACTACAGCATGTCCTCATGAACTCTGTATGTTAATAAAACTTATCGAGATTTGTGCACCTAACACAACGCAACCTTTCAGCAAGTCAAAACAGATAGCGTTCAAACTGGCAAGCAGTTTTTGTGTTGCTGGGCTTGTTGTGACTGCGATATTTCTGAGCAACCAAGATATCATTAAGTCATGGACTGTTTAACAACACTTAAGAGTATATAGCTCACTGGATTGCAGGATCTATTTTATTACAAGTTTCAGGTGGGTGACAACGAGACAGTTGGCTTATTCTGCATCAGACACTCTACATCTGCTGACTCATACTTGTTCAAGGGACGTAATGGTTTTGAACCGGCAAACAACGTAAGGTTCAAACGCCACAAGGATTACGGAGGATGGTTGGATTGAACATTCTTCTTCTTTCGTTCGCCCTTTAAAAAGACTTTCTACATTAATGACTCTAATTAAAGATCATTACGTCAGCTCAAGATACCTGAACATCTCGTTCGCCCTCAGACTTCTACATTAATGACTCTCATAAAAGATCATAGTCAGCTTCATGGTTCCTGTATACTCGTTCGGCCTCAGACTCAACATTAAT